>OZ020291.1:3037252-3383200 GCA_963971205.1 Aethes cnicana | reverse complement strand
ACAACTTAGAAGGCGCGTGGCGAAGCACTTAAGCCGTTGACGCAGAGTCTATTATTGCTTAATCCACGCGCCTTCTAAGTTATGTAAACCTGTACGCATTTACGAAACACTTCAAGTCTGACATTTTCAATCCAGAGTGAAAAAAAACACTGTGAGATTGCGATATGAGATTTTATTCCAAGCAACACCACCACAACAGACTATATAGGATCATGCAAAACGTTGTGATGATATTTTAACCACAGTACCTACCTACCTATCAGTTATCGATTCTAAGCATGTTTTTTTGGTTTTAATTTGTTTCCGAGTTGCTTAAACTTTTTGTATGGCCCAGTATGAGATTGTTGGTGTGATCGATACCTGAATCCTACACGATTTACTTTTCGATATTTATAATCGATAACTGATACTGTGGTTAAAATATCGTCATGAAGTTTTAATTGGCCCTATATTACGTCACACTGCTGGGCGGGCACGGCCTATTCTCATCACGAGAGTGTTTACTACCTACCTCGCATCGTCCGCAATTGCGAACCTTAAGTGGCAGTGGGCGGGGCACATTGCTCGCAGGACGCAGGAAAGTTCTCGAGTGGCGTCCGCGAACCGGGAGACGAGCTGTCGGTAGGCCTCCAACAAGATGGAGCGACGACCTCGTGAAGGTCGCAGAAAACCGGTGTAAGCAAGTAGCACAGGACCGGTCTTGCGAGGTTGGCGAGCCTTGGGGAAGGCCTATGTCCAGCAGTGGACGTCTTTCGGCTGAAATGATGATGATGATGATGATGATCGTCCGCAAAGAGTTAGGTACGCTTGGATAGAAGCAGGTGGCGTTTTCTTATCTCCACCTACTCCACCGGGAAACAGGTGCGAGTTTATGTATCTTATTTAATCCATACTAATATTATAAATTTGAAAGTGTATTTGTTTGTTTGTCCTGATTTCACGTCGCAACGAGTGGACCGATTTAGATGAAATTTGGTATGGAGATAGATTGAGATCCGGGCAATAACATAGGGTAACTTTTAACCCGATATTTCTACGGGACCGGGTTTTCTACGGGTCAAACCAGTTTTTTCAATAGTTCTATAACTACAACTATCTATATGTATAAGTATAATCGGGTACGCAGATTCTGAGTCTACGCAGGACGATACTTATAAAAGTTGGCTATCAATACAGTATACGTAACTGGAGTGCAGTGAGCAGGTGATTTGCACCACAATAACTAGGAGTCGACCCTCTTCACAACTTAATTTCTCTATCGTATATACTGTTTCTTTGAGCTAAAAGATTGTGAAGGCTTTATGGGCTATTCATACTACTACTACTACTACTACAGCCTATTTGCGTCCCACTGCTGGGCACAGGCCTCCCCTCATCACGAGAGGGTTTGGGCTATAGTCCCCACGCGGGCCCAGTGCGGATTGGGGACTTCACACACATCTTTGAATTACTTCGCAGAGGCGTGCAGGTTTCCTCACGATGTTTTCCTTCACACCGAAAAGCACAGTGGTAAATTCAAATTAAATTTCGCAGTAAACTTAGAAGTGCGAGCTGGAATCGAACCCCCGACCCTCTGCATGAGAGGCGGTAGGTCGAACCACTAGGCCACCACGGCTTTTTTATAGATCGAGGTTTTTTTCGACGAAGTCGTTGAGGTTTGGAACTAAACAAACTAATGTAACCTATAATGCTTTGATTAAATTCAAAGTAACAATTGAGAAAGTTTAATATTTATTCCAATAATTCGTTTTCTAATTAAATTTTATTTAAGTACAAGTCAGTAATATATACTGAATTAGCGTTCTAAACAAGAATTAAAACTACTTAAAAATAACTAAAATACTTAAAATTAGTTTATGTGTAAAAAACGTTATGTGTAAAAAAGGATTATTATTAGAACCGACTTGAACTAATCTTATTATTTTCTATCCGTTTTTTCCACAGGGTTTAGAAATTAGCCGTTAAAGGGCTTAAGTAATATCTTTAGAAAATTTTAAAGGCAGGTAATTGAAAAATATCTCCCACCTAACCTTATTAGATCAAAACACAAACAAGATCAGCAAACATCACCCTACATCAATATTCCCACGTAAGTCTAATCCGATTTGCGTCAAACGCTTGAGACGGCTTAATGAATCCTGTTTTAAACGGGCCGAACGCTTCGCGCGTGAAGTCGTCAAAGGGTAGGATTAAGGGAGGCCGCAATTACCTGAAGGAATAACGATGAGCCTACCCTTTGAGAGCCAAGAGCCTCCTATTTGAGTCCATTATCTGAGAATATTGAAGACCTTGGCACTTGGTGCGGCTGGGTTTGATCTTGAGTTAACATTGTTTTGACATACCTGACAGGTTTAACACTTGTAGATTGAATGTAGAGTGCCCAATTGTAGTAAATTTTAATTAGCCTGATAGACAAATTGCTCTTGTGATTAATTAAAATCATGGTATTTTTATTCAGATACTAACATTTCTTCACCCCCCTTTTTGGACCCTGTACATATGACTACCGAGAAAAAAATATCCACCGTCCTTCCTTGAGACTCAGACTATCTCAAACAAAATTTCACCTAAATCGAATCAGCGATTTAAGCGTAAAGAGGTAAACAGACTGACAGGGTTTCGCATTTATAATGTGGGTATGAATGCTATGATCACTCTCTGAAATAAAATTGCTTTTCACATCTGTCATAATCATAATAATGCTCTTTTACAAAAAGCCTTTGAATGCTTTGAAACCTGGCTATCATTTTATAGCCTTTTGGAAATGCAGCGGGAAATTCTTGTTGGAGAGAAGTTCTTTTGGCATACGATAGGTATGAGTAGACATGTATGCAATAAAAAATCGAGCTGTGATGTCTTAGATTAGTGAACTTTGTACGTTTATAAGTTTTCACTGATACCTATAATAATAGGTACTTATGATAAGTATAAGGTGTTTCAACACTGTGTCCAATAAAAATGGCTCTCTGTTTAGCAAATTTCTTGGAAATGAAATCTCGAAACGAGTCGCCGCACTGTAGAGTAAAAGCATTCTTTTTCATACGAAAACATAATAGCAATATTTGTTTGTGCTGTAAAATACGAATAAAGTTAAAATCTGGAGTGACACTTAAGACATAAGAATACCTCTCGAAATCTCCAATTTTTCCCACAAAACACTAAAAAGTGTAACAACCAATAAAAACATCTTCCATATCTTTACGCCGTTGTAAACTCAACTCGTAAATACTGCAGTGAAAATAAAAACCGATTGCTCCGTGTGAAACTGCCGATTCTATGTGAGGTTAAATCACGTAATGGGCAGTAAAATTGCTATTTCGAATTATGGGCTTGTATTGAGCAATAAAAGCATTCAGTGGGATCTAGGACAAATGATACAATTAGGAGACGTGCTGGCAAGACTGATGGTCGATGGTGCCAGACAGTTCTTGAATAGCGTCAGTGCAATAAGAGGAGTCGGAAAGTTCTTGAGTGGCTTCCGCGAACCGGGTGAGGAGCTGTTGGAAGGCCTCCAATATCATGGTGAAGCTGGTGAAGATCACAGAAATGCTGTGGATACAAATGGAACAACGCCGTCTGACTGGGGGAGGCCTATGTTCAGAAGTAGGCGTCTTTCGGCTGACATGATGAGCAGACCACGGGAACGCCAAGAAGTCGTGGTTGATTTTTGGCAAAGGAAACATCATAAAATAGCAACCAGTTATATTTGTATATAAAAGTTGAATGTGAAGGAAGTATCCAAAGCGCAGTGGGCCCACGTGAGGACTAGAGTAGAACTATGTGTCTAGGAAGCTAGGTAGTAGAACCCACGTTCCCGACATAGTAGGCTCTGTAGTAGTAGGATCTCCTGACACAGTCCAGAGAATTGATAAGCTGAAAAGACAGCGGTCAAACACATTTTTTGCACACGTTGCACAGGGAATCAAAAACTATAGGGTACTTCCCGATGACCTAAAATCATGAAACTTGGCCAGAAGCCAGATATTATATCACACGTAAAGGAATAAATCTGAAAACTGTAAATATTATACATATTTTGATAACTAGCTTCTGCCCGCGACTTCGTCCGCGTGGAATTTGTTAATAGCCTTCCCGCGAGAACTATGCATTTTCTCGGGATAAAAAGTAGCCTATATGTTGACCAGTGTTATAAACTACCCCCATACCAAATTTTGTTTCAATCCGTCCAGTAGTTTTCGAGTTAAATCCGGACATACATACATACATACAGTATTTTTTTTCTAAAAATCGTTATTTTGTGTTCAGTATCGTTCATATAGTCCCTTTGACTTGAAAGTTTCTTTTAATTTTCAATTTTCAGCCGCGATTTCTTCTACAGAATTATTATTTATTATATGTATAGATTTTTCCTTTTTTTCTCTGATTCATTAATCTCTTATGAATAAATAGTTTAGTGCCAAAATTCATTATTTAGGTAATAGCAGACTCGTTTAAAGAATGTTTTAGTGAACTCATCAATCATTTCCTTTTCACTGGACAATAGGCAGGTAATCTAACAGTAGGTAATCTGCATAACGTGTTCCTTGAAAGTTTTTGTAATCTAGGATTATAATTTATTTTTTCCTGTTCCCGTGGGAATATCGGAAAATCCTTTCTTAGTGCTCCCCTACGCTCCCCAAGGAACCTGCATGCCAAACTTCAGCTCTCTACGGTGATCCCGCGACCTAAACATTAAAATGTAAAAATCCTATATTTTCCCGTTCCCGTGGGAATTTCGGGAAGTCCTTTCTTAGTGCTCCCCTACGCTCCCCAAGGAACCAGCATGCCAAATTTCAGATCCTTACGATGTTTCCCGCGACTTCGACGCGCCTAAAAATTTAAATATAAAAATCCCTTTTTTCCCGTTCCCGTGAGAATTTCGGGAAATCCTTTCTTAGTGGTCCCCTACGCTCCCCAAGGAACCTGCATGCCAAATTTCAGTTCTCTACGACCAGTATTTTCGGCTCTGCTTTGATATGTCAGTCAGTCAGTCAGTCAGTTTCTTCTTTTATATATTTAGATAGATATATAGCTGTTTCCCGCGACTTCGTACGCGCCTAAACATTAAAATGTAAAAATCCCATTTTTCCCGTTCCCGTGAGAATATCGGGATATCCTTTCATAGTGCTTCCCTACGCTCCCCAAGGAACCTGCATGCCAAATTTCATCTCTCTACGACCAGTAGTTTCGGCTCTGCGTTGATATGTCAGTCAGTCAGTCAATCAGTCAGTCAGTCAGTCAGTCAGTCAGTCAGTCAGTCAGTCAGTCAGTCAGTCAGTCAGTCAGTCAGTCAGTCAGTCAGTCAGTCAGTCAGTCAGTCAGTCAGTCAGTCAGTCAGTCAGTCAGTCAGTCAGTCAGTCAGTCAGTCAGTCAGTCAGTCAGTCAGTCAGTCAGTCAGTCAGTCAGTCAGTCAGTCAGTCAGTCAGTCAGTCAGTCAGTCAGTCAGTCAGTCAGTCAGTCAGTCAGTCAGTCAGTCAGTCAGTCAGTCAGTCAGTCAGTCAGTCAGTCAGTCAGTCAGTCAGTCAGTCAGTCAGTCAGTCAGTCAGTCAGTCAGTCAGTCAGTCAGTCAGTCAGTCAGTCAGTCAGTCAGTCAGTCAGTCAGTCAGTCAGTCAGTCAGTCAGTCAGTCAGTCAGTCAGTCAGTCAGTCAGTCAGTCAGTCAGTCAGCCAGCCAGCCAGCCAGCCAGCCAGCCAGCCAGCCAGCCAGCCAGCCAGCCAGCCAGCCAGCCAGCCAGCCAGTCAGTCAGTCAGTCAGTCAGTCAGTCAGTCAGTCAGTCAGTCAGTCAGTCAGTCAGTCAGTCAGTCAGTCAGTCAGTCAGTCAGTCAGTCAGTCAGTCAGTCAGTCAGTCAGTCAGTCAGTCAGTCAGTCAGTCAGTCAGTCAGTCAGTCAGTCAGTCAGTCAGTCAGTCAGTCAGTCAGTTTATTCGTTCATATATTTAGATAGATAGATAGCTGTTTCTTAAAAGTCCTTTCTTAGTGCTCCCCTACGCTCCCCAAGGAACCTGCATGCCAAATTTCAGATCTCTACGATGTTTCCCGCGACTTCGTACGCGCCTAAACATTAAAATGTAAAAATCCCTTTTTTTCCCGTTCCCGTGGGAATTTCGGGAAGTCCTTTCTTAGTGCTCCCCTACGCTCCCCAAGGAACCTGCATGCCAAATTTCAGCTCTCTACGATGATCCCCGCGACTACGTACGCGCCTTAAAATGTAAAAAAAACATTTTTTCCCGTTCCCGTGGGAATTTCGGGAAGTCCTTTCTTAGTGCTCCCCTACGCTCCCCAAGGAACCTGCATGCCAAATTTCAGATCTCTACGATGTTTCCCGCGACTTCGTACGCGCCTAAACATTAAAATGTAAAAATCCCTTTTTTTCCCGTTCCCGTGGGAATTTTGCAAAATCCTTTCTTAGCGGATGCCTACGTCATAACATCTACCTGCATGCCAAATTTCAGCCCGATCCGTCCAGTGGTTTGGGCTGTGCGTTGATAGATCACTATATCAGTCAGTCAGTCAGTCAGTCAGTCAGTCACCTTTGAGTTTTATATATTTAGATAAGAAATGCAAATTGAAAAATGAATGAATGAATGAATTGAATTGAAAGGAAGCCGTGGTGGCCTAGTGGTGAAGCCGTGGTGGCCTAGTGGTTCGACCTACAGCCTCTCATGCAGAGGGTCGGGTGTTCGATTCCGGCTCGCACCTCTAAGTTTGCTTACGTGCGAAATTCAATTTGAATTTACCACTAAGCTTTTCGGTGAAGGAGAACATCGTGAGGAAACTTGCACGCATTTTCAAAGCTATTCAAAGATGTGTGTGAAGTCCCCAATCCGCACTGGACCCGCGTAGTCGCGTATAGCCCAAATCCTCCCGGGATGAGAGGAGGCCTCCCAGCAGTGGGACGCAAATTAGGCTGTAGTAGTAGTAGTAGAAATGCAAATTTACTAACACAAACTTATGATGTCCTTGCGGTAGCCGTGTCTAATGCACCAACCGCAAATAATAAGTTTGTAATAGTGAATTTGCATTTCTAAGATGTCCCATATTAGCTAAGTTTCTTCAAGTTTGTACGGAACCCTCGGTGTGCGAGTCCAACTTGCACTTGACCGTTTTTTTTAATTCAAAAGCACTAATGTATTTTTAAGATAAAATTAAACACCAAACTAGGTGCAAACCAATTTCTTCTTCTAATCGTCAGTTCAACTTTTCAGTTTCCAATGTGGTCTATTTGTGCAATTTATAAATAGATTTGCTCTTCGTCGGTGCAATTCAATTTACTTTTCATTGGAAATCTTGATTGGTTTGCGTTTTTCCGTCACAAGTTGGAATTTTCTCCACCTAGTGCATTTTTATTGCGGCAATGATGCATTTGATAATTTGAATGTTAATACTTTATTACGAGCAAATCTGTTTGCTGCTATTCCACCAGTTCGAGGAAATATTAATTTATTTTGATAAATAACCGGTTAACACTTTTACCGATGGACCTATGAATTTTCATAAAAATATCGGTGTAAGTACTCCGAGGCCTATTTAGGGGTGTTGTAGGGCCATTTATGTGTCACCTCGACCATTGCTGATCTATTGTGACGGCATAGTACTCCGAGGCCTAAGATGGAATGCCTATGTGCCAGTAATTTCACCCCTTACTGAAACACAACATGTAAAATATAAGTTTATTACTGACTGGTTCCAAACTTGAGATATTTATTACTACTTGATAATAATGAAATAGAAATACTCTTAATTTATAATAACAGTCATCAAAATATGTTTAACATATTTTATTTTCTTGAAAATATCTTCAATCTTATCAATACATTGTATTTCAAAAGAAGTTTGAGCCTATTTACGGAGCTAAAACAGTACAAATCCAAGCACTACACTGAATAGTGATTTCCCGCAACAAGACGTGAAGCGGTCAGGCCTGCATTATTTACAACGGTGTCTCGCCATGAATTATGCAGCCCGCAACTTTGTCTGTACAATCAAACCACGTTAAAAGCCAAAGCCTTGCGTAACAGTGGGACTCGATAGAAATGTAGTGCTTCTTCAATTGTTGCAGTTTTTTAGCTTTTATGTGGGTAACGAGTGTTTTATTTTCTACAGTGCTGTATCCCGAATTCCTCTGTTTTATATCTAGGTAGTTGTAACATTTTTATTAAGATTTGTAATTCCAGAAACATGAAAATATTTACACTGCTAATAGAAACCCGAATTAAAAAGAAGTTTTTCAGTTTTCAAGTTACCTAAGAGAAATGTATCTAAAACATGAACTTTCAAAAAAAAATATGCTTGTCGGAGTAAATTGTTCACCATTTTATAAAATGACTAGCCTCTGCCCGCGACTTCCTCCATATAGGATTCGGTTTTAGCATTCCGTGGAAACTATGCGTTTTTCTGGGAGCTTTCAGTAGCGTTTGCTGTTCCCCGGGACTTACACTATCTCCAAACCAAATTCCATCAGATCAAATCGGTCCATCAGAGAGACGTTGAACGAACATATCTGATTAATACGTTCATTAATTAATGCGTTAGGTACGTCGTCTTAACAATCTTAATGTATAAATAAGTTTTCACATAAATCTTGCATGTCATTTGTCATGTTCACTAAGTTCTTGCTTCAACTTAGGATGTCGGGATCACAAATGATGGAAACTGTGTCAACTGCGATTAAAACTTCATTTGGACACATCCATCTACTGTGAACTTGAAAACATAAACCATTACAGCAAGATGATGAATGTGAGTTACAATTAATTATTTTTGTACTACATTCATAATAAAATGCTTCAATAATTATTTTTGTGCAACATTGTATATTTTTTGCCCCACCAGTTCGGTCCGTCTACTTCCTGTTTAGTAGTTAGTTGATAAAACAAAGTGGCATACAGAAATCTTCAAAATCTAATTTAATTTACTACCAATCGCACTTTTGATAAGTCGACACCTGTGCTTAAACCTCTTTGCTCCGATTGACTCCTTTTATTACGATTTTCTCTCGAGCGAGTTTTATTTCGTTACTCTCTTTGAAGTTCCTTCCAAGTAGTTTTCACCGTGTCCTCGAGCATATTGTATTACAGTTTCGTTTCGATACGAGACAATTTGCATCTTATCTTGTTACTAAAAAAGATCGTTGACACAGTCTTTATTTAAATTGGATTCTTCAAAGCATTTTTGAAAGAAGAGCTTCTTTAGACTAGATGCATTGTTTTTCTATAACGCATTTAAAAAATACTAAAGCTCCCTTTATCCACAGAACGCCTTGCTTTGGCTACGAATAATTCAAATTTGACTTTTCCTCCATTGAGAGTCTGTTATTTTTTTAGGAATTCCTAGTTTAAAGAACAGTGCATACCTAATATCATTGTAATATCGAGTACACACTAACCGTCTGCCACAGTATAACTTAAAGCGTAATTCCCATGGGAGAGTTAGGATAAAGTTTAACTTCTGCTACTCCAGAGGTAGTGTTTCTTACTACTGGTACATGTTTACACAACTTAGAAAGCGCGTGGATTAAGCAAAAATAGACTCTGCGTCAACGGCTCAAGTGCTTCACCGCGCGCCTTCTAAGTTGTGTCGTGCTATAAAAGAGTGTCTATAATCGATTCATAAGTACTTTTTGATTTATTCCTTGCAAAGAAAAAGTAAAAAGAATCTTTTCTTAATACATTATAATATTACTAGTGGTTTTAATCTTTCGTCTTCATTCTATTCAACTTAACACTTTTTCTACGTCATTAAAATTCTGTCACCACCCTTCGTCGACTATTTTGTTCTAGACTTTGTGACCTGGATCGTATCGGGAAGCACTAAATTTAGAAAACTTCGGTAATTTCAACCTTACAAAGTAGGAACAAAGGCGCAATCTCTCAGATTGTGGTTACATGGATAGCTGACGTTTATGTAATGGTTTTATAGGAAACCACAAATCAGAAAGGGCTTCTACTAAGATTCTTCGTTTAAGGGGAGTTGCTTCTGATGTTACGAAAAGATTTCTGACTCCAAGTGCAAAAACTCAAGATTTTCACTTACAAACTGATATCGTCTGAAAATTTTGAGGTCGTTTCAGACGAAGCCAAAGTATAAATTTGGCTTCGTCTGTCCGCCCCCGCCACAGCTGTCCATTTAAGTCCCGTTATGAGAGGGACTGGAGTCCTGGAGTGGCGTCCGCGAACCGGTAGACGAGCTGTCGGTAGGCCTCCAACTAGATGGAGTGACGACCTTGTAAAGGTCGCGGGAACGCGGTGGATGCGAGTGGCACAGGACCGGTTTGAGTGGCGCGCCTTGGGGGAGGCCTATGTCCAGCAGTGGACGTCTATCAGCTGAAATGATGATGAGAAGGACTTAAATGGGCCAATGGAGGTCCCCACGCGTGCCCAGTGCGGATTAGGGACTTCACACACATCCTTGAATTAGTTCGCTGATGCGTGAAGGTTTCCTCACGATGCTTTCCTTAATCGTAATCTTTTAATTAATTTTATCACTCATAAAACATTGTAATTAAAGAGCCTGTAATGCAAACCATAGAAAGAATACTTAAGTTTACAAGTATTAGTATAAAATATTTAGTGCCTGATTCGTGTTTAACTATGATACTTTGTCGTATAAAAATTGGACTTTTCCTTACATTTCCGTGATTTCCGCTGCAATATAAGTAACGTGTAAAGAAATGAAAAGAAAATAATTTATTAAATCTTACAGTTAAGAGAATAAATATTTATTTTATTGATCTTATGTTTATTTATTTAAACTAAGTTAAGGTTTTTATGTTACTGAAATTTATTGATTAATAAACAAAATATAAAAATGGCGGACTTAATGTCTAAAAGCATTTGCTACCAGTCAACCATAGAATCAAACAGAAAAATATGAAAGTTAAGAAAGAGGCTTTTTAGTTTGTGTTCTAAGATCAGGTGTGTTAAAAGATTTTAAGATAAAAAACCTGCTCACTTCTGTGTTTGTATAATAATGATAAAATCATATAAGGTGGATGCAAGTGGCACAGGACCGGCTTGAGTGGCGCGCCTTGGGGGAAGCCCATGTCCAGCAGTGGACGCACGTCTCTTGGCTGATGATGATGATGATGCCATAATCCAATAAATACAAAAGTAACTCTGTTAGTTACTGTCCGCGACCGACTTGTGGACCGATTTAGATGAAATTTGGTATGGAGATAGTTGGAGTCCTAGGAAACGACATTGGATTTTTATCCCAAAAAAACGCATACTTAGTTCCTGCGATAGCCGAATCCCATTAGGGCGCAATCACGGACAGAGGTTAGTGAATCAATAAATATGTAGGTACCTAATTAATAAAACGTCCACAAATATTGATGTTTTCAGAAGCAGATGGATCGTAAGTACAAAAACTTCAATAATTTCAGAAATAGGGATCTGAAGCATCTGCTTTTGGCGTTTCAATACTGATTTCACGATATTTTTAAAGAATCACCAGAAACGGCAAATTCATTCGGTCATAATCGTAAAAATCGACCATTTCGCACTCGCCGTCATCTTGCCTCCACCTGGCGATACTTTATTTCGAGATAATCTGTTTCCTAAACTGAATATTCTGAATAGAATTTGTGTACCCGATGATACCTACTATACATGTAGAGATTTATAGTTATAGTAGTATTGAAAAATTGATTTGAAATATCACGATGAAAAATATCCTATGTTAGCCCGGGTCTCAAACTTTCTCCATACCAAATTTCATCCAAATCGGTCCACTCGTTGCGACGTGAAGGAAGGCCAAACGAACAAACAAACAGTACACTTTCACATATATAATATTAGTATGGATTAAGAGGCTAGAAAGAGGTTAAGCCGAGGCTTGGTGCAAGAAGCAGTATGTTTAACGTTGTCTGGTTTATATATTTAACAGAATTATATATGTTCATCGTCGAGCCACACAATTCACACCTAAAACTTCAAGTTTTATTACCCCTGAACTACAAATATTATAAAATTTCAGTGTTGGTTACAGAATCGTACACATCTGCAATTTACTATTAAAACTTAAATTTATATTTATTACATTCCAAAACATTCGCTGATGCAGTAAAAATTGAACGAACTTCGTAACTCATCGTTGAAACTTCTACCTAAATTCCACACATTAATTTTAAACAAGAACAAGGCGAAACTAATGTAAATATGCCAAGTTCGCCACTAAGAGCGCCAACGGCTGATAACAGGAAAAGTTCATCTATTGACTGTCTGAACTAGTGATGTTATGTTACTGATACAGAACTTTGTACTTGACATCAGCGTATGCGGATGCTGCTACTTCAAAAGTCCTTTTGTGTAGCCAAATAGCAGACAAATGTGTTGCTTCTTAAATGAATAGCTTGAGCGTAGAAATAAACAACGCTAATTATAAAATTTAAAAATCTTCGATCTCATCGACTACATTATTATAACAAAATAGAGCCGAGTAGTTTCAAATCGCAACGAAGACGAACACTTTATTAATCACTAGCTTCTTCCCGCGACTTCGCCCGCGTGGAATTCGGTTATCGCGCTCCCGCGGGAACTTTGCGTTTTTCCGGGATAAAATGTAGCCTATATCCTTTCCCGGGACCCTAACTATCTGCATATCAAATTTCATCGCAATCGGTCCAGCGGTTGAAGCGTGAAGAGGTAACAGACAGACAGACAGACAGAGTTACTTTCGCATTTATAATATTATATATGGATACCCCGTTCAACCGTAGCTTTAAGGTACAAACTTGCGCAAACAAACAGTGGCTGTGGGGAGCACATTGCTCGCAGGACTAATGGCCGATGGAGCCAGAAAGTTCTCCAGAAGCCGGGAGACGAGCCGTCATTAGGCCTCCAACAAGATGAAGCGACAACCTCATGAAGGTCGCGGGAATGCGGTAGAAGCGAGTAGTATAGGACCTTATGGGAGACCAATGCTAAGCAGTGGACGTCTTTCGGCTGAAATGATGATGATGAATAGTTGTCAAACGAGCACACAGGTGGGTGGCGTGGTGGAAATATTGAATTAAATTTGGAACTTTCGCGGATGAAGATGCGATATTCGCAACCCTCTCTCTGAACACGGCTGGAGAATCTTAAGAACCGCCCTTAACTTTTCCAAGTGGGATTACAGGGCGAGAAGCATTTGTACTGGGAGCAAATATTCCCAAGTATTTACGGTCTTACTTATTTAGAACTAACCGTACTCGTGTCACTTAATAGATCCGGCCCCGAGGGAATGGGGGGATAAATAATACCGTACGTCTATGTGATTCAATCTATGTAAGGAGAAATCAAGCTGTACTTAGTTCGATGATGCTGGCAATTTGCTCGACTGGAACGGACATCCGCATACCTCGGATACGATGTTGAAAAGTGGGGAAACGAGAAAAAACAAAGATAATGACATACTCTGGATATACATAAAAATCCACAAAAAAAGAAACGAACAAAAAGGAAGTCTTGAATCCCTTTGAGAACTCAGAAATATGGCCATAGGGCTTATCCGTTTTCTTTCTGATATTATCTGACAAATTAAAGAGAGTGCAAAAATTGATTATGGAAATGGAGGCCGCATCGGAATATTATGACGCAATTTTGATATATAAAGCGACACCTACTTTAGAACATGAGCGTCTTTCTTCCTGAAAATTTCCAAAAAGTGTAGCTTTTCTGAACCTGCAAAGAATAATATAAGCTAAAGGAAAAAGTACAAAGTCTCCTAAAAGAATTTTCTTCAAAGTTTATATAAGCCCATCTTCTTTGACACAGAATGAATTCTCTTAAGACTTAATGATGGCAGGATACTTAATATCCTGTCATATTTTTTCTCTCAAGATGTTTTGGGAAAAGTCAATAAGAACCGGAGGTTAAGGAACTCGCAAACGTTGAAATTGGTAATTCTCTGGTCGACCTTTCCTCTGATTGTTTTTTCCAGGAATGGAAACTCGGAATCTTTTTGCAAAATTTAATTTTTAAATACATAGATATTGTAAAAGGAACTGTAATGCTGCTTAGTTACGTACGTAGTGCCTACGTAGTGCAATTAATTGTGCTCCGATTGAGTATTTTTCTTCTGTTAGCGTTAACGTGTTTTTTAATAATTTAGAAAATGATTTTAGACCATTTATACCGTGCAACATCTTACAATGAAATCAATATGACGTATTAAATTCCAAATTCATATTCCCTGTTCAGAATTGTAGGTAATGCTTTGAGAATAGCAAAGATCTCCGAGGAATACTTCTAGTTAATAATTAATAACTACGCGGGGAATTAAGTTGAACCATTAAGTGTTGAAAGTTTGTCGCTGTATCTACCTATAGATTCGTAATGTACAGTCGAGTTCGCCAATATATACACACTTTTGCACCTTACCACGTTGTAATAAGGTCCAAAAGTGTACACATATTAATGAACTCGACTGTACCTAAGAATAGTTTTAAAAGCAGTATTGGGAGTGATTTGGATTTACAAAAACAGATAAAGCATTTCTGCAGAAACTTTTCAGACCAATTAAAATTTCACTTTTGTACTTTATCGGAATGATAAATCAAGACGGTAAGAATATGGGATCGAAATGAAAGTTATGTTATGACTTAGGTAAGAAATAAAAAATATACTTATTAACAGAGGTATGATAAAACTTTTATGTTTTATATTTTAATAATCAAACATTCATTTCTTGAAAACTGTAGCATTTAATCACTTAGATATTCTTAACAAAACTCACTAATATCACGCGCCAATCTCTCTTGACAGTTCCCCGCTTACGTCACTTTGACATAAAGCCAACAGATACACAACATTCGTCTCCCTTTTCAACAATAAGCCTAAGAACCACTTAGCATGATTATATTACTAAGTGAAACATAAAGAAAAAATCAAATAAAAATAAAAATTAAAATTATAAATCTAATCTTTGTGGAGCCTTTCTGATCCTGCTAGACCTCCTCAGATCAGGGCTAAAGACTTGTAGTTCCGGTGTTAGTACCTCAGAACACAAATCTCGTTGAGGTGACTGTTCAGCCACTGGTTCATTTACCGCTTCTCTTTCATTTCTGTCCCTATATTGATCACTATCCAAACTATTTCCATGGTTTGTTACATTTCTATTACTTTCCGAAATTACGATGGGTGGTCTTATGACCGTCGATGGAGCTTTTGGTAACACACGTTCATCTCCTGTCTGAGATTGGTCTACGCAAGATCTTAGGTCGGAAACATGATAATATTTTTGAATCCCATTTACCTCAATTATATATCTGACGAGACTCAATTGTTTCACAATAATACCTTTGGTCCATCCTTTTCCTTCTTTTAAATTTTTACACCAAACTTTTTCTCCTTCTTTAAATACTATTACTGGTGATTTTAACATATTGTTACTTGATATAACTTTCTTTGACAGCACATTTGATGGTTTCATCAATTCAAAACGAGTTCTTGGTTTGTATTTAAACAATATTTCATTTGGTGACATGCCGGTGGAGTTTGGACTGTTTCTATATGTAAATAAAAAGTTTTGTAATAAAATTTCTTTAGATAACCCTGAAGTTTGATCCTGCAATCTACCTAAAGCTTGCTTGATGGTTTGAACACTTCGTTCAGCCATTCCGTTTGACTCGGGATGATATGGGGGACTCTTTAAAGGTACACATCCATTATTCTTTAAAAACCGTGTAAACTCCTCAGAGGAAAAGGGTGGACCATTGTCACTAACTATGTATACAGGTATTCCAATAACAGCGAAAGTTTTACACAATTTCTCAATAACTTGTGCTGCTGAGGTGCTTTGCATTATGTGCACATCAAGCCATTTTGACATTGAATCGACAATCAACAAATAAGTCACTGAGTTTTTCATAAAAAAATCTACATGAACTCTCTCAAAAACATTTTCACACTTTTTCCAATTTAAAAGTTGACAACTGGTTTTCGCAAAATTTCTTGATGACTGACATATGTCACAACTAGCAACTACTTTTTCAATATCATCGTTTACATTAGGCCACCAACAAAATCCTCTCATTAATATTTTAGACTGTACAATACCTTGATGCGATTCATGGAACAAGCTTAACACTTTAGACCTTAACTGACTTGGAATGACGACTCTATTTCCCCAAAGTACACACTTCTGTTCAGTACCTAACTCAGCTCTTTTATTGAAGTATGGTTTTATGTTCTCATCATTAATGGAATTTGGCCATCCCGATAGTATATATTCATATACTTTACTCAAAACCACATCTTTTTGTGTGTACTTAGCCACTTCCTGAAAATCTATGGGCACCTCATCATTAAAATTAAAATAGTTGATACAATCAGCCACATCAGCTTTTTCAGGTAGTGGCAAGCGTGACAGAGCATCAGCATTTCCTAATAAAGTTCCTTTCCTATAGGTTATTTCATACCTGTACCCAGACAGTATTAAAGCCCATCTTTGCAGCCTCGCATTAGCAGTTACAGGAATCTTTTTTAGCGGGTCAAATATAAACTTTAGAGGCTGATGATCCGTCACAAGTATAAACTTTCTTCCATAAAGAAACTTATGAAATTTTTGTACAGCAAATACTATTGCTAGAGCTTCTTTTTCCACTTGCGAATAGTTCTTTTGGGCAATATTTAAAGTAGCTGATGCAAAGCATATTGGTTCACTATCTATCTGGTGACTTAATACTGCCCCAAGACCATAATTGCTTGAGTCTGCGGTAACATACAGCTCTTTCTGACAATCATAATGAACTAATAATCCATAATCACTAACTAAACTCTTACTTTTGTGAAATGATTCATCACATTCTTTAGTCCAATTAAATGGAACGTTTTTCTTCAATAGGGTATGCATAGGTGCCAAGTGATCTGAAAGTCTAGGTAAAAATTTCCCATAATAATTTAACAACCCTAAGTATGCTTTTAGTTGAGTGATGGATGTCGGTGATGGGGCCTCCGCAATTGCCTTGATTTTTTCTGGTAACGGTTTTATACCCTGCTTATTTATTAAATGTCCCAAAAACTTGATTTCATGGCAAAAGAACTGACATTTACTTAAATTCACTTTGACATTACGCATTTAACTTTTCTAAAACCTTCTCCAGATTTGTATAACAATCTTCAATACTAATTCCAGTTATGATTAAGTCATCAATATATGCTCTTACATTATTTACTCCATGCAATATTTGGTCCATAACACTTTGGAATACCGATGGACCCGATGACACTCCAAATTGCAAACGAGTAGGTCTAAACAACCCTAAGTGAGTGTTTATAGTCATATATTCTCGAGATTTTTCATCTAATAGCAACTGCTGATAAGCCCCACTCAAGTCCAGTACACAAAATACCTTTGCCCCTGATAACTCAGCAAATATATCCTCTGGCACAGGCAGCGGGTAATGCTTTGTGTCCAACATTTTATTCAATGTGACTTTATAGTCTACGCAAACCCTGATCTTTTTATCATTTTTTTGCACAACTACAATAGGGCTGGCCCATTTACTATGGGTAACCCTTTCAATAACTCCTGCCTTTTCTAAATTTAACAGCTCATTTTCTACTTCTTTCTTTTTTGCATAAGGAATGGAATATGCCTTATGAAAAATAGGTGATGCCCCATCCTTGAGCTTTAATGTTGCCTGCACGTTCACAATATAGGATGACCGATCTTTAGAAAATACCTGCTTATATTTAGTTTGAATGTATTCAATCTTTTTAGCTCTTTCTCGAATTATACTATCTTTCTGTACATAACACACCCTGCCTATCTTGAATGTCTTTTGCCATTGAGGAAATAAAACCGTTAACCAATTTCTGCCAATTAATGGATTAAAATAATGACCACTTTCAATTACTATTAAATACAAACTTTGTTTTACATTTCTTGGTTTGATTTCAATTGCTCCCAGCACCGACAATCTTTCACCTGAAACAGATTTCAAGTTTACATTACATTTTCTAAGCTCATGTCTTTGGAAATAGGTATCATAGTCTTTCTTATGTATTAGTGATTTGCAAGCTCCAGTATCTACCTGCATGTGTATTACTTTACCGCCTAGTCACAATGGAATTGACGCACTGTCTTGATCTGAAATGCTCATTATGCTGCCTAGAACCAAATCTTCCTCTGGCTCGTGTTCTATTTTACTTTCCTGACTATTCTTTACTTCTTGTTCCATGCTCCTTATGTTTCTTCCAACGCTTGATTTGTTAAAACGGCATACATTTGCCAAATGTCCCTGTTTCTTGCAAACAAAACAGACAAAATCTTTTTTGAAACATCTGTCAGTAGAATGTGTCCCGCCGCAGCATCTACATTCCATCCTTTTGGAATGGCTGCTTTGTCCTGTTGTCGAAGTTTTATTTTGCCATGTATTTTTATACTCATTTTTTTTATTTACCACATGAACATTTATCTCTGTCTCCAGCTGAATGTTTTTGGTATCTTTTGCTGCACTTTCTAAGGCAGTGGCTATTTTTGTAGCTTTTTCAAAAGATAAGTCATCATCTTCTGATAGCAACTTACTCACAATATGTTCATCTTTTATGCCGCATACCAGTTTGTCACGTAAGGCCTCATTTAAAAAGGTTTTGAACCCACATGTTCCAGCCATTTTCTTTATTTCCACCACAAATTCATTTATTGACTGGCCTTCTCGTTGCTTACATTTATAAAAATCATACCTAGCTGCCACTGTCAACTTTCTTTCTACGTAATGGCTCTTTAAAGTCTCAATCAGTTCTTGGTATTTTTTTTTGCTGGGTAGACATGGAGATAATAGACTTTTAAGGACCTCGTAACTTTTCGGTCCAATTAGTGTTATAAATAACGCTACTTTCTTGTTATCGTCATTTATATCATTGACGATGAAAAATTGTTCCATCCGCTCCGTGTACTCTGTGAAGTCCTGACCCGGACAGTAGTTTTCTATAGACCCAATCATTTTTTTTATCCTCGTCGCCAATTTTATGTTTTATATTTTAATAATCAAACATTCATTTCTTGAAAACTGTAGCATTTAATCACTTAGATATTCTTAACAAAACTCACTAATATCACGCGCCAATCTCTCTTGACAGTTCCCCGCTTACGTCACTTTGACATAAAGCCAACAGATACACAACAAAAACAAGCAGGCTCTTTGCCAGTGAGAGTGATTATATTTCTGAAGTTTACCGTTGAGAAAGTGAAATTTGAGCATTCAATAACACATACTTAATTTCAGTGTTTCGAATTGAAATAGCTACTACATTTTCATCAAGTATTTAGAAGAACAGTCTCCAATTGACATAAAATTTGACGGCCGCATACAAATAACAAATACTTTATTAAAAAAATAACAAAAACAACAACAACAATACTGTTTATTGAACACCATATAAACAAAACGAAGAAAAAGTAGGCACAAGACGGTGGGGTAAGATTAAGTATCAAATATCAATCACATTCAGAATCAAGTCCCGATCACGTTTTTTTTATCTTTATTGATAAGGATTATGTTTTTTTTAGCTCTAATACAAACCCTTGTGGTTTACTAGATGCTAAGTTATAAACTCTTGTAAACTCTTCGTTTTAATTACTGTATTTATATAAACTAAAAAAAAGTACTCAGCCGTCGATTAAAATAAATAATTACTCGAAAAGACACTCTTATTATTCGATATTCAGCTTACGCGTTTTGACTTTGCATTCGATACTAAGTACATTATATTGCTCAATAAAATTATCGTGATATCATTATCTTTATAGATCATACGAGTATCGAATGCCCGCACACGTTAATAGTGTTGCTATATATATCTGTTGGTCGAGTATATATCGACGTTATATATTTGAAGCATATTATTCACATTCATATCATTTATTGCATGCATGTTGTATAGGTAGTATCTTATGGCCCATGCTTTAGCCAATTTTCTTATTGTTGAGATTATTGTCGCTTTGAATTAGACATGGCTTTTACCACCTTACACTTCAAGCAGTACTGTACTTGACGTCATATAAATAAGTCCTATTTTCCGATTATTTGTCGAGAATCCGACAAGACCCGATCTGCTAATCAATTACCGAATTCAGTGACCCGAATTAAACACCGAATGGAGGAAAATATTTATTCACGACATCTTTAGGTACTTATTTTCTGTGCATCTCAAACTGATGTTATGAAATTTTGAAAGGAGAAGCAAGAAACTAGCAATTCTGTTTGGGATTCCTAAGCCAGATAATCCAACAGACAGACAGATCAATCGTTTCAAAATTTCTTAGTAACGTGAACAAAGTAAGTTATTGCAACACTAGTAGCCGAGATAATTATGTTTAATACTCGTATCTTGATATTGAGCATGTAGGAATTATAATATCTTATCGAGTACCTAATTTAATATCTTGTACAAAATCGGTTACCTATAGATGTGAGTGGACGCTAAGTGCATGGAAAAATGACGAAAAATGTGCTCTTTGTTGTTTTAAGCGCGTACGTGTTAGTGGTTACTTCGCAAGAGACTTATGAACTCAATATTTTACATTACAATGACTTCCATGCGAGGTATGTAGTTCACTTGTGTGTTTATACTACAGATATGATCAATTTTGGTGCATAGGTACTTAATGCGGGCTATTGCGTGTGAATTTGCCACTAGAGGCGCTTGAGTCGCGTGAGGTCCAAAATAACATTCACTTTTCACTGGTTTTGGCGGGCTTCGCGATATAAGTAAATTTCTTCAATGTATCTACCTGTTGAAAAGTGATCTCCTTCGTGAAATTATACAAAAAAAATGAACTGCACAACATTGCGGCATAGCTAATCAATATGATGATAGTTATTTATAATTAATACACTTAATGAGATTCTAAAACTTTGTTTCGGCGCCGTCTGGAACTTAGTCAACAGTGGCGCCAACTGGTGAGCAAAGAAACGATAGTCCCCATTATTAGGTACTTCACTACTGTTAAAATTCTTAGGAAAACACGCATTTGTCGCATTTTATGATAATGATGTAGGTTGATGACAAGTGATTCCTAAAAAAGAATGCTAATAGAAACTATTTACCTACCCATAGTAATTCACATAATTCATTCGCATCCTTTGAAATGTCATCCGTTCATATTAATTTATTTGTCCTTATGGTTCCGACGAAGCCTGTCGCAGATACCGTCTTTGAATGTTGTTGTTTAAATGTAAAATGCCTACAAATTCTATATACTTAACAGAATAACAGTGCTCGCAATGTTGTGTTCCGGTAGGGGGTTAGGGCAGCCGGTGACATTTCCGGCACAGAGGCATTCCATCTTAGGCCCCAGGGTAGGCAACGAGATCTTAAGGTTTCTTAATAGGGGATCATAGGATTTCAGTGTCCATGGGCCGCAGTGACCACTTACCATCAGGTGGGCTGTGCGCTCGTTTGCCTATACCATTGGTATATTAAAAAAAACTTATTAGATACGTAAAGACACAATTAATTTAAAAAATTAACGGTTGCGATTTAGATGTTCGTAGCATAGCAACATGTCAACGAACGACAGCTAGCTAAACGTGAAACGAGTAGCAGACTTGCGAAATTTGGAAAATCAGCTGTACGTCACGTTCAGACGTGTCAAACATATAAATTTTGACTTGTCTGTTAGGTAGCAAGAAACAATTAATAACTTTATCCACACTCATATCATAAACCCTCTATGATGCGTTCAAAGACCGCAAATTATGATCGGCATTAAAATGGACAGTTTAGTTAGAACAGATTTCTTATCTGTGAAAATGATCTTATGGCTGTTTAAGACCACCGAATTCGATTGTCTAATAGCATTCAAATTTCGAACATCTTCGAATAGCAATTCCCGCCTTCATTATTCAGTCAGACAGAACGAAAGTTTGTTCCAAATTCAAATGTCGGCTCTATTTTGTCTATGCTTGTTGAAAATCGAATGTGAGATACGACGTATTCGAATTGCCAAAATTGTGGACAGCTTTTGAAGCATCTTAGAGGATTTATAAATGAGTGTAGATAAAGTTATGTACCTATACAATTGTACATAATTATGCCTTAAAACACTCGTGCGATAACTCGTGTTTTAAGGATCTTTATTATGTAGCAGTTAGGTACATAAACTACTGTAATATGTGGTTCGGTCTAATAGTCCTCACGCGGGCCCAGTGCAGATATCGTCAGTATATTTTGAAGGAATATTTTTTTCCTTACGAATTTCTTGTAAATGTCTAGTTTCATACCCCATAACCTATGGCAACCATCACAGAAAATTTCTCTACCAGATCTATCCTTCCAATTTACTAATTGGATATCGGTTGACGCAGAAGGTCAGTTAAATTTATTTACGAAAGTGTAATGGCACGGAATATTCTAAAAGATGATTTTCGTTATAGATGAAGAATGGATTACGAGCGATCACGGCCATAATGAAAGATTTAAATGAAGACACAGAGTTATTCTATCTAACAAGCCTCGGGAGTGGGGGTAGGCAACGCATTCGAGATTTTATAATGATAAATTTTGTCTTCGCAGTGACCGCTTACCACAAGGCGGCCTGGGTGCTCGTTTGCCTAGTTCATATTGAGTGATAATTTAAGTATCCACTTCAAAATTATGAGCTCTCTCTCGTTTTTTCATACGTAGGAGTGACGTTCTATGGCCATTTAATAAAATCAGGACCTGGGCGACCGCTTTTCTCGGGTGAAAATAGTTTAATCTGAGTTTTCCCAGATATGAGACCAAGCTAGATCGATTTGTCGCCCCCGTCAACCCCTATATTTACATGTCAAAGTAAGAGAATTTCACATTGAGATCGTCAGAAATAATTCATATTAATATTATAAATGCGAAAATAACTCTATCTGTCTGTCTGTCTGTCTGTCTGTTACCTCTTCACGCTTCAACCGCTAAACCGCTTGAGATGAAATTTGGCATGGACATAGTTCGGGTCCCGGGAAAGAACACCATGACCAAATCTGCTCGCATCTGTGAAGGGATTCAAGGATTTGTGTGGAATCCCTAATCGTCACTGGTCCGTGTTTGGTTTAGCTCCAACGTCTCTCGTGACGAGAGGAGACCCTGTACCCTGCTGGGACGTACAAAGGCCGTTGTGGTTATTTTACGACTCTTTATTCCCATATTAGGTTCGCAGAAACCAGTTCTCTAGGTACCACTGGGCTTTTCGGTGCTGATGCATGGTGCTCTGATGAGCACCATGACCAAATCTGCTGGCATCTGTGAAGTGATTCAAGGATTTGTGTGAAGTCCCTTATCGTCACTGGTCTGTGTTTAGTTTAGCCCCAACCCTCTCATGACGAGAGGAGACCTGTGCCCTGCTGGGACGTAAAAACGCCATTGTGGTTATTTTACGACTCTTTATTCCCATACTAGGTTCGCAGAAACCAGTTCTCTAGGTACCACTGGGTTTTTCGGTGCATCAGAGTACCATGACCAAATCTGCTGGCATCTGTGAAGTGATTCAAGGATTTGTGTGAAGTCCCTTGCCATTACTGGTCTGTGTTTAGTTTAGCCCCAACCCTCTCGTGACGAGAGGAGACCTGTGCCCTGCTGGGACGTAAAAAGGCCGTTGTGGTTATTTTACGACTCTTTATTCCCATATTAGGTTCGCAGAAACCAGTTCTCTAGGTGCCACTGGGTTTTTCGGTGCATCAGAGCACCATGACCAAATCTGCTGGCATCTGTGAAGTGGTTCAAGGATTTGTGTGAAGTCCCTTATCGTCACTGGTCTGTGTTTAGTTTAGCCCCAACCCTCTCATGACGAGAGGAGACCTGTGCCCTGCTGGGACGTAAAAACGCCATTGTGGTTATTTTACGACTCTTTATTCCCATTTTAGGTTCGCAGAAACCAGTCCTCTAGGTACCGTTTGCAACCCAGCCGCGTCGCCATGTATTGGCGGCTTTGCTCGCCTGACGACAGCAGTCCGCGAAGGGCTGGAGAGGGAACCTCACTCCTTGGTCTTGAACGCCGGAGATAGCTTCCAGGGTACCATCTGGTATAATATTCTGAGGTGGAACGTCACGCAGGACTTCATGAATATGTTCCATCATGATGCTCATGTAAGTCGAAGGTAAAAGTGGAATAAAAAATTAGTTAAAGCATACTTGTTCAAAACTAAATGGTTTTTTAATTAATAAATTCCGTCGCAGAATTTTCAAATACCTAAAAATCGTTCTGAATCCCTATTCTAAAGACTGTGTTCTTCTACGCTTCTTATTTGTTTATTAAAAAAATACATAAATGACACGGAAAAGCGAAAAGTTTGCAACAGTCTCAGTATCTTTCTGAAGAAGAGTATTTTTTTAAACTAAACAGTGCGTTACAGGTGCTAGGAAACCATGAATTTGACAACGGCATCGAAGGAGTGGTGCCATACCTGGAACATCTAGAAGCTCCCGTGGTGACAGCCAATATCATAGACGAAGATGAACCTACTATACAAGGACTTTACGAACCGAGCATCGTAGTAGAGAAGAACGGACGAAAAATCGGAATCATTGGTGTTATCATCGCTTCTACTAATGTAAGTATAACTTAGCCTAGGTTGCAAAAAGTTATCGATGAGAAGTCCGTTAAACATGGTGCTACATTACAACATGGTGTTACATACATAAACGTCATTTTCTTCAGTAATGAGAATCTCGGCGGCCGTATTTATTGATCTTACTCTACCCAGGCTTAAAGAATGATAGGTAACAACTTAACACATAAGTAGAACACAAAAATTTACGATGACTTTTTGTTTAATGATGATAAGGACGAACTGGAGTCAGCAAAACAAACACTACATTTTTATGACGGATTTATTTATTTATTTATTCGGTAAACCAACAGTCATTACATCGATACATTGATGATGTACATGGAAAGATTTACAAGCTATGATGCATAACTAATTATAGGTAAGCACAACATGTTAGTTATAATACAAGAAGTAAATATAATTTTAGCTAATAGGTAATATGCGTAGGTATTAAAATAGTGTTATCGTTAGTGTTCAATATGAATTATGTTATATATTTATAATTATTAGGAAATGTTCTTTCGGAACCTTGCCAGAGGATCCAAAGATGGCAAAAATTTGAAGAACAAGGAAAAGGGTTAACAATATCAGGAGGTAGGTACATGAAATATTTCCATACAAATGCAGCAACTGGAGTTGAAGAAGATGAAGAAGAAACATTTATTCGCGACAAATACTACTACAGCCTATTTGCGTTCCACTGCTGGGCACAGGCCTCCTCTCATCACGAGAGGGTTTGGGCTATAGTCCCCACGCGGGCCCAGTGCGGGTTGGGGAATTCACACACATCTTTGAATTACTTCGCAGATGCGTGCAGGTTTCCTCACGATGTTTTCCTTCACCGAAAAAACACAGTGGTTAATTCAAATTGAATTTCGCATATTAGTAAACTTAGAGGTGCGAGCCGGACTCGAACCCCCGACCCTCTGCATGAGAGGCGGTAGGTCGAACCACTAGGCCACCACGGCTTATACACGGCGACAAATACACGACATACAAAATATATAAAGAAAACAAGTATATATAACAAGTAACAAAGGCGAGTTCGTGTGATTTGTCACGTAATGGTCCTAGCTCAGCATGTGCTGGCAATGAGAGCCAGCGTTGGTCTTCCGCTAGGACCATGGTGAGATCACGGAAAACTACATAAATTACAAACACAGTAAGAAAAAATAAGAGACAGACATTATTAAAAAGGAGAACAAAAATAAATTGAATGAATAATAATAAAAACAACAGAAGTGAATATTAAATGGAGAAATTACTCGCGGTGACACTGGGCCAGCGCACAGTGTCACCGCGAGTAATTTCTCCATTTAATATTTACTTTTGTTGTGAGCGTGATTCGGAACTATTCGGAAGTTGCGAACTAGAACAGAAGCTATAACTAACAATATTACGGATGAGCACACTGTCGAGCCCATAACACTGACTGCAATGTTGTCTATAGACACGTCGGTGTAGGCAAACGATTAATATTATTTTTTAGTAAGTAGATCCGTCTGTTATGCTTTTGCATAGTTATAAAGCGTGTCCAAAATCAACAGTGTAATTATGTTTTGTCGGATAGAAAGATCTGTAGACGCCTAAATATACTCGCATGGGAGACAAAGAAATTTCATTCTCCTAATAAGACCAAAGCATTAGATTAAGTACCTATAAGTATTCTATATGTTCTAGATAAACCTTTTTTTTTTATTCAAGTTAAGTAAGTAAGTAACACTTTATTGTACAGAAAAAAAAAACACAAATACAATTATCAATACTGAGAAGAGACACATGTACAAAGGCGAGCTTATCCCTACAAGGAATTTCTTCCAGCTAACCTTTGAGTAGTGGAGAGGACACATGTTCACGAGTAGACAAATAAGTATGTACAGAAAAATAAAGGAGAATCTAAATATACTTATTTATATTATATTATAATACAGTTAACGCAGGGCGTAATTTCTTACGTAAGTATTGCCTATTATAGAGTCTATTATTTTGCGTTATCATATTTTTCTTTCGTCATGAAAATCTCCGTGTCTATCATTCCCGAGATCTTGTTCAGTGCTGCCATGACAGTACTCGTCAATGCTCGTTCGAGAGCTTACAATGCTGACATGGCAGCTTGACGAGTACAGTACTATTGTCGTGCTAATATTGTTCGGCTCTGGAAATGGTGTTCACAGACACAATTGTGTTGACACATGTCTCACGGTATAGGACCCAGTTTATTTGTCTTTTATTGTATAAAACCTCTTTTATTGCTTCCTTACGCTCCCCAGGAACGCCATAAAAACACCGCAATATTTTTGTGTGAAGCTTAGGTTCCGTTTGTATGAAGTTTGCGAGTAGCAATATTAAGGGTACCCAGTACGCACGGCGTTTCTCAACTTTTCATACAAACGTATTTTCGCTTTTATTCCCAAATTACTAAACAGATTGACTCGAAACTTGGTACACATAATAAAATCATTATTGTGAGTGTCCGAAATTAGTAGATATCGTGGTAAAATAAAACAAAATTAAATTACAGCCAAAAAGCTGAATTTTGAAGTTTGTATGGAGAAAACTAAAATGGTCCTACTTTCTTTGTTATTCAATTTATTACAATCAAAGTGTATTTTGGACAGTAATAAATATCTCTGCTCCACTATTACATGTAAAATTTGGTGCCAAGCTGATAAGTAGTTTGCGAATTAAAACGTAACTACCTACGTTTGTGTGGAAAAAGAAGCGTACCGGGGACTCTTAATGCAGAAAGATGTCAAAACCATTTCTAATCTATTTTAATGCTAATCAGTTATTATTATGAAATTTGCATAGGTTCATTACTTCAGACATGTTGATGTTAACTCCTGAGTCCACGAAGTGTTCTCTGATGAAGCACGTATCTTATTACTTGTCCAAACATAATCTAAGATAGTACTAGGTTAACCTTATTTATTCATCATATTTCTTATTTACCTATTACATTACATACATACCTAAGTGCATATTCGGATAACCAAATATTAACTGCCGTTTAGTGGTTAGTAGACCTGTCAACTTGGCAAGTACGTAGGTAGGTTTTATCGTAGGTTATAATCACAGAAAAATCATTGAGGTAAAATTTTAAAATTTCTCTTACATTGAACGAATCGAGAAAAACTTATATTTATTACAAAAACAAGTTTCACGATGCAATTAACTTTCACCCTTTATATTTGAAGAATATTGTATTGAATAGAAGAACTAAAACAGTATAATTGTCCATTTGTTGTAATTTAGTCATATACTAGCACCTGCCCGACTTCGCGTGCGTGTAATTCGGTTATCGCGCTCCCGTGGGAACTATGTGTTTTCCGGGACAAAAAGCAGCCTATGTCCTTTTTCGGAACCCCAACTCTCTCCATGCCAAATTTCATCTCAATCGGTCCAGCGGTTAAAGCGTGAAGAGGTAACAGCCAGACAGACAGAGTTACTTTCGCATTTATAATATTAGTATGGATATGGATGGATATCGTCACGCCTATGTTCCCTTGTGGGGCACCAGAGCGTTAGTGACCTTCAAGGTCACGTCACGGCACCTTTGACAAAGTTTCGAGGGTAGTGAGATCATCAACATTGTCATGTAGTGACAGGGTGTCAGCCCATCGCCCACGGTATACCAATACCCACGCGTTTATTACATCTTTTAGAGTATGCCCGGGAAACGAAATCCCATGATTCCTTAGTAAAAGATCTCGAATGCGTTGCCTACCCTGAGGCCTAAGATGGAATGCCTCTGCACTAGCAACACCGGCTTTCTTAACTCTGACCTAGCACGTATAAAAAGTATCTACCTTATGTCCTTTCCCGGAACTCGAACTACCTCCATGCCAAATTCGTCTAAATCGGTCAAGCGGTTTAAGCGTGAAGAACCTTGATAACAGAACAGACGGACAGACATACAGACAGGATTAATTTGGTATTCATAATATTATAGTAAGGACTAGTATGTATGATTGTTTTTATTCTAGAGCACCTGGTGTAATGTTGCTGTTTCTCATGTACTTAGAGCTAGTATTTAGGTTTTAATCTATCTAACACTTGGCTCGACAACGCACCATACACGCGACCATCGCCGCCGGCAGCCGGAGGGAACTGTCCCCACGCCCGTCCCACTCTGCCGGTCGTGACGTATGCGCACGAGACAAAGATAGCATTAGTCAATACACTACATCCCTTATTTGTTTTAATGAAACTTTACTGATTCTTAAACATAGAAAATAAATATAAATGTGTTGACACCTGAGTGAGAATCAATAGCATGAAACTAAACAATTCTTAAATTTAACTTTATTGTGTAGAAGTACACGAGTACACGAGCAAATGATCCTTTAAAGATTTAGCAAGGATCACTTTCCGAATATTGGTTTCCTTATTTTCTCCAATCTTCTTTAGACGTAATTCATTGCTTGTGAAAACGTAATGTACCTATCGCATCATTGCACATTTCTAGATTCTACTTATTGTGCCTACTGTATATATGTACTACAGTATGTGTATCCGGTAATTCCCGATAATTTTCCTTTTACTACACCTTTCCATTTTCCTCCGTAAATCGGTCTCCACTCGTATATCTTATATCCCTATCCTCCTTGTTTTCTTAAATTTCAGTTATGATTGGTAAAACTTCCGTTTGTTATAGAATAATTGAGGCGGAGCTTTTTCGTAACGTAAATAACCAGGTACTTTCCAGATCGTATTTTTCAGTCTGGTTGATTTTTATATTTTCATCTTCTTCAAAGTGATCCTAAACTTCCTTCAGAGATACCCTGGTCTAGTTGTGATTAGAGCACACGCACGATTTCGATTAAGGTCCAAATAATACATTCAGGCCCTTTTTCATTGTCAGTAAGAACTATAGCAAAATTCCTGATACCATCAAAAATAAACTGGTTTTTTTTTTTTGGAAATTTAAATGTAGCCTAAACACCACCTTAAAACACTTTTACTTGAGAAATGTTACGAGTCAACTATTTTCTGAACGATACAGAAATTTTATATCTATGTTTTATGTTTTCTCTTAATGATTTTTTGATTTAATTGTAACCTATAAACACAAATAAAACAGAAATTAACAAAGACTTATGCATAAATATTGGCTAAGTAACAATAAAAATAATATATTTCTCTTTATGGATTTTAGCCAACCAATTCTGTTATGTATTTTGTTTTAATTATTTATAAGTATTTGTATATCATGTGATATTTAATCAAATGGACCACTCTGGATTGATGGTACTTCTTTGTCTTCAGTAGTACTTACTACATATTTACGTTATACGTTTATTTTATTTAGTTATGAATGAAATATACATAGCTAAAAGTAGAATACACAATACATTATTCAGGTAAATTATGGTACTAAGATGAATTTTTCGTGTCCAAACCGGGTTCATGTTGCAAACTGCTTCTTGAATTTAGGACCTTTATGCAATAAATATGATGGAATAAAAATGTATGATTTCATATGATATCAAGGGATTTGAAGGGCTTGCGATCAGTTCTAATCTCTTGCCATAAAATAATATTTTAATCGGTTTCATTGTCCAAATCAGTGCGAAACATTTTTTTCCGTTTAGCAGAAGCGTCTCTTGGCCATATGCTATTCGGGCCCTATATCGGTCTTCCTGAGCTAGAACCTCTCCCAGTTCTACCGGTATAGCGTCTGGAATTAAGATTGTGCGTTCATGATACTGAGTTGGGATATTTATTACAGCAGGTTATAAGGTCCTTTTTTAGAGGTATGTGAATCCTCCTGTAAGGCTATTGATATGAAGGTTACATTATCATCTATTCGGAAATGTACGTTTATCTTTGTTCGTATGTGTAGGTATGTGTATCTTTGAAATTTGGTTTATTTTATAATTTGTTAATTGACCGAGCTTCGCGGCTGTGTCTCGTCAACTTCGGCAAAATACTTTTGTGTCCGGATTTCAGGATTTTGTTTGTTCTCCTCTACAAGTCGCATTTATCAACTGATTCTTGCAAAATTTTGTGGGTAGCTTCGAAGACTAAATAGTTTTTTTTTTTTTTTTTTTTTGTAGTTGCACTAGTTTATATTTAGTAACTTATATTGAGTCAGACGTTGAGTGTTCCCCGTTCCATGGTGCTTATTTTACTTTGTATCTTCAGAGATAGCGTATACGTTTAACGCATATTGTAGCTTCGTTTCCATTCCCCTTCTTTTTTTTCTCTTTCGGGCTGCAATTCGTAAACTTTGCATTTTGTAAACGCAAAGTAAGTAGTCGTTGAGATTTGGCAGAATAGTCAGGAATACATCAAGACCTAGTGACTGACGTTTGCTCCGGGAATGTTATAGTACGCTTCTTGTAGTCAAATCAATCGACTCCGAGGTGTAACAGGTTCGCGTGCTCTTTTCTCAGTGTCTGTAATGTTTTCTACCAGGTAATTAGTAATGCCAGGCTTACACCGATTGACGTCTCGGTCAAACTTGTCCAAGACCAGTTGTGCTGAAGTTGACATATCTACTTTATAACGGTTGCAGGGCGCCCTAATTGGGCGCAGCCAATTTAATGACCCAATTAGTAAATTGGTTAGTGTCTCCGAGTTCGTGTTATGTTAAATAACAAATATCATATCAATTAAGTGATCAGCGTTGCGCTGCTTATTTATTCAATAATAATTATGTACTTATTTAGTCAAATAGGTAGTGAAATAGTTCAATTGAAATTGAAATAAGTAGGTATGTAATTTTAATAATTTTAATATATATATTGTACTAAGATCAATGAAATGTACAACTAAAATTCGGTTATTTAGTCAAATAGTAGCTGTCAATTTATTGACCAGATTGACTGCTAATCTGCTGAGATGTCAATTGAATGACCATGTTAATATTCTGCCGAGAAAACGTTTCACATGATCCCAATTGAATGATCAGATTGATAATCTGCTGATAAAACATTTGATATGTCAATTGAATGACCAGATTCGTGATCTGCTGATGTCGATTGAACGACCAGATTGATAATCTGCTGATAAAACATTTGATATGTCAATTGAATGACCAGATTCGTGATCTGCTGATGTCGATTGAACGACCAGATTGATAATCTGCTGATAAAACATTTGATATGTCAATTGAATGATACAGATTCGTGATCTGCTGATGTCGATTGAACGACCAGATTGATAATCTGCTGAGAAATCATTTCATATGTCAATTGAATGACCAGATTCGTGATCTGCTGATGTCGATTGAACGACCAGATTGATAATCTGCTGAGAAATCATTTCATATGTCAATTGAATGACCAGATTCGTGATCTGCTGATGTCGATTGAACGACCAGATTGATAATCTGCTGAGAAATCATTTCATATGTCAATTGAATGACCAGATTCGTGATCTGCTGATGTCGATTGAACGACCAGATTGGTAATCTGCTGAGAAATCAATCATATGTCAATTGAATGACCAGCTTCGTGATCTGCTGATGTCGATTGAACGACCAGATTGGTAATCTGCTGAGAAATCATTTCATATGTCAATTGAATGACCAGATTCGTGATCTGCTGATGTCGATTGAACGACCAGATTGATAATCTGCTAATAAATCATTTCATATGTCAATTGAATGACCAGATTCGTGATCTGCTGATGTCGATTGAACGACCAGATTGATAATCTGCTGATAAAACATTTGATATGTCAATTGAATGATACAGATTCGTGATCTGCTGATGTCGATTGAACGACCAGATTGATAATCTGCTGAGAAATCATTTCATATGTCAATTGAATGACCAGATTCGTGATCTGCTGATGTCGATTGAACGACCAGATTGGTAATCTGCTGAGAAATCATTTCATATGTCAATTGAATGACCCAGATCGATGATCTGCTTATGTCAATTGAATGACCCAGATCGGCGATCTGCTTATGTCAATTGAATGACCCAGATCGGTGATCTGCTTATGTCAATTGAATGACCCAGATCGGTGATCTGCTTATGTCAATTGAATGACCCAGATCGGTGATCTGCTTGAATGCCGGGCCTTTTGTTATTTAGTATATGAACCAAACATCGTACTATAGGGCAGGTTAACCAACTTATCTAAAATGCGTAAGTCATAAGCCAAAGCAGTTTCCACTCATTACTAAATACCTTATAGATAGGTATATATTGTCATCGCTCAAACAACATATTTATATGTAATGTGATTTTACGTCTAATTTACGTGATAATGTCTTATAAATCGATGAACGCCGGCTGCTCGCACAAAAACATGACGCAATATGGTGCAAGCGAGAGCGCGGAACGAGCGATAGAGAGGCACGATCTTATTTGTTTTAATGAATCGATCGGCCTAAGCGTGACGTTATTACGTAAAATTATCATCCGTAGACTGACTTTATAGACAACCAATGTTTTCCAAAAGTAAATCAATTTAACAGAGTATCTCTGTTTCACGTCTGCTTTATTGTATGCTTATTGTAAACTTCTCATTGTTCAATATAATGTCAATTTAATGACCACTTTCCCGTATTCTTATAGGTAAATAATATTCTCCCTTTCCATAATAAAACTACTACTACTACAGCCTATTTGCGTCCCACTGCTGGGCACAGGCCTCCTCTCATCACGAGAGGGTTTGGGCTATAGTCCCCACGCGGGCCCAGTGCATAATAAAACTGTTGATTGAAAAACCAGATTTCTTTCAATCTGCTTATCTTCTGCATTACCTAATAAGGTAATGCACAATACAAAAGGCTAGGTAGGTATGTAAATCGGTACATATGTTGGGTACAGGCCAAGCAGTATTAACCCTGTTGTCCCCTGACTCCGATATTATTTATTTTTTTAAACTCACTAGATTCTACCTATAGTGTACCTTATCAGTAGATTTTTCAAGTAACAAATCCCACGTTTTCTTAATTGATTCTTACGTGGGTACTCTAACTTCGTAACTTACGTAAAATAATGACTAAACAATAACCTTTAATCGCAGGTACGTAAATGCGTCATATGATGCGGGTAGGTAGATTTTAACCAATTCATGCGTTGTATTGTATCGTATGCTTGTCTAAGAGCATCCTAGGAGCACACTTCAGGTAGAATAATTTCCCCGATAGTTAATACATCCGGCCGGCCGGATTGGTCCAGTTGGTAGTGACCCTGCCTTCTGTTCCGACGGTCGCGGGTTCGAGTCCCGCTCGGGGCAAACTTTGTGTGGTGAACACGAATGTTTGTACTCGAGTCATGGATGTTTAGTATTTATACATATATGTATGTATTTCTGTCACAGTACGTAAGTGTGTGACAGTATTTATATCGTTGTCTAGCACCCATAGTACAAGCTTTGCTTAGTTTGGGGCTAGGTCAATATGTGTGTGAAATGTCCCAAGATATTTATTTATTTATTTATCTGTCAAGGGTTGTGTTTTGGATGTAATAATATACATACTTATTCTTAGATGTCTTCAATATTTTTACTAATTGTAAGCTATTCTTAAAACAGTTACTTAGTACGAAAATACCAGTCGGTTGTAAAGATATTTCACGTTCATTCATTAGACTCAATTCACCCCGACCCCGACTGATCATTTTCGATTGATAGTGTAATTTATCATTTATAATGATAATCTAGTTCTTTAGTATTATCTTACATACGCAGAAGAAATGCATTCGAATGATTTAAACGATAAGTATTTCCCGGAAGCCCCGGGTATTTTGTTATCTAAATGAAAATAGGATATTCACAACCGTTGCGTTGCAGATATTTCATATTTGTGTTTTAAATACAGGTAAGAAACTACAAATGTATGCACTATAACCCTAATTGTTCTTTCAGGCAAACATCAACTATTAGTTACATTATGATGAATTTCGAGGGTAGCATTGAGAAGTGACAAAATTGTATTCTCAAATCGTATATCAAATGCAACGGCAAATTTTGCAATGTAAATCGTTGAATAAGTACGTTTTGGGAATAATATGTTTTAAAAGTATATGTCCGTTTTTTAATTAATTTGCATCACGACAGCGTTTGTCTTGTTACTGCACAACAAAGAAATTGAATTGCATCAAATTTGCTGGAATCCAATTTTACTATGTTCCAATCCATCCCTTTTAACAAAACGACGCATTGGCGCTTTCCGGGACATATCGGATTCCTCCTTTATGTACAAATTTGAAATGCACAATTAAATTACTTACGATTTATCCTCGTCGCCACATGTAATGTTGCTGTTTCTCATGTACTTAGAGCTAGTATTTAGGTTTTAATCTATCTAACACTTGGCTCGACAACGCACCATACACGCGACCATCGCCGCCGGCAGCCGGAGGGAACTGTCCCCACGCCCGTCCCACTCTGCCGGTCGTGACGTATGCGCACGAGACAAAGATAGCATTAGTCAATACACTACACCTGGAATTAAAATAATCCTAACCACCACTAACATTCCCAAAAAACGTAACAAGGAGTATGAAAACTACAAGAACTTAGGTACCTGTGTTTTATTATCATTGTCTTTGATTCAAACCATTTCAACTACAAAACTCTTCGCAAGAAACTCTCCGCTCACAATCTCGAGATAAAGTAGTATAGGATTATTTATTCAAATAGCCTATTGGTAATTTCAGATGCTCGCTTCCACGGGCCAACTCCGGTTTACAGATGAAGTGGCAACGGTCAACTCGGAATCTCAGAGACTGCACGAGCAAGGCGTCGACATAATAGTGGTTCTGTCGCACTGCGGTTTGGAAATCGACAGGTAATAACCCGAAGCCGAGTTTTCTGCGAAGACTTAGACTTGATTAGGTATTGTGGAAATTCTGGACTGTAGGTAATTTTTACTGTTCTAAAGTCGTTTTTAAGGGTTAGGTATCGACTAAATTCCGTTCTCTTAATTATGAGTAGGTAATTTTATATTGGTTACCACATGACTGTTTGTATCTTCTGTTACTTTAAATTTATTATGCGGGTGTAGGGAAATTCGCTTGGGGACTATAGCCCAAACCCTCTCATGATAAGGGGAGGCCTGTGCCCAGCAGTGGGACGCAAATAGGCTGTAGTAGTAGTGAAATAATGTTAATAACCGATAGCTAGCAATGACACCTATGTACAGCAGGGCGCGTCTTTTGACTGAAATGATGGTGACAGTGAAAAATTAAATCGGAAAAGATTTAGGTCAAAACTTCATTTATTTTCCTCAGTGGACATGATTTATGTGTTATTTTTTTATTTGCCTATTTATCTGAAGACTAAGTATTTAAGCCGAGAGTTCCGCCGAGCTGTGAAACGCAGGATGCACCGCCGTATATTGCATTTTTTTTCAACTACATTATTTTTCTTCGGGGAATCAAAAGCAGATAAAGAGTCCCCAGTACGCTCTCTTCTCAATACAAACGTAGTTACCTTTTATTTCGCAAACTACTTATCAGATTGGCACCAAATTTTACAAGTAAGTAATAGTGGAGCTGAGATATTACTGTCCAAAATACAATTTGATTGTAATAAATTAAATAAGAAAGAAACTAGGACCATTTTAGTTTCCTCCATACAAACTTCAAAATTCAGTTTTTTGGCTGCAATTTAATTGTGTTTTATTTTACCACGACTTTTACTAATTCCGGACACTCACAATCATGATTTTATTATGTGAACTAAGTTTCGAGTCAATCTGTTCAGTAATTTGGGAAATGAAAGCAAAACTACGTTTGTATGAAAAGTTGAGAAACGCCGTGCGTACTGCGGACTCTTTTTTAAACTGAATTGGCAATTGAGATCTGTAAGTGATTGAGGTCAGAAGACACAAAATGGCATTCCTGGACTCAAAAATATTTCTAATTTTAAAAACTAGGTAAATTTGTATTAAACTTTATACAGTGTGAAATAATATTTCCGGCTCTTATACAGCAATTATGCCCGCCCGACCGTATTTAATTGCAAAGCCAGTCTAAACAGAGTCCGCCAATATTTGTTTAATAAACATAATTCCTGTTTTGTTTTTCTACCAGTTTGAACTGAGGAGCATTAAAGCTTTTTCTTTATTGTATTTCATACAGTGATCAGAATCATCATCATCATCATCATCATCATCATCAACCTATTGCTGCCCACTGCTGGACATAGGTTTCTCCCAAAGCACGCCAATGACAACGGTCCTCGACAACTCGCATCCAGTTCTTGCAGGCGATCTTACGAAGGTCGTCGCTCCACCGAGCCTGAGGGCATCCCACACTACGCTTACTGGGTTTGCCCCAGCGGTTATCAGTCCTACGACAAATGTAGTCAGAATAATAGATATATAAATAATATTCGTGTAATGTACTACAGCCTATTTGCGTCCCACTGCTGGGCACAGGCCTCCTGTCATCACGAGAGGGTTTGGGCTATAGTCCCCACGCGGGCCCAGTGTGGATTGGGGACTTCACACACATCTTTGAATTACTTCGCAGTTGCGTGCAGGTTTCCTCACGATGTTTTCCTTCACCGAAAAGCACAGTGGTTAATTCAAATTGAATTTCGCACATAAGTAAACTTAGAGGTGCGAGCCGGAATCGAACCCCCGACCCTCGGCATGAGAGGCGGTAGGTCGAACCACTAGGCCACCACGGCTTCGCCAGTGCCATTTACCTGGTATTTAATGTTTTGAGGACATCGCTTTACTAAGGTTAGGATAGGAAGCGCTAATGCACCTACCTAATTATTTGGCGATAGCCATCATTGAAACTCGATTACGCAAAATTATAAACGCTCTTTGATCATGGCCGCTTGCTAGTGCACTTAGAATAAGCGGTGTGTTCGTTGATGAACATGTAACGTAATTTTGGTTTTATTAATGGATCTGGAAACAATGAGTAGGTATATGGTTCAATCAACTTACTGGTTGCAATGCAATGGGATGCAACTGGTTTTAGGATGGGAACTCAAATAACCTATTTTTATATAGTATTTATAACTTAATTATTATCTGCTACTCAAAGAGTATTTATTTTTTATAGCTTAAACCTTTCAATAATATATTTTATGGGTCTACTTTTTGAGTAACTGTTTAGCATGTGAAAAGTTGTATTTGTTTTTACATTTGAAAACATTGTGTATTCTACCCTATACTATACTATATACAGCCTATTTGCGTCCCACTACTACTAGGCCTCAGGCACAAATGGTACAATAAACTTAATGTTCTCACACTTTACTTGGTTATAAACCAATAAAGTAAAATAATAATAAAAAATGCAATAATAATAATGTGATATAACATTACTACTACAGCCTACTTACGTCCCACTGCTGGGCACAGGCCTCCTCTCATCACGAGAGGGTTTGGGCTATAGTCCCCACGCGGGCCCAGTGCGGTTTGGGGACTTCTCATACATCTTTGAATTGCTTCACAGATGCGTGCAGGTTTCCTCACGATGTTTTCCTTCACCGAAAAGCTCAGTGGTAAATTCAAATTGAATTTCGCACATAAGTTAACTTAGAGGTTTGAGCCGGAATCGAACCCCCGACCCTCTGCATGAGAGGCGGTAGGTCGAACCACTAGGCCACCTCGGATTCTACCCGTATCTACCTATTGTTTTATTTTGTTTTACAGAGATATAGCACTCCACGGAGGCCCATACATCGACATAATTGTAGGTGGCCATAGCCACACACTGTTGTACAATGAGGATCCACCAGAATACAGCGCCTTTGTTCCCAAAGGACCGTATCCGATTGTGGTTGAACAGGAAAATAGAAAGGTGTGTCATCACCGTTACCAACATTTTATTCAGCATCATCAACATCATAATGGTTATCCCGATCTTCGATTCTAGCAGCATGACCGTTATTCTTATAATCATGATTAAGGTTAACTGGAAGAAATCTGGATAAGCTCGCCTTTGTACACGTGTCTTTGTACTATATTTCTCTGTACACTCAACCGCAATGAAATCGGGTCACTCGAGCTATAATTGTGGGCTCTATTTTCCGCACTTGGCTCATTTATGCTGAACCTTTGTACGTTGTATCGAATGGAAAATCCTATAAAAAGTTGTTTTGTGTTCCATTTTGTGTACAATCAAGTCTTAGTGCTACTTACATGCTTGCTAACTTATTATCAACGTTACAACCACCATCACCATAGTTTATTGTACAACCTATCTGACCAACAATATCTGAGCCATCAAGACCAGAACCATAAATATATGAGCACGACCTTAGTTTCAAGATGTTAAAGTCTGAGTCTAAAGACGGCCGGATTGGTCCAGTTGGTAGTGACCCTGCCTTCTGTTCTGAAGGTCGAAGGGTTCGAGTCCCGCTCGGGGCAAACTTTGTGTGATGAACACGAATGTTTGTACTCGAGTCATGGATGTTTAGTATTTATATATGTGTGTTTTTCTCTATATAAGTATTTATATCGTTGTCCATCACCAGTACAAGCTTTGCTTAGTTTGGGGCTAGGTCAATATGTGTGAAATGTCCCCAGATATTTATTTATTTATTTATAAAGTGCATGTTCAGATATTTATGATCACCCTTTTTTGCTCAGATATAACTGATGGCGACTGTAAATCGGTCCCTACGCAAGATTTTAGGTAAAGATAGATTGACTTTGACTTTAATCCAAAATACCAAACCCAATTTATAGGCAACATCCAGTCAGCCGTCCAATCTGAATACTTAAGTCTTTATGACCAAGATGAATTAATTAAATAAGTATAGCATCATTAATAATTTGATCTTAAATTACTTTTAGGTGTTAATAGTACAAGCCGCGGCGCATACGCAGTATTTGGGTGAGATCAAGCTTTTCTTCGACGATGCTGGAAATCTATTGGAATGGGAGGGCCACCCACACTACCTAGGGAATGAAGTACCTCAAGGTAAAAACCTGTGTCAACGCCTGTGCACAAGGGCGCGCGAGGGGAGCGGGCGGCGCGGCAGGCGGCGGGGGGCCGGATGGCCAGAGCACTAAACGACACCGCACGAGACGCGCGCGCGCATCTACCAAAATATCTTTATAAATCTTACGTGGAATTAAATTATAATCATTTTCGAAGAATCTGCATCTTTTCTTGTACCATCCCGTACAAAGTGGCGCCCGAACAGGGACACTGAGAAAACGGAGCTTACCTGCTGGCTGGACTACGTCACCCAACGGAAATATTCAAAATTGGCCGTATCATCCAAGTGCTAAGTGACAGCGTAATTTCGCCATTCAGGGGAGTGCTCTTTCCTTCAACTTATCCTTCATTTCCTAAGTACCTTTTCAGTTTGTGTGGAACGAGTTATAATCTGAGTGAGTAATACTGGTGATTTAAATTAAGTACACATTTTGGTGTTTCAGTAAAATTCAAAAAGCAACTCGGGTCTAAATATTGCATAATATAACCTATTTTGCTTGGCTGTCCTTAGATCGACTTTCGTATTCGCTTAACAGCAAAGAGTGTTTCTTCAGTATACAAGCACTGCTTAACGCTACGAGTACTTACATAATATCTTATTCTACCGCAACAGCCGCATCCTTGCTTGCTTGAATTGATGTGCCTACATCATAATACCATAAATTGAAACGCTGCGCTCTCGTACCGTTAATCATTACATTGTCGTTGCTCCTGATACGTAAACAACTTAATAACATTGATTGTGCCTATTCTTTAACGGATCAAATATTTATAAGTAGGTACTATGCTCTTTATGCGCTTATAACTTGTAAATCATTCCATAATATTTTATTAACTTTAGTAATTATCTTAAATCTATTTAATTGAAATTCAATTTGATTACTGAAAGGGAATAATAATATGCTGAATAATAATAAATAACAAAACCTAAGAAAGCAGTAATATTTGATAATTTTAATTTAATTTAGTAATTGTTTAATTTGTATTTATATTGAATAAACTTAATTCCTTTCTGAAAATAACAATTACTCATTGAATGTAATGAAATAATAATATTATTCATAGACAAGTGAATATTAGCAATAAAATGGTGATAGTAATTGAGTACGGTAGAATTTGAGGCTACCTACTTACCTTAAATATTATATACCTTAAATCTTTAAACTTTATAAGCCAGTAAACATTATTGTTTCCTGTTATTTATTGTCATTGCTATAACATTCCAGAAACATCAACGATCGCGATTGTCAATTTTGCACAGTCACAGTGCGCTGCGCTTTGCACTGCGCGACACTGTGCCGGCCATTTTGGGACACCGTAAGGCGCTGTGTCGTGACTCTGTGTCGCGCCGTGTCGGGCGGTGTCTACGCTTCGGTCGACCGCTGCTTCAAGTCCAAGCTGGTTTGGTGCACATTTATCTTGCTTAACTGATTGTTGTCGCCTGATCAAAATGCCTATTGATACCGATAATGAGAAAAGCGGGTCCACTTCTAGCGGTTTATCTGAATCCGACAAAATTAAACTAAAGGAATCAATTAGATTGCGGGGCATAATTAAGGGCCGCTTAACTAGATTTAAGGATTATGTATCCGTTATAAATCAAATTAAATTAGATGAACTAACTGAAGTTCAAACAAAAGAATTGAGATTTCGTTTGAGTAAGATCGAAAACTTGCTGTTTGAGTTTAATGAGGTTCAGTCTCAAATTCAAATGTTGTCATTTAGCGAAGACGACACTGAAATGGATGTTTTTGAAAATTCATTTTATAGTACATTGTCCCTTGCTCAGCACATTGTTGATTCTTCCATGAAAGCCCACGAACAGGAAGTCTCTCTGCATTCAGCTCAATCAGCGTGTTCCGAAAGCTGTAGCCATCAAAATCTTAATAATATTAAACTACCAACTATTAAATTACCTACCTTTGATGGAAGCTACCTAAAATGGTTGGAGTTTCGGGACACGTTCGACTCATTGATAAATTCAAATGAATCCATTTCAAACATAAATAAGTTCCACTACTTGCGATCATCACTAGAGGGCAGTGCAGCTATAATCATAAAATCAATTGAGTTCACTTCAAAAAATTATAGTGTTGCATGGGACTTGATTTGCGCTCGTTATGACAATAAAAAGGTACTTATAAATAACCACTTAAAGGCGTTATTTGAAATGGAGTCAATGTCAAGTGAATCACATCGAGCAATACGATTTATTGTTGATCATGTTTCGAAAAACCTTAGGTCGCTTAACACTTTAGACCAACCCACTGATAAATGGGACGTCCTCATAATTTACCTCGTTTCCACCAAATTGGACGCTGTGACCTTGAGTAAATGGGAAGAAAATAAAAATACTTTCAAGGACTTACCGTCATTGTCCGACTTTATGACTTTCCTTCGCAATCGCGCTGATATTCTTGAAACAATGGCGGCCAACAGAAGTGACAAACGCGATAACAAAAATACGTTTACCAACTTCAAAAAACCGGAATATAAACATAAAGATCATTATCACAATAAAACCTCTAAAAGCTTTGTCACCTCGGCTGACCCCAAAACGCCACTATTAGTGTGTCCACACTGTAATGAGCCGCATCGAATCATAGACTGCTCTTCCTTTAAAAGTTTAACTCCTGAGCGTCGATGTAGTGAAGCGTCACGATTGAACCTTTGTTCAAACTGCTTGCGACGAGGCCATACCACATCCAGTTGCCGTCTGCTGGGTACCTGTAGAACATGTCGAAAAAAACACAATACATTATTACACGTAAATCATACTACAACTGAAATGAGTACAACCTCAAACAATTGTAGTTACATACCTGTCTCATTGTCAGCCCAGTCTCCGGATCAAGTTCTGTTAGGTACAGCTGTAGTCGAAGTTATAAATCCTATAAATAAAAAAACTTACCTTGCTCGAGCCTTACTTGACGCCGGCAGCCAATCGTCCTTTGTTACCGCAAACCTTAAAGAAAAAATGGGTTTAATTAGTAAAGGTACGGAAGCGCTATGCGTATCCGGCATAAATAATTCGAAGTTGCCTATTTTTGAAAGCTGTGAAATGAAAATACATTCACGGGTTAATCGCTTCAATGCAAATCTTAAATGTTTGGTAGTTCCTAAAATAACAGGTTTACTACCTAACGTTCTAATTAATGTTGCAGAACTTAACTTACCAAAAAACATTCAACTGGCGGATCCTGAATTCTTCTGCCCTTCAGAAGTTGATATACTGCTGGGTGCTGAAATCTTTTTCGAACTCATGCTACCTAATAAAATGAGCTTAGGCACCAACAAGCCTACGCTTCAAGAAACAATGTTAGGCTGGTTAGTAGTAGGTCCTCTTGATTGTTGCGATCTTAAAAAGAATAAACAAATTCATTGCAATTTCTCAAAGGAAATCAGCGATCAGCTGACAAAGTTCTGGAGTCTTGAGGAGATTCCATCTTCAAAAATTACCAGGTCACCGGATGACGAATTCTGTGAGCGTCACTTCAGCGCAACTACTAAGCGTCTTGATAGTGGTAGATTTGTAGTTATGATGCCTTTGAAAGAAGCTCCTGAAACTTCACTTGGTGACTCTCTTAAGGTAGCTGAAAAACGTTTCTTGAGTCTTGAGAAAAAACTTACTAATAATACTGAGTTAAAACATGAGTATTGCAAATTTATTGAGGAATACGAAGAATTGGGTCACTTAAATCAAATTGAAAGACCACAATTCGGGTACTTCATGCCACATCACTGTATCGTGAGGGAAAATCGTGAATCCACTAAGCTGCGCGTAGTGTATGATGCTTCGGCAAAAACTACTTCTCTTAAATCCTTAAATGACATACAATACGTCGGCCCAGTAGTGCAAGATGAACTATTTAACATTTTAGTACGTTTTCGTCAGCATAAATATGTACTATCGGGAGACATCATGAAAATGTACCGACAAATCATGATTGACGATTCGCAAAGACATCTTCAACTGATCCTGTGGAGAGATAACAAGTACACACCCCTTAAAACATTACAATTGAACACAGTTACTTACGGGACAGCATCGGCACCCTACTTAAGCACTAGATGTCTTTTGCAACTAGCCAAAGAATGCTCGGATCCTTTAATATCCGAGGTAATTGAAAACGACTTCTATGTCGATGACTTATTGACCGGTGCCTCAGATGAAAATGAGTTAGCTTACATACATAAAACCGTCACAAATGTACTAGAATCCGCTTGTTTTCCTATACATAAATTTAGAACAAATTGTCCTCAAATATTTCAGGAAACAACCGAATCCGACTCTCTTAATATATCAAAGGACTCCAACGTCTTGGGAGTTGCATGGGCCCCTACCAATGACGTCCTTAAATTTCAAATTAACATACAAAATGATACACAAAAAATAACGAAAAGAGTGATTTTGTCGAACACTTGTAAAATTTTCGACCCTCTGGGTTTGTTAAGTGCATGCACTGTAAGCCTTAAGATTCTGTTGCAACAATTATGGCAGTTAAAACTAGATTGGGACGATGCTGTCCCGCGCGATGTAAAGAACACTTGGGAAAAAACCATTAAAAACTTGAACATTTTGCTATCAATATCAATCCCGAGGTTTGTGTTATGCGCATTCCCTGTCAATATAGAGCTTCATTGCTTTGTGGACGCTTCCCAAGATGCTTATGCTGCTTGTTTGTATCTTCGTTCAGTATCCACTGATGGTAACATAACCACTAATCTTTTATGCGCTAAAACTCGTGTCGCTCCTTTAAAACCCGTTACCATCCCTAGACTGGAACTCTGTGCGGCTCTGTTGGGAGCGCGTCTTACAACAAAGGTTTACGAGGCTCTGCGTTGTAAAATTAACAATAAAACCTTTTGGTCCGACTCCACCATAACATTGGGTTGGATTAGAACTCAGCCAAGACTATTAAAAGCGTTTGTTTGTAATAGAATCAATGAAATACATGAATTGACAGACAGAAATTCATGGCAACATGTTCCCACCGACGTCAACCCAGCAGATTTGGCATCGCGAGGTATAGACCCTAGGTCTCTTGTTGACTCGTCACTGTGGTGGACGGGGCCGTCGTTTCTATCAAAAGAGAAATCTGAGTGGCCTCAATCGAAAGCTCTTAATATTAACTTGCCGGAAATCAAAGTCCATCACATGCAAACCGAAACGCAAACTCTTATAAAATTTGAAAATCATTCCAGTGCCTTAAAACTTAAACGAATTTTCGCTTACGTATTGAGATTTATTCACAACTGTAAAAACCCAAAAACGAAAATGACTGGGTCACTTAATGAGACTGAACTTCAACACTCTCTTACTTACCTCATAAAAACCGCTCAAACGGAGTCTTTTGCTTTAGAATTGGACACACTCACTCAAGGCAAATCACTAAATGCCAAATCCAATATATTGCAGCTCTCTCCTTTCTTAGATGAACATGGAGTGTTAAGAGTGGGTGGCCGATTGAACAACGCTGACCTTAATTACGATACAAAGCATCCTATTTTGTTAAGTTCTAAACATCATTTCACAAAACTTTTAATGTCAAGCGAGCATATTCGCTTATTTCATGCAGGCCCTCAACTGCTCCTCAGTTCAATAAGAGAGCAATTTTGGCCCATTGGTGGCAGAACGCTGGCTAGAAGCACTGTTCGAAAATGTGTAACGTGCATAAGAATGAAAGGCAAAACTGCAGAGCAGTTGATGGGCAACCTGCCATCAAGTAGAGTATGTCAAAGTTATCCATTTCAAGTAACTGGTACCGACTTTGCCGGACCTTTCTTGATCGCAAGCAAGAAGGGGCGAGGTTGCAGAATCACAAAATGTTACTTATGTATATTTATATGCTTCTCCACTAAGGCTGTTCATTTGGAAACCGTTAGTGATCTTAGCACTCAGGCCTTTATTTCTTGCCTCAAAAGATTTATTGCTAGAAGAGGTAAGCCCAGTCGCATTCATTGCGACAACGGTAAAAACTTTGTCGGGGCGAACAATGAGTTAGGCAGGATACTGCGGTCGGACATAAAGCGCGTACATGATTTTGCGGCTGATGAAGGCATAAAGTTTTTCTTCAATCCTCCATATTCCCCCACGTTAGGCGGAATATGGGAAAGCAATATAGGGGCCGCTAAGCATCATCTTAAACGCATAGCCGGAAACACCAGTCTTACTTACGAAGAGTTGAGCACGTTTTTTTCTCAGATTGAAGCAATCCTCAACTCCAGACCTCTCACTCCCTTATCACCCGATCCAAACGATCTTTCTCCTCTAACCCCAGGGCATTTCCTCATTGGGCGGCCGCTGACGTCACTACCGAGCCCGCCAATGACGAACATGAAGATACGAACGAGATACCAACTTATCGAGCAACTACGATCTCACTTCTGGTCCCGATGGAAGAATGAATACTTGACAGAATTACAGAAGCGCACGAAATGGCGCTCACAACAATCGAACCTTAAAGAAGGCGACTTGGTCGTGTTTAAAGAAACAAACTTGCCACCGTTGAAATGGAAACTTGGCAGAGTTCATCGACTTTATCCTGGTGAAGACAATCTGGTCCGAGTTGCGGATTTCCTAACATACCGAGGCATCGAAAGGCGTGCAGTTAACCGAGTCTGTCCTCTACCAACTGTGTCAGCAGAGGAAGAAGCCTTGAAAGAAGCTGCTGCTCCTTCCAAGGGGGGGGAGGATGTCAACGCCTGTGCACAAGGGCGCGCGAGGGGAGCGGGCGGCGCGGCAGGCGGCGGGGGGCCGGATGGCCAGAGCACTAAACGACACCGCACGAGACGCGCGCGCGCATCTACCAAAATATCTTTATAAATCTTACGTGGAATTAAATTATAATCATTTTCGAAGAATCTGCATCTTTTCTTGTACCATCCCGTACAACCTGGTACATTAACCATTTTATGATATAATTTACTAGATCCCATTTTATCAGAATGAAAGAAAAATTTACGACTTAATCAATAATTAAATGGCGTTTTTGGAAAAAAATCTATACGAGAATCAATATTTATTGAGTTCTGTACTGTATATTCATACAGTACAGAACTCTTCCGTTACTGACATAACAAAGCACAGCCAAAACTGGTCTTAGGAAGCTGTGGCATGTAGATTCCTTGTGGGGACACTAAGAGAGAAGTTTCCTGAAATCTTACGGGAACGGGAAAATACGGGATTTCCTATATTAATGTTATGCGAATACTAAGTCGCGGGCAAGAGCTGGTATTAAATAAAATTAGATTTATTATAAATATTGATATGCAGACAGAAATGTATCATAGAAAACAAATGACCGATTTTCGTAATCAATCGTATCAAATGGCTAAACCAGCTCTACTCAGATTTAAAACACAAAAGGAAAGGACAAAAGTCCTTCTTACCCGACACTCTTATCTGGCTTCAATTATAAATTAACCTTTTTCACAGCTCCCGACGTCTTGGAAAAAATTGAATATTACCGACCTTTGATCGATGACCTTGCCAAAGAAGAGATGGGCTCCAGCATGGTGCATCTCAGCTCTAGCTGCGCCTGCGGCGAATGTAATCTCGGTAGTTTTATTTGTGACGCCTTCATGCATGCTGTACGTATTAATAATCCATACTAATCCATATAAATGCGAATATAACTCTGTCTCTCTGTTGCCTCTTCACACTTCAACCGCTGGACCGATTTGGATGAAATTTGGTATGGAGATAGCAGATAGTCCCGGGTTTATTAATAGAAAAATAATCTTATTATTTTTTAAACAAATTTTCTGCTTGAAATCGTAGGTTCTTTAATTTTTATTGCTACTGCTAGTTTAGTCCCTCTAGCTTTCAAATAAAACTTTAAAAAATACTTTAAAAAAATACACCGTTGACGTAAAGAGATTTAGAGAGAAAATTAAAACAGCGAGAAAGGAATTTTATTTAGAAAAAGAAATGGCTTGACATTTGAAATATTATAAATACTTGCTTTTTTTGGGTTATTTTAATCGATAATTTTTAATCTCATATCCGCACATTTCATTTGATCAAGTGTAAAATTAACACATTGTGTATGTTTTTTAAAAAGCACTTCATCTTTTTTTAGGCTATGCCACTAGCAGAGGATGGACACTGGCATCACGCACACTTCTGCGTCATCAACCGGGGTGGAGTCCGGGTTGATATTGAACCAGGAAGTAAATACATACTGTATTCCATAATCCATTTTTCACACATTTTATTTCGTTAATCAAAACTATAGGTAACCTCATTAATTACACATACTTACGAGCAGAATGAACGAAAGTAATGCTAATTTCAGTTGTTAGTGTGCGAGTGTTTCTTTCACACGAGGCTCTTAATAATTTCGATTGTTATTTATTTTGGTTCAACCTGTACGAGTATGTAACCAATTTGTGACGCACAGATATCACGCGTAGGTACTGTAACGTGGGGTTGATGCTAGCTCGCGTAGATGCTGTAGGCACGGAGATCAGCAGTGGAACTTGAAGACACGGAGACTCGCTGGGCATCAGGATGATGTCTAGCTAATTAAGAAATCTATATCTCGCAGACTGGCCCTAACACTGCCCTAACACTTCCCTAATAAATAAATAAATAGACTTTACTTGAAATTCATATTCTAATCTGGACCTACAGTGGAAGGTATAGGTCCAGATTCGAAGAAGGTGACCGCCATGAGGGATGTCCAGCCACCGAAGAGCATTAGAGAAGTGTTAGGGCCAGTCTGCGTGATATAGATTTCTTAATTAGCTAGACATCATCCTGATGCCCAGCGAGTCTCGGTGTCTTCAAGTTCCACTGCTGATCTCCGTGCCTACAGCATCTACGCGAGCTAGCACCAACCCCCCGCTACAGTACTTACCGAGTGAACTGATGAGCATCATTGTAGTATTTGTAGTACCCATAGTAAAAAACAAGAATGGAGATATTGCTGACAAATTGAATTAAAGACCGATCTCTCTGGCAAATTTACTTGCCAGTGTTGGATAGCATGCTTAACACTCAACTTGACAAATATTTGCATTTCCATGACGGGCAGTTTGGCTTTAGACCAGATCTCTCGACGGAGAGTGCCATAATGAGCCTTAAGCATGATGTCCAATACTTTAGATATATAGGCACCTACTTACATTAGTGTAAGAGTTTATTATGTGTTACTAACATCAATGGATCCTGGATAATTATTATTATAAGTATTATAATCCGTTCATTCAATCCATTCGTATCAGTTCTTATGAATCTAGCTATATCTTTCTTAACTAAACCTTGAAAAGATACCTACTGTTCTATTTTTAGTAATAACATTTGAATCCATGCTGCTGTCTACGCCATTCGAAAACAACGTGGAAGTATTCACACTGCGGGGTGATCACATCATGGAGATGTTGGAGTATTCTGTCGTCAATGATCCATACCCTGGTGCTAGGATGCTTCAGTTTTCAGGTAGTCTTTTGAATCATCATCACTATCATGTCCACCATTGTCTTTTCTATCATTATTACCACCATCACTCATGATAACTATATTGATTTTTATCATAATTATCTTTACTATGATCATCATTAACTTTGAAACATAAATAAGTACTAAGGTTCTATTTTGGGCGATTTAAGATGTCGTGTGCCATCGTCAGATGTTTTTTTTAAAGCTGATTTTGGTGTTTTCCGCTGACCATGTGTTATACTCTCAATGCCATACATACAGACTCCGTTCCATTTCTTTTAGTCACAAATTGGTGGGTCTGTTCTTCGTTCTATAAAGACAGGGAAAAATTACTTTTTTCTTAAATACGGGAAAGTAAGTTCCTTTGCTATAAAAATGGATCAAAGGACTTTTTCAAGATTAAATGAGCTTCTCAAAATTGTGACTTTAATACCTACATAGAATATCACATTTTACTATAAATATTATACCGTCAAAATCGTCCCAGTCGTTTTGACGTAAAGTAATGACAAACATACTTTCACATTTATAATATCAGTATGAATAGGAAATAACCCTCTTATCATCATCATTTCAGCCGAAAGAAGTCCACTGCCGGCTTAGGCCTCCCCCAAAACTCGCCACTCAGACCGGTTCTGTGCTACTCGCTTCCATGGGTTTCCCGCGACCTTCACGCGGTCCCTCCATCTTGTTGGACGCCTACCGACAGCTTATCTCCCGGAAATCCTCTAGGATTAGATAGTAAAAATGATAACCACAACAGAACGTTTCCACCAGGGCTGCAAGTAGTCTTTGACGCTGCCCGCCCCGTGAACAGCAGGGTGGTTACTGCGCGCACGCGCTGCCTCGATTGTAGCGTGCCTCGCTACGAGCCGATTCGACTAGATAGGAACTACACTATTGTGACGCAGAGCTTCATGGGAGAAGGCGGCGACGGTTTCTCTGTGAGTGACAAACATAATTGTTTGCTTGGGGTACTTTATGTGCGTTTGCTTGTGTGTTGTCGTTGGCTTGTGCTAAAAATGTGATGTTGGTACCTTACCTACGCTGTTACTGTGAATTTTTCTTGGCTTTCGCTTATAATAGAAAGTAACGTCTTACTTAGTGTTTCAAATGCGAAAGTTTGGATGTTTGTTCTTACTCAATGACGGCAGAACGGCTGAATGTATCTGAATCGTCACAAAGCAATTTTTTTTTTAAATAGCACAATAGGCAAATTTTTGTTCCGCGGAATCAGGTTTTCCACGGGTGACCCCACGTCGCATTTCTAGTCTGAACATACCACAGAGGACCTTCAAATACAGTTATTTCTTTTTGTTATACATGAATACTAAACTTTAAGCATCCTTGAGATTTGAGCTTATGCAATATTATTCTTTAATATATTTTTATATTGCCTGTTCACTTTACATATTGGATTTCTTTGCATGAAATTTTTTTCGTAATAAGTGACTAATAAATTCGATAACATCATACAATCGATAAAATTATATACGAATCTCTTCAGAAATAGAGTTAGTAGATAAAGACAAAAGAACCTTAATAATATTAAAACGCCTCCCCATTAGTTCTGAAAAATAACCAGTTTTAAAGGAGGGCTTCGCATTAGGGTGCTTCACATAAATATTTTTACTAGCTTTTCCCCGCAACTTCGTATGCGCAGAAATATTAAAATGAAAAATCCCGTTTTTTCCCGTTCCCGTGGTAATTTCGGGAAATCCTTTCTTAGCGTATAACAGTCATAACACCTGCATGCCAAATTTCAGCCCGATCCGTCCAGTGGTTTGGGCTGTGCGTTGATAGATCACTATATCAGTCAGTCAGTCAGTCACCTTTGAGTTTTATATATTTATATAGATATAGATAATAGAGTGTTTATTTTTAAATGACGGGTGGGGCCAGAAAGTTCTCGAGTGGCGTCCGCGAACCGCAAGACGAGCTATAAGCAGTCAGTCACCAGGCCGACTGTAGGCCTCCATCAAGATGGCGCGACGACTTCGTTAAAGAAGTAGCACAAGACCGGTCTGAGTTTCGAGCCTTGGGGGAGGCCTATAATGTCCAGCAGTGGACATCTTTCAGCTGGCATGATGATGATGATTATTTTAAAGAAACATGAATAAATTAAAGGCATCCAAACAGTGTTTGACGATGACGGTTCACGTCCAAAAGGAAACAGACTGATGTGTTTCTGTGCGCTGCATTGAATGTAGCAGTACCGAAGAAATACTATAGGGTTGTCACTACTGACTTTATTGGTTCTGGTGGTGGTGATTATTCGGTACTACTACAACAGCCTATTTACGGCCCACTGCTGAGCACAGGCCTCCTCATCACGAGAGGGTTGGGCTATAGTCCCCACGCAGGCCCAGTGCGGATTGGGGACTTCACACACATCCTTGAATTACTTCGCAGTGGCGTGCAGGTTTCCTCACGATGTTTTCCTTCACCGAAAAGCTCAGTGGTAAATTCAAATTGATTATTCTGTGAGTTGATGGATTTTTAAAATTCTAGAATGGTCAGTTGTTTGTGTGAATAAAGCTACAACGTAAACGTTCTTGGGCAGCGGTGGCTTCAGGTTTTTGGTTGGTTGAGATTATCACGGTAGGGTTTGTTAGGCTGAACATTTAAGAGCGATTTTTCAATCGTCCTATAAGTCGTTTTTCATATATTTTTTTTAAACTTATTAATTACTAGCTCTTGCCCGCGGTTTCGCCCGCGTGAAATTCGGTTATCGCGTTCCCGTGGGAACTATACGTTTTTCCGGAATAAAAAGTAGCCTATGTCCTTTCCCGGGTCTCCAACTATCTCCATATCAAATTTCATCCAAATCGGTCCAGCGGTTGAAACGTGAAGAGGTAACAGGCAGACAGTTACTTCCGCATTTGTAATATTAACTAGCTTCTGCCCGCGACTACGCCCGCGTGGAATTCGGTTGTCGCGTTCCCGTGGGAACTATGTGTTTTTCCGGGATAAAAACTAGCCTATGTCCTCTCCCGGGTCTCCAACTATCCAAAATAGTCAAATTTCTTCTCAATCGGTCCAACGGTTGAAGCGTGAAGAGATAACAGACAGACAGACAGAGTTACTTTTGCATTTATAATATTAGTATGGATAATATGGATATGGAAATTAATATGAATATGGATTGAAATAAAAATATATCTGAGGATTGAAAAATCGGCCCTTAACGTAGCTTAGGCAGGGTATTTTTACCCGACTGCACTAGAAAGAGGGTTATGTTTTTCGAGTGTATGTATGTATGTGTATTTCTTTGGCACGCTCTGTAGCTTAAATATCTATCATCTATCTATCTTAATTGTGAGAGTGACACTGGGTATATCAAAATTGCAAAAACAAAATGGCTGACTTTTTGAGGCATTTTAAATGTTTCCAAAAAAAATTTTTTTTCGTCATAGCCTACCGAGTGGTTTATCAAAATAAAGGGTTTAATGAGCGGATCACAAAAATATATAATGTGGTATCAAAAGTTTGTTTGCAGTCTATTATTTTTAGGTATATTATTTTTTCAAAAATCGAGTTATTTTCAATGTCCTCACAGATGATCCCCGAACACCGCTCCGACGTGGAAGTGATCGGCGTGGACTACGACCTCCTGATGGCGTACATCCAGCACCAGAGCCCGATCTTCAAGGACGAGGACGGACGCGTGCTGATTTCCAACCCCTGCTCCGCTGATTAGGAATAAACTATATCCACTTTTGTTATCTTTTATTTCCATTTACCACCACCACCAACACAACAGGCCGTTTACTGCCGTTTCTCTCACTTAGCGCCATGCTCACATTTGTAGAAAGAGATGCTAGAAAGAGAGTCCTAAGTTCTAGAGTGATATTAACCTTTTAAAATATTGTATTTAATTTTAGGGTAAATAAATAAATTTCATTTCATTTCATTTTCATTTTCATTTTCATTTAATTTTAATTTCATTTAATTTTAATTTCGTTTTCATTTCGTTTTCATTTCGTTTTCATTTCGTTTTCATTTCGTGTTCATTTCGTGTTCATTTCGTTTTTATTTCGTTTTCATTTCGTTTTCATTTCGTTTTCATTTCGTTTTCATTTCGTGTTCATTTCGTGTTCATTTCGTTTTCATTTCGTTTTCATTTCATTTTCCACTTAATTTTCCACGGGAACGGTTTTTTTTCCGGATCAAACCAGATGTTCAATACTTCTATAACTATAACTATACGTATAGTATCATAGGGTACGCAAATTCTAAGTCCACGCGGGACGAAGTCGCGGGAAACGGCTAGTAAGAAATAAATAAGACATTTCATTAGTTGTCCAAGTAGAAATAAGCACTACTTCAGTTGTGCAATAATTTTGTAAGAAGATGCTTAGTTTAATTTGCTTACTGATGTTTTTTTTCTTTTCTTGGGTCCATCTGAAAATCAGCGCTGCGGTACGTAACCGCAGCATATCGCTGAGGTGGCAGCCCTTTCGGTTGTATGTTAAATAAGTGGTTTGTTTACTTTTTTGTCTGTGTGTATACCATGTGTTTCGTTGTCTTGGTATCTTTTTTTGTATAGGTACTTTTTTTAAGCAGAAAAAACGTTTCTTTTCTTTTCATAGCTCCAGGTATACTCAACTGTTTAATCGATACTTATAAAAGTTGGAAACTTGCGTAGGTACATTTATCACCGCTTATCATCGCGTAAATGGTAAAAAAATCAGCACGTTCGCGGAAAAACCACGATTATAGCCTCATTGCCAGTTTATTGTTAAAAAATTGCGGTAAAGGAAATTCTGAAACATAGAGTTCCGCATCTCAAAAGGAAAAACTGAACTCTTGCAGGATCACTCTTGTATGTCTGTTTATGTGTCCTGAGTTAAAATTTGATATTCACACACTTACTCGTACATATACTTAACACGCTAAGAAAATTAATTTTAATCATGAAACACATTTTTGATGGATGAATGAGAAAAGTCCTCATCATCATCATTTCAGCCGATAGACGTCCACTGCTGGACATAGGCCTCTCCCAATGAGAAAAGTATAATTCGAAAAATACTCTACTGGCTGTCCGTCTTACGGTCACGTGATCTGTCGCGAGTCTTACATTTTTTCCCCATCACAAAAAGTGCACAGCAGCGCTAAAGAAGTTTTCACTTCCAAAATATATCTATCGAAATATTTATTTTTATCTGTTAAATTCCTTCGCGATTTCTTTAATTTTAGTTTATTTGTATTTTTATTTAATAAAAAAGGACGTGCCTTCTCTGAGCGAAGTCGTGACACAAGATCATTGACAGGGCTTGTAACCGGTTAATTAAAAAAACCCCGAAATAGCCAAATATTTACAATTATTTTATACTCTTTATGTGGAGCTCCATAGTGTGTTTAGGTTATTACTTCGTATTATTTTATAGCCTTATTAAACATGAAATAGTAAACGAAAGAACGATAAGAAAACCGGTTTATTTGTATGGGGGCATAAACCGGTTACAAGCCCTGATCATTGATTTGATTTATTTCGACGGAGACAAGTATGTTTATCCGAGGTGTTGAAACAAACTAAGTTAATATAGCCAATTTAGATACGAGCCGGCGAAGTTTATTTATTCGTTGACATAATTGAAGATTTTGCTATTGTCGGAGCTTATTTAATTTTAGTCTCCGTGGGGTTGACGTTCTGTGGGGCTTTTTTGTTGAGAAAATTGGTTTTACCCATTGTTCTTTAATAAGTAATGACATATGGACGAACAGTGCCTAACAGCATATGTCAAAATATATGGAGCAAACTGACATTAGAAAATGGAACGTATTTTCTAATGTCACTATGCTAATAACGCCTCTTTATAACGAAGGCCAAACGGGTGCCCGAGCTGTTCGGGCACCCGTTTTGATGGGGTCATTTTTGTCTCCGGCTGATTGTGAATCGTTACAGTTTTACCCCTTTGGCCCTGTTCCCAGCAGTGGTACTTAAATAGGCTGTTTTGGTGGTTGCCTGTATGTTACGTATAGGCACTAACTAGCTTTTTACTACAGAAACACTAATATGTAAAATCCTAGTTTCTTCCCGTATAAATTTCGGAAAATCCTGTCTTAGTGCTCCCCTAATACTCCCCAAGGAATCTACATGACAAATTTCATCATCCAACGACTAGTAGTTTCGGCTACGCGTTGTCATCAGTCAGTCAGTAACGAAAGACTTTTATATAAGTATATTGATTAAGTTACTAACCTTTTCTAACAATGTGAAATCAACCGGTAAATGGTACATTACTACCTAGTACTTCAGTGACAATCGGTAAGAATCGGCCGTTGATTGAGGAAAGAGAGAGTTTAGAACTGAACGTAAAATCACGGCAAATTGTTCATTTCTTCATTTTTAGATGGTACCTAGAATCTCCATTTTTCTTCTTACTTAGTGGGTGAATATCAGATTTCGTTTGAAAATTTCTCATTTCTATGGCGCATTTTTTTTTCAATATTTCGAGTATTTCGGACAACATACCCTGTAAAAGACTTAAATTCAATAAAATATATCTTATTGTGCCTAAAATAGCTCCAATACTTTTTAAGTTTTAGCAGTTTGAAAATTTGATTGCCAAAGAAATTAGGTTAGGTCCAAAGAAATTAGAAAATATGCCAATAAAATTAGAAAATGAACAAAATTTTGTCAAATTTATTAGAGAAATGCGCCAAAAAAAATAGATAGAGTATAAAAGATAACCAGAAAATTAAAAATTAAAGCATTTAAATCGCAAGCGTCGATTTTTGTCAAAGTCTCTAAATTTGAGATCATATTTTTACCTGTATTAAAAAATCTGTTTCACAAAATCTACGTAATCTCAGTCCTTTTTATAATATCACAGATTTAACAGTGTTATTAAAATATCTTTTCCATCATAGGTATAAACTCTGAACAATATTATGTATTTTAAACATAAAATATTTGTAGCACATTTTACAAATGTAATACGCGGTAAAAAAAAAACATTTTTTTTACAACCATGTGTTGTGTTAGCAATGAAATAACAGTATCAAGAAAACTTTCAATATTTTTGGTTATCATTTAAACCAAAAAAGCGAGTAAATATGTACATTAGCTTATTCTTATTTGCACATCATTTGTGCTACAGATCGACCTAAGACTTTCTTAAATCTAAATTCCTTTAAAAAGTTATGGGTACCCATAAAAACATTTTTTCAGTTCTTCTTTCATGTTAACTATCTCTTGTTTGAATTGTTCATGATTTTTAGGGTTCCGAAGTCCACAAGGAACCCTTATAGTTTCGCCATGTCCGTCCGTCCGTCCGTCTGTCCGCACTATTGCTCGGAGATGCTTAGGTCTAGAGAGCTGTAATTTGGCATGAATATGCATATTAGTTATGCTGACAAAGTGGTACAATAAAATTTTGAAATATATTTTTTTATAGGGTGAGGTACCCCTACTCGTAAAGTGGGGATGTAATTTTTTTTTCTTGCATACCCCATGGTGCGGCATATCGTTGAATAGGTCTTAAAAAAATATTGTGGGTTTGTTAAAACCATTTTTTGATTAAGTGATGCGTTTGTGAAATATTAAGCTTTAAAGTGCTATTTTTTGTTAGAGTCACGTGTCCCCCCCCCCTGCCAGCTAAATGGTGGTATTTGGATGGCTGAAAAAAATCACGGTTGTGGCATATATAACGTAGTTGAAAGGAAAACTATCAGAGCTAAGTAGGCTGTACAAACTTACGAGTAATAGTCGACCAACTTATAATGATGATTTTTCTCGAGCAGCAGGGGAGTCGGGCGGGCACGTCACACCACAGGCTAGCTAGATGCTAATAAGTCTTAGAAAGGTACTGTGGGCATCGTCAACTTCGGAACCCTATAATTTTCGCGTGGCCCGACACGCACTTGGCCGGTTTTGATGAACCAAAAGGATTGTTTTTAATATCTTCTAAACGTTTCTTTGCTCATTTACAACTTTTCATCTTTTGTTTGCCTTTTTTTAGTCATTTCCATTTTTGGTTTCTTTACCTAGTAACAGGAACTTTCATTGTTTAGATTTTGATTAATTTTAATTGCCGATTTCTTCTTCTTTCGCACTATTTAGATATTGAATCGGTTCGACTTTGTACAATCTAGTTGTATCCATTTTTATGTTATTCTGTACGACAAAGTGTTACTTATTTAAAATGTTGAAACATTTTTTTGCATTTTTTATATTACGTATATAAACACAATAAATTGCAAAATTTGCTATATTTTATATAAATCTCCGAAAATAACATTTATTTATAATGAACAGAGACAAAGTCGTTTTATTGATGGTTGTTTAGCGTAAGAATTATTATTTTTTAGTATTATTGATAGATTTAGGACTGATAATGAATAAAACAATATACAAAAACAATGAAATCTAATAAAAGCGATATTTGTGATATATATTTAGGAAAATTGACACCAAACTTCTAATTTCTATGGCTAAATCTAATTTCTTTGGCACTAAATGCCAAAGAAATCCAAAGAAATTAGCGCCAAAGAAATGAGATTAGGGTATAAATATTTTTTTACATCCGTTAAGTATTTAAAGTATAATTTCAAATTAAAACTATATATGTAGATAATCGCAGCATACATTCACTAAAAAAGTATAAAAAAATTCAAGTAGAATTTGACCTTAAATTCAGTCACCGAAGAAATTAGGCGCTTAGCGGAAAAAAATCCGCAAACGGCGATGTATAAAATATTTTTCCGAAACACGTCAAACTATGCTCAGGTTTGCACCAGTCGGATGTTAGATGGCAATTAAAGGAAGCGGGGACGCGAGGTGGGGCTAGTCTAGGTAAAATTATAACAAAATGCGAGACTGTTCAAGTACGCCAAAGAAATGAGGTGTTTTTGGGTAGGACAAAATTGATTTTACAATAACTTTTGACCAGACAATTACAAAAAATATTCTAGTTAAGTTTTGTATAATTAAACATTTCTTAATACAGGAAACACTATTGGACACGTCAAATTCGGAATAAAAAATAAAATTATAATTGTTTAAAAAAAATAACACAGTGGTGGACGCGCCAAAGAGCTTAGATTTTTAAAGTTCAAAATTTTTTTTTATAACTTCTGAATTATTATTCATTGCTTTTTTTGATGGCAATGTTGCTTCCCAGTAAGATCTTTACCCAAAAAAAAGCCTGACTCTTATAGTTTAATTTTCATGAAGTTAACATGGGTGGACAAGTGCAAAACATGAAATCTGATATTCACCCTAGTACTTATTGATTGGTACGTTTTGGAATATAAATGTTGATAGGATTAAGGCTGCAGGCATGTATTTTAGACAACACAGCGAATTTCAAAAGGTCTCATTTTGCATTATGTTGGCAACTTGTGAACGATCTCAATTATTATATGCAGATGAAGTTCCCAATCCGCACTGGGCTCACGTGGGGACTTTAGCCCAAACGCTCTCGTGATGAGAGGAGGCCTGTGCCCAGGAGTGGGACGTGAATATCCTGTTGTGGTGGTAAACATTACGTTCTGTACACGTAAGCCCATTAGCGTACTGCCCGGTGGACGTGACGTCGAATGTACAGCAAACTAATCTAGTTTTAGAGCAGATATAATGTAGCTCACAGGTGCAGTTACAATAGGGTACGAGTTGTGCCGTGACAAGTTAAAGTTAGATACGTTACGGAGTTACTCTAGAAAACTATCGGTTAGCAGCGCTAACTTGTATCTGTTTGGAGTTAATGAAGCGTACATTAAAGTATTTACTTAAGTTGTCAAAAATGTTGTGTAGGTAAGACTGTAAACCAGTCTCTTGGTATACAAGTTAAATTAGTTAATGTATGCTAATTCATAATTATTAATATTATAAATGCGAAAGTAACTCTGTCTGTCTGTCTGTCTGATACCTCTTCGCGCTTTAACCGATGGACAGATCGAGATGAAATTAGCAATGGAGATAGTTGGGGTTCCGAGAAAGGACATAGGCTACTTTTCATCCCGGGAAAACGCACAGTTCCTGCGGTAACGCGATAACCGAATTCCACGCGGGCGAAGTCGCGGGCAGAAGCTAGTTAATATTATAAATGCGAAAGTAACTCTGTCTGTATGTCTGTCTGTTACCTCTTCACGCTTCAACTGATGGACAGATCGAGATGAAATTAGCAATGGAGACAGTTGGGGCTCCGAGAAAGGACATAGGCTACTTTTCATCCCGGGAAAACGCATAGTTCCCGCGGGAACGCGATAACCGAATTCCACGCGGGCGAAGTAGCGGGCAGAAGCTAGTATTATTATAAAGTAGATTAAGTATTACAAATGATATGATGGTATATAAAATGAAATAAAGTACTAATAGTAGCTGACAACTGAGATGAATGAAACCCAGCCTTGACCCCTGAAATACGAGTAGATATTAATTCATCTTGCGCTCTCCCTTTCACTCTTTCGCTCTATTAAACTAGACTGAAAGAGATGCAATGAACAGACCCTTTCGTAAAACCTACGCCTACGTTCGATTGGCCGTAATTCATGACAGCCTACGCGCAGATATAGGTTATCCACGTCGAACTTTATGAGAACCCATGTCAAACGTGGAAATGTAATATTCGCTATCTGCGAAATTAGTGTTGCCAGCTTTGAAGGGTTATTTTTCCTTAAACACAAGCAAATATGCTCCTCTCCATTCCATTGACACTGAGTATTTTAAATGAAAAATAAACAGACAGATTACCTAACTGTAAATCAGGAAAAAGACCTAATTGCAAGACATCACATCTAAAGTCAGAAAGTTCAAGTCGCGATGGGCGGGCCATATGATCAGAGGAAAGGATAAATGGAGCAAGATGTTAACTAAATGGTACCCCAGAGAAGGACATAGAAAGAGATCCAGACCACCACTCACCTATCTATAAAAAATCGCAGTAAAGAAAACATCGTGAAAAAACCAGCACACATCTGCGAAGTAACTCAAGCATGTGTGTAACGTCCCCAACCCGCACTGTGATCGCGTGGGGACTATATGCCGAACCCTCTCATAAGGGGAGGCTTTTGTCCAGCAGCGGGACGTAATTACTTCATAGGGTGTTGTGGTTGCGAGGGTAAAATAGTACATTTTGATGCAAATGCGAAGTGTGTCACTTTATCACGAGTCCCTATTTATCTTGGCGCGAGCGGAAGCGAGCGTTAACATTAGATACGAGTGAAAACGACAATTTCGCACGTGTATGAACGACATTTTTTTATACAATTTCGAAAGAAGAAGAAAAAATTTCACGCACTAGTGCGCAAAAACCTCACGCACGCTCGCTAGGTGTCAAAAAACAAAAAGCGCTCTTTCGGGAATGGCGAACTTTTCGCACGCTAAACAGGTATCAAAATGTTTACTTTTTGCGCAACTGTATTTAATAGTACATTACTACAGAGGCCGGGAACAGGATGTTGCAGGCCGAGTATTATATATGTTACGAGGTCGACAACTTCCATTCCCCGTCGATGTATGTATAGTGCTTTTCTCAAACATGCAATGAAATAAATAAATAAAAATCTGTAAATCAAAAAGTTTATTACTTGAGAAATTATAAGTGAATAAAAAAAACTAACACGTATCATACGATTCGAACATTGCGTAATCATGTCATTTCATTGCATGTTTGAGAAAAAAATAATTACGAACTGGCTTAATTCTAGTCCTCAATTTTCTCGGAGCGTGTTAGAACTTGTTCACGGACTCGATACGAATTTCGCAAATGGTTCCCGCCGGCACACTTCGGCGGTAGCTCACGCGCGCGGATTAAAATTATAATAAAATGTTGTAGCCCATTTCGGAAACGTACCTACAGAACTAAATTTAAGAAGCCTCGGGAGCTCCTTGTAGATATTAAAGAGTTTCGCATATTTGACTTTAAAGTGAAGTAGTGCAGTTTTGTGAGGACCTGATGAAATTGAGAATCCTATTCCTTACTTCGTAACACGCTTTTTACTCAATCAAATGTTTCTTCCATTATTAACCTTTCTTTTATTAGCCAAGTTATCTTAGAACCCATTAGATGAAATAGAATCGTCATCAAACTATCACAAACTTTTTTTTCGCAAGATTAAATAGCACGAAATTATTTAGATCAAATAGATTATTTAGAGCAAAAAAAAATTGCTTTAATAAGTTATGGAGATTTTCCAATTTACAGGTTTAGGTCATACAATAACAATGTTGCACAATCGGGTATTAAAGACCACTATTTCATGCCCATTTCTAATACAAAGATGGTATCTACGACCTAACTTGAAACTGTTAAAGAGCGTTTATATTTTTTATCCTCACTCTGCTAAAACCTTACAAATGAGTACATGACTTTAATAATCAGGCGCGTAGATAAAGCAAAATGGATTATGTGCCAACGACATAACTGATACACCGCGCGCGCAGTTTTAGAAGTGTCGAATCCATCATCAGAAATATAGAATAGATGTAACTTATTACATTTATTACTTTGAAATAAAAATAAACCTCCATCCATAGAAAGCTACGCTTGGTGTTGCTCTGAGGAATCGAATCCGTAACGAGATGATTTGTCAGAGACTTAAAAAGTAATCGACATAGCTCAAAGAATCAGCAAACTAAAGTGGCATTGGTCTAGTAGAAGTCCATCTCTGTAGAAGGGCCAATAAGCACTGGAGCAGACGAGTTTTAGAATAGAGACCATGAATCGGCAACGAAGTGTAGGGCGTCCTGTCGCTAGGTCAAGCGATGACATACGAAGGGCAAACACTGGAAAAGAATAGCTGAAGATCGAGCTGAGTGGCGTGCGGGAGAGGCTACGTCCAGCAGTGAACTGATACGGGCTGATGATTATAATGAAAATAAATATAAATAAATCAATATAAACCTACAAGACACATTTTTCACCCTCGAAACTCGCATGAAATTCACTCACAACCCGTGTTAACAGTTTCTCACGCTTGATAATGCCGTTAAGCGCCGCATTGTGTGGGAAGGATTGAACTTTGCATGCCCATTGCATTAACGGGCGTCGCGTTAAGTCCTGCCTGATTTAATGCCGCCGATTCCCCAATGGCGATGTATCGGAAACTGCATTGCGGTAACGGTAACGCACTGTTCACCTGCGGGTTACTCTTTTGCCGCAGATTCTTTTTTGGTTTCACTTTGTTGCAGAGCATTAAACTTTGCCTAAGTGAATTTAGAACTACTTAGTGCGAAATTATGTTAGACTAGCGTCGTGGAATTTGGTAAAAGGCGTTCCCGCGAGAAATGTGATTTATTTTTTGAGATTATCAGAAGTATGTTGACCCCTGTCTTGATCTACGCCCATACCAAACTTTGCGGCAATCCGATAAGTAGTTAGATAGTTCTCGAGTTAAACACAGACATATGTACCTACATATCTATTCACGTGACTCCTACAAGCTTATTTAGTATCTATACTAATAATACGTAAGCTTGTAGAATAATTAATTGTCATGGAGTTTTACGATTGTCTTATCCATACATACACTCGAAAAACGTAACCCTCCTTCTAACGCAGTAGGGCAGCAAGGTGCCTAATCATAATCTAAAAGCTATTGTGTTGCTGAAAAATAGCGAGAATTTCCATTCCTCCGTCAAATCCCTTTCCACAAAACAATATTAAGTACCTACTTATACAATTTTTGAATATGGGCCCTCGCCCACGAAGACTTTTTGTAGCGATGCTGCAACGCTATCCCTTATTTACGTCAAAGAGTAAATATGCGCTACAAAAATTCACCGTGGGTGAGGGCCCTTATCCAATATGAATTCCAGTTTAAAACATATTTCACTGCCGTCTGTTTCGTGACGTTGCACCGCTTCCTATCGTGGGCGTTGTCATACCCGTCTCAAGGGTGACAAATTGCGTGTTCTCAAGCCAGATACACACTCGCTAAATGCCTTTGCTGTTTGTTCTCTTTTAAAATCGGAAGGCGGCTTGAATGGAGGCCGCGTACCGGATGACACGATACAATACAAATACCTTACATATTATGTATTGAAAACCAAATAAAACTGTTCGTCGAGACTGCTTTAGCACGAGAGAAAGTGCTTTGGGCAAAAATGTGGTGCAAGTGATTAGAAATTAGATTACCAAAATTCGACAGTATAAAGAGCACGAAGTCCTGAGGATATGATAAGTTAATGGAAAATAGGAAATCGCAATCGCAATCGAAATCGAATAGAAAGAATAATAGTTATTGGATCAAACGAACAGACGAGCGATCGAGTTACTTGATGGGAGTTCTAATTAGTGGCTTATCATGTGGAAATACGCAACACTATAATATGTGTCATCAGGACTTTGCCGTCCCTTGAGCCTGCGCGCCTTTTTTTTTCACTATTTATCTAACAGAACTTGCATTTTTTTCGGTTTACACTATGTAAACCGATAAAAAAGCAAAATGTGAATAACAGTTGCACTTTTGACATGTTTTTATTATTTTATACTGATTTTTAAAACTGCGCTTTAGAACTTTAGAACATTTTCACATTATTTAAACTATGAGGGGTAATATTTAAAATAGATACGTTGGTAACATTAAGTCAGTAGTGAAGATAGCTTGAACGACGGTGGTTCGGGAAACACTACGTCCGGACCCACCAGTGATAGCAGACATGCTACACGGATAGCTGAGAATAGTATTAACCCCGCAAATTGTCATAGATATCCTTTAAGTATGGAAACCGGCTCCGATGTAAAACCTTAAATGTTTTCATAATATCTTTTTCTGGCGTGAATTTTGGGTTTTGTTTTTAAGCCGACATCCGATATCGATGTGAATATGCAAACTGTACCCATCATCATCATCAGACGTCCACTACTGGACAAAGACCTCCCCCCGAGGTGCGCCACTCAGACCGGTTTTATGCCACTCGCATCCACCAAATCCTCACGACCTTCACCCTGTCGTCTCTCCATATTGTTGGAGACATATACACAACAGTTAGATAAGAGACTGAAGCGCGAGTTATGATTTTTCGACGGTAGGAGGTGATGCAGCGTCCATCAGGATATAGCATCTACCCGCAACCTGCTGCCAAACAGCAGTGCTCGCTAACAGTGCGAGCACTGCTGCGGCACACGGCGGACACGGCCTATAAAGCACGAATTCGAACACAATTCGAATGAAGTACCTATCAATGTTTGCGTGCGAGGACGTCTGTGTTCATGCGAGGACGTATGTACACTTGTAAATGTGTGTGTGCCACTACGCGGGCCAACGATTCACTCGCCATCTCCAGATGAAACAAATGACGGTAAGGGCGAGTTGGGCGCGAGTTGCGCGCCGGCTAGATTCAGGCGGGTGATTCCGTGGCCATTCTGTATGTAATACTAAATATTCTGTGGTAACGAGGTAAGAGAGCCGGTGCAATTACCAGCATAGAGGCATTCAATCTTGGTCCTCGGGTTGCAAATGATTTTTCTCAAACATGCTCGGAAATGTTCGTGTTACTTTCAAAAAAAGAAGACGCGAAGCTGTCCATTGCCGGCCTTGGCCAGCAAAAACATTATTGTCGTGTGTGTTTTTTTTTGATTCGCTTGCTATTTAAGACACCTCTGTAGAGAAACTGACAAATCCATGGAGGTAATAAGTACAACTTCCATGGCCAAATCATCCACGATCATGGAAGTAGTAAATACTGATGTGGGGTAAGTGCGCCTAAATTTATTTCACCCCTATGCCTTGTAAACAGCCAACTACTAGTTGAGTAATATTTATAGGTTTCGATATATTTATGTTAAGCGCACTTACCCCATCTTGGCGCACTTGCCCCGAAACTGACACATCCATGGAGGTAATAATTGTACAACTTCCATGGCCAAATCATCCACGATCATGGAAGTAGTAAATACTGATGTGGGGTAAGTGCGCCTAAATTTATTTCGCCCCTATGCCTTGTAAACAGCCAACTACTAGTTGAGTAATATTTATAGGTTTCGATATATTTATGTTAGGCGCACTTACCCCATCCTGGCGCACTTGCCCCGACTGACCTTACGTATTTCCTCGCTGTTTGAGAAAAGCATTATATATACCTCGGCCGCAATTGCGATTGCCGGACTCGTACTAATAGAAGGCTTCGCTTCGCTCAGCCTTCTAACTGACTCGTCCGGCAATGCGCTACTTGGCGGCCTCTGCAATAATGTACTATTGGAATTTTCTGATTCCTTATGGTTCCTTATAATTATTATTATAGGCCTCAGTGAGCACATACATGGTAATGATGATGTCCTGTGTGCTCGATTGCCAAAGAAAGCCTTAAAAATCCATCTACGATCAAAAATATATGATTGAACTGAATTTATTTCAGTTCCAATAATCAGTTAGGCCCGGTTCCTATATCCACGAAACGCCTCGTTTTGCCTACGGACGGTTGATTTTTGACATTTGTTCCATAGAGAATCTGTCAAATTTTAACCGTCCGTAGGCAAAACGAGGCGTTTTTTGGATATAGGAACCGGGCGTTAAACGTGTACATTTTTTTCTTCCACCACGGAATACTTAAGTAGACCAATAAAACCTGTTTTATCAGAAGCCGGAGTGATGGTAATTCAATGTAGGTACTTGAGTACCAGTTACAAGATTTACACTAAGTGGTTACTTGGCTGTGCAATGTAGGTCTATTACGTGACTGTCATACGATGCGAAGTAATCCTAGAATGGTCACAAAACCCTCATTTTATGGCTAAACGTGAGTCGTAACTGAAGTAAAACTACTGGCCTTTGCGTATCAGAAATAGATTTGTAGCTTGAACATATTTTCTTATTTAACGTGCAAACCGTAAGTTAAGTTAAGTAACACAAGTAAGTTATGAAACACAAGGTTTATCAAGTATGTACAGTCAGCAGCAGAAGTAGATAAGCTGTCCAGGTGTTCAAAATGACCTACACACGCCCTTAACGTCTTAAGAATAAGGTCGTGTGTAGGTCATTTTGAACACCTGGACAGCTTATCTACTTCTGCTGCGGACTGTACATACGACGCACGATGCACATAAAGCAAAAGCTGCATTACATATGCATCTTAAAGTACACTGCACAAGAAAATAAAATTAAATGCAAACATTTCTTCAAGGGTGAATGTATTCAGAAAGATTGCTCACGGGAAGTTTCGCAATGATATTGAATGAAAAATGAGTAGTTAGATAAGAGTCACTTTTATAAGGATTTGTATATTTCTGCTGCAAAGATGAACAATATAAACAATTTAAAAACACAAACTCTTCTGGGAATCATCACTTCTTGTACTCGTCTCATACAGAGAAACCCTGTACACACTTCTCTAAACTCAATTGCCGGTTATGTGACCTTGAGTTTTTCGTTTGTTCTTCTTTTAGCGTCTTCCTATCGGAAGTCAGCACTTGCAAACACTACACACTAGCCAAAGACTTCATTTGGACCACTTCAGTAATTTGGGCAAGAAAAACCAACCATTTTATCTAGATCTTCATATTCACATTTTGCTCTGAAAACGGAAATCACACATGATATCATTGGATATTCCATATTTATGCAAATGCTAAAGTCGTTTTGCCACCTACTGTGATGCAATATCGAAATATTGGAAACTATGCACCGAACGCTGGGAGTTTTATTTTTCAATAGAATTTGCCAATTTCTGTGCACATTGAAAGCAGATTTTTCCGTTTATGTTTGAACGTTTTTTGTTTGTTCTCCCGTTTTGTTGAATGTTTGGACAATTTGTTGCGGAGTTTTTTGGTTTTTTGATTGGTAGATTTGCATCAGTCAAGGGACTTACGGTTTTTAGAAATTTGTAAGACTGCCTGAAAAGAAGACTAAAAATAAACAACTTGTTGAAAATTGTTACCAAAACAATGTAATAATTTGTATACTCAACATGGTTTTCAATTTATCCCCTTGGATTAATCTACTAAAAAACTTTTTAAACTAATAATAGTACATTACAAACCTAGGGTGGGGAATTCGTAAATGCCCCAGATCGCAGGTTTCTGTGTCCAGAACCGAAGGTGAGGGCCATAAATATGCGATCTGGGGCTTTACAAATGACCACCCGTGGTTTGTCAAAAGTTTTACGTCTTGCCTTAGCCAAGAAGTGAGATTTTCTCTCCGCGTAGCGGGCAGAAAATCCCACTTTATGGCCAAGGGTGATGTAAATTATATAAGGTGCTAACAAATTAGTCACGGATATTTTTACAGCTGATAGTACTCGGCTCTCGAAGTACATTTAAGTATGAAACATCATTGGTTTTGTTATGTTTTTTGGAGAAAAATAGGAAACAAATTTGCTACGTTAAAACACCCTGTTTAAGAACCTGTCGTTTTCCCGCCGATTTTTTTTTTCCTTAATTATAGTTAAAAGTTAATCGTTTTAATGTAATTTATTATTTCTTAAAATATCCTTGACTAATTTGTTAGCACCTTGTATATTAACCTTGTCTAGTTTGCAAACTCAGTGCAGCACTGTTGCTAGTGTCCGTACAGTGAGCAGCGGCGGTGAAATTCCCGAGCTATCGGCCCGTGGTATTCACGTGGTATAGTCACGAACATCTGTGGTTATCACTATTTTGATGTTATTTTATATTCTTGACTAGTTATATTCGTAACACGAGTATAAAAAGTGCCGGCATCCGGTTTTCATTATTCGTTGCGCACGCGAGTATATTTACGTCCCATTGGTGGGCACAGGTTTCCTTATAATCCTCACATCACGAAAGGGTTTGGGCTATGTGAAGTCTCGAATAAGTGGGCCATTGAAATCTTTAAATTCGCAGACGCGTGCAGTTTTACTTCCAATGATACAATAATTTTATCGAGATCATTATTGACTTTAAGTAATTTTATTGAGATCAATACTTTATTTGTTCGTATTAAATCCTAAGCGTGATGTTGCAGTCACATGTGATAACGATAATATAAGAGATTAAAATAGCAGCGCTAAAAATAATTAAACTATAAATTATTAAGTTTCATTTTTAATTGCAATGTTAAATCCACCGGTACCCCAGCTAAAGTTGCCGTAGATAATAAAATGAAATACGACCAACAAAATAGTGAATTGGTCACGGGAAATTTATTTTGTTAAAATGCTCCCGGCCAGATAGACTCATTGTTCGAGCCGACAGTTTTAAAACCTTTCGTTAAAACCGATAACTCAACCGCAACCCGCAACGCAAAAAGTCAGACGATTTAAACTCATTTCAGCTATGCGGGTGAAAACTGTTCTGGTTCGTTTTTTTCAAAGAATTTGCTGAAATAGCTGGTACTTTTAAGTTATCTGATTTCAAACGATTTCGAAAATTTACCTTTTTCTCTTTTGCTGCGGACAGTCGCCATTAGATACATGGGAGCAAATAGGGTGATCGGAACACGATCTTATTGTCAAGACGTTAGATTATATGTTCACATATTTATGATCACGTTGTTCGCTACGATATTTCTGATAGCGACTGTACCAAAACAAATTGGCAAAACGTGCGGTGTTAAACACAAACTGTACCCAACACGCTGTAATCTTGCACATAAAATAATGTTCATGCAATAAGTGGTTAATACAACTTTCCATAACAAGCGCGGCTAAACTTTGTTATTTCCCAAAGGTGGGGCGTGAGTGGAATCAGTTCTGGTTCGGAACCAGGAAAAACTATTTCCTCAGCTAATTGCTTTCATGCTGAGTCGAGTTACAGCGACGCGGAGGGAATACTGATCAGGGCTTTGCGGAGTTCTGTGGGAGGCATATTTTTCAGTAAAATGTTAAGATTGGGATGTTATGAGGAATTTAGAGGGTACCTAGACATTTCATAGACGGTTTTATTATTATCTAGAGTAAACTAAGAAAGATATCCAGCACCACCACTACTACAGCCTATTTCCGTCCTACTTCTGGGCACAGGTCTCTTATCACGAGAGGGTTTGGGCTTTATTAGTCCAGCAGGCCCACTGCGGATTGGGGACTTCACACGCATCCTTGAATTACTTCGCAGATGCGTGCAGGTTTCCTTCACTGAAAAGCTCAGTGGTAAATTCAAATTGAATTGGAAAAGATATCTAAATACAGGTAAACAATTTAATTTTGAATTTTTTTACTTACCTTTTAAAAGCACTCAACTAACGATGTAGGGGGGGGGGGGGAGCATAACTCAGTCGTAGTCTCAATTTTCTCATGTTAGAGGTCGCTGCGGTGTTACCCATGGGAATATCGAGATTAGAAAGAAAGAAAGAAAGAAAAAACATTTATTCGCAACATCACACATACATGTATACATAAAAAGAGAAATAGACGATAAGAAGTGATAGTTGCGAAACGGTCTCAACTCAGCATATGTTGGCCTGGCTCCAGAGTCAAGCCAACGCTGATCTTCCGCTGAGACCGCTCGGTGAAAAGACACAGACGGTGATACATTAAAATACTAACTCCTAAATAGATAAACTATACATAACATAAAATAAAATAAAATACGCTCACGTCAAAAAGAAATAACATGCAAACAACAAAAACTTAGAAAAAATACTTATAAAATAAACATAGAAAACATCTCCAGTGTATGCATCTTGCATCCGAAACAGATAACAATAAAAAGAAAAAGAAAGAAAAAAAAGTATACGGACATACTGACTATTTCTGACGGAACGTCACAACAACAAAACATGCTGTCATTCATACAGCCGTGGTATTTGATTAAAAGTAGAAGCGAAAAGAAGTATTTTGGAAGCTAGCCAATAATTACAATGGTGAGACAAATCTTCTTTCAAATGACGTTTTTTTTAGTAGATTGTTTTAGAACCCTACAGTTTGCTAAACAGTATACAGAGTTCGACAGAACTTTCCATTTTACGCCTACAAAAATCTTCCAAACGATCGGCAGCAAATCTAGCGTTAACTTCATTATTGACCCGTCCAATGAAACACTCGATTGAAATCCAATTAATCTCGAAGAGGTTATTTTCGGACATCACAGAACTACACGCCTGTAATCGAAACTCAAACCCTTCCTTCCTCATCTTTATTCATGGTAATGTATTTGGTTTTGGGTGTAAATGTTCTCAAATGGCGACTGCGCACCGCGAGACGAGCCTGACAGTAGGCCTCCGATAAGGTGCCCTCATCACATAACGTGGGAAAAGATTAAAGAGAATTGATTATGATGATGATGATAATGATGATGATGATGATGATGATGATGGTGGTGATACATACCACCAGGCAACGTGGTCAAGAGAATGATGATTATCGGTGGTGCATGATCCCTGGGTCTGAAACTTTGAATGTGGTCGTTTTTGTTATTCAGATGTCCTCATTACCTACCTAATAGACAGGGGAAAGTTGCATAGATTCTGATAACAGTGCCATATGCAGCTCGGGATCGCTCTTCCCCCGTATCGTCCCTCTCGTGGTGGCACTTTTTAATGATCAAGGGCGTCGTCGTCATTTAGTAGTATACCTTAACTGTGCTATAGTTACCTTCATTCTGACTCATCATCATCATCATCATCATCATTTCAGCCGAAAGACGTCCACTGCTGGACATAGGCCTCCCCCAAGGCTCGCCACTCCGACCGGTCCTGTGCTACTTGCTTCCACCGGTTTCCCGCGACCTTCACGAGGTCGTCGCTCCATCTTGTTGGAGGCCTACCGACAGCTCTTCTCCCGGTTCGCGGACGCCACTCGAGAACTTTCCGGCCCCATCGGCCATCAGTCCTGCGAGCAATGTGCCCCGCCACACTGCCACTTAAGGTTCGCAATTCTTCGGGCTATGTCGGTGACCCCAGTTCTGCTGCGGATATCCTCATTTCTGATTCTATCACGCAGAGAAACCCCGAGCATAGCCCTTTCCATTGCCCTCTGAGTGGCTTTGAGCCTTCTTATGAGACCCATCGTGAGCGCCCACGTCTCGGAACCATGTCATCACTGGCAACACACACTGGTCGAAGACTTTCGACTTGAGACACTGCGGTAATTTGGACGAAAAGACACTGCGAAGCTTCCCGAACGCTGCCCAACCGAGTCGGAGTCATTCTGATTACCTGCATAGAATGCCGATGGCTCAGATTCATCAAAATTTCGTCAGTTTCATTTTTAGTTCTTTTTTACGGCAGGCTACAAATTTCATCGTATAAAATGTTTTTCGTACTGGATTACGATGGATCGTAGATTTTCAAAAGCTCCCGTGTTCATGTAGGGATGGAATGTCATTAAGTTTTCATACAACAATTCATTATAGGTTCGGCAGCACAAACATATCCCCAATGCATCACGGGAAGTTTTAATTAAGGGAAAAATGAAAATTGCAGTTTTAAATTATCTGAGTGATGATACTGATATATTAAACGTTGATTGCAGATTTCTCATCAGCTTTTTAATTCTTGTTCCTACTTTTTTATCATTATTAAAGTCTAAAATAGTGTCCCAAAGATGGGCCAAATACCTAAATTCTTCACCACTCAACTCCAGTCCTATGCAGTACTCCCGCCAATCTGTATCAAGAACAAAGTAAGACTTACTTTTTCATTTAATTAGCTTTATAATGCCTAGATTTGTTGATGTTCAATCCTTCACAAAATTATGAGCTATGGCAATTTTTGGAGAATTTGACAGTATAATAAAAAATTTTGGAACTTTTTCAAAAGAAAACACAATAGGTAGGTATTATCTCTATAAATTTTATTAATCTAATGTTATTTGTCACCTGCTTTATTATCTTTGCTTGGGTTCGGGAAAAAGAAAACTAAGGCAGCCACACCTGTAAAGAGAGAATAAAATTTCAAGTCAGTTTGGACTCTGTTAAGATAATTTAAGTAATTCAGGCTTTTACTTCAGACGTAGATATGTATAATAAATTACAATGGACATTTTTTTCGTGATAATACTGATAATTATACGAACATACGTACACTGACAACCAAACTCAACTTTTAACTAACAACCAAGAAAATTAGGAAACTTTGTTAATATTAATTACTTATAAAGGCAACAATGTTGTTTTCATTAAAACATAAAAGAATGAAAGGTATCGATTGGAAGGACAAACTTTCATGGGCCCTCTTTGAGGATGGCTGTATTGTTTTTCATTAGCTTGTGAAAATTTTCCTTTTTCCTTAATTTACATCAAACGTTTGAATTAATTTTATTTCCTCATTGGAAAATGGTTAATTACTCGGAAGCGAGAAAAATTAGGTCATTGGAGCAAATTCAGGAAATATCTAAATACTTACTTGAAAAAATTGTCTCCTTATGTACTTGAATACCAATTAAAAGAATTAAAAGTAAATTATTACTTACTTAAAGTTATTATAGATAATGTCATGAATGGCACCATACATCCTCCTTCTAACATAACTGGGAACAAAACGCTCCCCACCAAAGATCCAATTCTTCCTACCATTATTATAAATGATAAAGCTAACGTCCTGAAAACGAAAGAAATATTAATGCACACAAAGATTAGAAAGAAATACATGAATTGATGATTGTTACTAGTTAAAAGATTACATAAACAAAGGTCTCAAGTCGAAAGTCTTCGACCAGTGTGTGTTGCCAGTGATGACTTATGGTTCCGAGACGTGGGCGCTTACGATGGGCCTCATAAGAAGGCTCAAAGTCACTCAGAGGGCAATGGAGAGGGCTATGCTCGGGGTTTCTCTGCGTGATAGAATCAGAAATGAGGATATCCGCAGTAGAACTAGGGTCACCGACATAGCCCGAAGAATTGCGAGCCTTAAGTGGCAGTGGGCGGGGCACATTGCTCGCAGGACTGATGGCCGATGGAGCCAGAAAGTTCTCGAGTGGCGCCCGCGAACCGGGAGACGAGCTGTCGGTAGGCCTCCAACAAGATGGAGCGACGACCTCGTGAAGGTCGCGGGAAACCGGTGGAAGCAAGTAGCACAGGACCGGTCTGAGTGGCGAGCCTTGGGGGAGGCCTATGTCCAGCAGTGGACGTCTTTCGGCTGAAATGATGATGATGATGATGATAAACAAAGGACGATTAATTGTTCTGAAAGCGATGTATTATGGATACACTGCACATTAATATGATTATTGACTAGTTCAAGAATAAAATAAAGGGTTTAAATTAACAAAGGGTTAATTTAAAGGGTTTAAAATATAAAAGATACAAACTCAAAACCTTACCTAACTGATGTAGGTACAACCCTGACGAGCATATTATTCTGCAAACTCAAAGCGCATTGCATGATGGCGCAAGTAGCTGCCACCAATAGCGCTATTTGCAAGGACGAACTCGTCCAGTATAAAGCGCTTGAGCACACCGCACAGGAAATAAAGAGCACAAACATGAGCGGCTTCTGTCCTAACAGGTCGACTAAGATGCTACTGACTCCGATGAGGCATAATGATAGCAGGCCGAGGATAATGCCATTTGTGTAAGTCTCGTCACCACTAGGATGCTGGAAGGCAAGTAAAAAAGATTTGCATTAACTTGGAAGTCGGTTTTTTAATGCAATTCATTTTACATTCATATTTTTGTCGGTTGGCAAGCTGAAAAATGGAATCATTACATTTTTTTTACAAAACAATCGTCTAAAATAAATAGTAGACTGCCAATAAACCAATATGAAAACTAAAACAGTCATCGTTAAAAAAACCAGTCTGTACAGACTTTTAGAAACAAAGATGAACACAGAGAAGAACAAGTAAGCCATGTAAAATCTAACAAGAAGTTCCCTTTCAACCCACCGGAACGCAAACATTGTCAATATTATTTTCAGCAGCAAACGTCACGTTAGCAGACAATTCAGATGTATAGCCACTGATCATGACGCAGAATTGAGCAGTTTCGCCGCCATGTTTGTTCTGGTAGTTCTCGATTATGGTAGAGATTTGGGGGAACCATAATCTTAACGAAGAATACCTGAAAAACAGAGAAATTGTAGTTTATTTAGGCGATAATTAACGGATGTTACAATTTTAAATCAAGCAATGATTATGACATGTCATGTGTTAAATTCAACTAGCTTTTGACTGAAAGGATTACCATTAATAGTTGAAAATTTGTTGATTCAGACTGATTAGTCTTTTTTAATTCCCTTTATTCTTTCATATCCTGAGTTTATTTAGTAAAATGTGATCCATGTTTGGAGAGTTTACTCGTATATCAAAGTAAATGCAACACTTATCCCATCAAAAATTTTTTTTTAAATTCATCATCATCATCATTTCAGCCAAAAGACGTCCACTGCTGGACATAGGCCTCCCCCAAGGCTCGCCACTCCGACCGGTCCTGTGCTACTTGCTTCCACTGGTTTCCCGCGACCTTCACGAGGTCGTCGCTCCATCTTGTTGGAGGCCTACCGACAGCTCGTCTCCCGGTTCGCGGGCGCCACTTGAGAACTTTCCGGCCCCATCGGCCATCAGTCCTGCGAGCAATGTGCCCCGCCCACTGCCACTTAAGGCTCGCAATTCTTCGGGCTATGTCGGTGACCCCAATTCTACTACGGATATCCTCATTTCTGATTCTATCACGCAGAGAAACCCCGAGCATAGCCCTCTCCATTGCCCTCTGAGTGATTTTGAGCCTTCTTATGAGGCCCATCGTAAGCGCCCACGTCTCGGAACCATAAGTCATCACTGGCAACACACACTGGTCGAAGACTTTCGACTTGAGACACTGCGGTAATTTGGACGAAAAGACACTGCGAAGCCTCCCGAACGCTGCCCAGCCGAGTCGGATTCGACGATTGACCTCTTTCTCGAAGTTGGACCTACCTAACTGGACTGTTTGTCCCAGGTATACATAATGGTCAACAAGTTCGAGCGCAGAGCCTCCGATTATTACGGGAGTTGGTACAACATGGACATTAGACATGATTTTCGTCTTGTCCATGTTCATTTTAAGACCAACTCGATCGGAAACTCTGCTGAGGTCAGCGAGCATAGTACTGTGGAGACTGGCCGAGTACAATCGGTTAGTTTTCACATTCTCTTCCAAAAATAGGTAATTTTAAGCGTAGAGTGTTTTTGTTTAATATTTTTAGTCTTTTTCTATCGATTGTAATGAACACATCTCTCAAAATATAATATCAATTTAACTTAAAATCTATCATTTCATAGTTAGGGCAGTAATAGGGCCTTCAAGTCATAGTCTTCAAGATTTAGATATTTTAATAACTTAGGCATCGTCTTCGTGTCTTCGGATTCCACCGCTGATCTCCGTGTCTGCAGCATCTACCTGAGCTAACATCAACCCCCCGCTACAGTACTGAGGTCTTCCATGGTCTCAGCCATGACTACAATATCGTCGGCAAACCGAAGGTGAGAGATGTACTCGCCATTAACATTGATGCCTCAACCTTTCCAGTCCAGCACCTTAAAAACATCCTCCAATGCAGCGGTGAACAGCTTCGGAGAGATCACGTCTCCTTGTCTGACTCCCCGCTATTTTTAAATTGCTACAGGCTAAAAAAATACTTACGCCAGTAAACATACAAATGTGCAACCGGAAAATAGCATAACTTGATACACCAAAGGTCTCTCAAATAATTCTTTGGACAAATAAAGAGCGTTTGTCAATTGCTTCTTGATACTGATTTTATCTGGTGTCACGAACGTCCCTGCAGAGTTTAGTGACTTGATCTGAAAAGAAGCACTATCAATGAATTGTGCAACATTGGCCATATGCAACATGATTGGCCGGATGTCGCAAGAGACAAAAAAGCGTGGAAAAATGAGAGGGAGGTTGCCCAACAGTGGGACACTACAGGCTATATAATAAAAATAATATGCAACATAGCGTTTCGGGCATCGCAGGTTGGCGGGACATATTAAGAAGTAAATTGATATCAGGTGGGCAACACCTGATATCAATTTACTTAGGGCGCTTACGATGGGCCTCATAAGAAGGCTCAAAAACACTCAGAGGGCAATGGAGAGGGCTATGCTCGGGGTTTCTCTGCGTGATAGAATCAGAAATGAGGATATCCGTAGTAGAACTGGGGTCACCGACATAGCCCGAAGAATTGCGAGCCTTAAGTGGCAGTGGGCGGGGCACATTGCTCGCAGGACTGATGGCCGATGGGGCCGGAAAGTTCTCAAGTGGCGCCCGCGAACCGGGAGACGAGCTGTCGGTAGGCCTCCAACAAGATGGAGCGACGACCTCGTGAAGGTCGCGGGAAACCGGTGGAAGCAAGTAGCACAGGACCGGTCGGAGTGGCGAGCCTTGGGGGAGGCCTATGTCTAGCAGTGGACGTCTTTTGGCTGAAATGATGATGATGATGAATTTTAAAAAAAAATTTTGATGGGATAAGTGTTGCATTTACTTTGATATACGAGTAAACTCTCCAAACATGGATCACATTTTACTTAATAAACTCAGGATATGAAAGAATAAAGGGAATTAAAAAAGACTAATCAGTCACAGGATTGTAGCCAAGATAGGTCGATAATCTGTAGGCAAATCACACCTCGATGACCGAATAATGACAGTTGGCCGAAGAGGCTTTTAAGTAGCAATGGGTGCTCGATACAAGCGAATTTATAGTCATTATGACATTCAACAACGAAAGCGTCCCCTATAATGCCTTCCTAAGGTTTTCCACACAGTCCATCCATCCATAAATTAACATATTCAGTGAACACTACAACTGTATCAATCATTACACAGATCAAGGAAAACATCCCAAAACAAAATAAGTTAAGTAAGGAGAGGGTAAACCTAACGAGACGGCAATAGGCTTGAAAGGGTTCCGTTATTAGGGTTCCGCCATTAGCTGGGGTTCGTTATGTGTTTTCTCAATTCCGGGGTGTATTCGGAACTAGCGAAGCGTATTCCGATTTACTTGACAACTATATTTTACAAAATAGATTGACTTCACTCGAAGACCTTTATTTTGAGGCTCCTTCGGAAATATTCAATACAAAAAAGTCTTAAAAAGTAATAGAAACTGAAACATTCATAATAAACTAGCAAAGCTACTTATCACAAAGACCTACACTACCTGGCATGGTACCTAAAATGTTGGCAGCATTACCACGTTAGATAGTGAATTACGTTGAAAATATTTTACGTATGATTTGGTCTATATTATATTTAATATGAATTTAAATTTGTTAGCACTCACAATTCAAACATAGATTTGTAATTTTGTTAATGAGTTTATTTAAATTTTGTGTTGATTAAAAAGATAAAAAAAAACTAAACATATTTTAAGAATGGGCTCACATTAAATATGGAATTTTAAAAGTACCTAAGTAGTAGGTTGAAGCTTGTTATCAGGTTTTTCTATTTGAAAAAGGAAGTGTTATACTCACATGAAATGAATCTTTCGGCTTCCCGCCGTTTTCACTGTAAATTCTCTTGACAACCTCCAAAGCTTCGGACTCTCGTCCTAAGGACAGTAAGAACTTTGGACTTTCCGGTAAATGGTAATACATCAGAGCACCTATTAAACTAGGTATAGACGACATGTACAGATATATGTTCCAGGAATGAAATACTGAAAATAAAAATACAAACATTTCAATGTCACCGAAAACAAAAGAAAACACTTTATAGAACCAAGAATTAAAAAAAAAAGTTTCTTCATCACAACTCCCACTACAAAAGTCTATTTTCGTTAAATGTGCAATAAATTTTAAATAAATAAATACTGACCAACTGCATAATGTACGAACTGCTGTTTATTACAATTATTATCAGCTTTATAAGTAAAGATAATCTATTATCCCGCTCCTCCAAAATTCAAAATGCTCAATCAATATGGAAGATCAATTTATATGGAAAGTATTAAAAAAACATCAATACTATCAACGGATGTGTACGTCTTGAGACAGCCATCAAACATGTGGTGCTTTTTCAATACATTCTAAGTACATTCAAGCGTTTTGAATTTTAGAGGGGCGGGTCTTCCTTTCGTAGATTATCTCTACAGACAGTACGATCGATAGCAGGCTGTCCAGCAATCACGAAAATGTTGACAATAATAAAGACGATGACGATGGTGATAAAAATGATGAACAGGATAACGATTGATTTGATGATGATGATTATTTAGCATTATCACTCACCAAAATGCCCTTCAACGATGATAAAATCCCAAGGACGTGGCAAGAGTCCCCATGCGACAAGCGCACATATAATCAGCGATAAAGACATGAAAGAAGAGTACACCAACATCACTCTATCTCGCACTCCTTTGTGCGTGAACTCTGATACCATGACTGCTGTGCCACTAAAGGTTAAGCTTATACTGAAAGAGCAAATAATAAAGGTTAGTATGTCGATCGTTTTCATAAAAAGTGGTCAGATGAAATTGAGATTTCTCTAAGCAAGATTTCATGAATAACAATCTATCACCAGAAGACAAGTGTCAACATAAATCACTGTAAAACTTGAATATTGGATTTTATCTGTAGGTATTTACAATAAGATGGCTTGAATTTCTAGTTTAAAAAAATATAATATGAAGTTTCATTTTAATAAGCCAATATTATAACAGAGCGTTTAACAGTTTTCAAAACTAGTGCATGTTAAAGAAGTTTTTGCAATATAAAAAATATTTACCAACTGGTGAACAACGTGACTTTGTATAAATAAGCGTTCACAAAGAATAACGTTAAAAATAACGTAATCATGAAATCAGTTCCCTAGCTAATATGTTACTGTCATTCAGTGTTATACAAGGAAAAGATTGTAAATCCTTATCATTTGTTTTCGAACGAGGGTGTAATTAGGAGAGAGATAACATAACAACTTGTTTTTAATACTTACAAAATACCATCCAACAATTTCCCGAACAGCAACATCCAGTATGTCTGACTAGTCCCTTCAAATAGAGTGCACAAGAATATTGCCAAATGCCCCCAAACCAGGAATACTTTTCTTCCAAACGCATCGGTCAAAAATCCTGTGAATAAGGCTGACCCAACTTGCCCTGAAAGTAGATATTTAATACTTACTGTTGTTTAGGTAGGTAAGGTACTATGAAAAAATAATAAGAAGAATTTTTGTCTTATTTATCGATGTTTCCGGCGGTATCGATAGTTTTGAATAAAATTTTGATATCGTTTTATGTGCAAAGGCGAAAAATGTATTCACGATCGAGTATCATTTATACAGAAAAAAGGTTGTTGGATAAAGTAGTTCTACTAAGGGTTGTGTTCTTTAATGAACTTTTCCAAAAATACATACCAAAAAAGGGCATAGCGTTTAACAGTCCTTTCTGCATGATACTCATGTTTAAATCACATTCCGCACTTGACAATATGTATGACGACGTCGTGGTCACGCTAGTGAATGCCAGCACCGCCATTAATGTGGCAAACATCAGTTTCAGATTAAAACGTCCGAATTTGCATTTTTCTAATGCGTCTTCCAATATTTGCATGGGTGTCTGTCCGGTCCCATTTTCTGGAAAACACAGAAACATAATTTGGAGATGAAAAAATTAAATTAAATTTGAACTGATCTTTGTACAAAGAATTTTATTTATTTAAAGTCATCATTATAATCATCGTCATCCTAATTATTACCATCATCATCATCAACAACGTCATCATTGCAATGCGAGCCACAAAAAAGGCGTCTTCCTGCTCTAGCATAAGGTACCTACTAATGTTATTGATAATAAAAACCCTACAAATTACGCGCAAAATCAATAGTACATTACACACCTAGGGCGGTCAAGTAAAGAAAGTCTCAGATCGCGGGTAATTGAGGCCCGAGCCGGAGGCGAGGGCTATAATCTAGCGGTCTGAGGATTTCTTTACGACCGCCCGTGGTTAGTATACGATTTTACGTCACCACCTGGCCGTGAAGAGGGATTTTTCGTAGCGCCCAAGGGCGGTAAATCCCGCTTTTCGGCCTGGTGTGACGTAAAAGATTAAACGTCATTGTATTTATATAATAATATGTGACTTGTTGCATTTTCTTCGCAGTAAAGGAAATTGTCTTGTAATAACTTTACGTTAAACTCACCTTTACCAGTCTGGCTATCTTCCGTCATAGCAAATGCAAACTTTGAAACAACAAACAGTGAACCAGTTTCACTCAGATCGAGTTCTCATTTACTTCCAGTCTTGCTGCAATTCTTATCACAAAAACACTTCGCGGGAGATTCGCGCCAACTGCTCCTACGAATTCCTTACACGTTAATATATTACGGTCCATATAATTGAACATAAACCCAATGCAAATAAAACTGATGAAGCAGATGGATGCAAATATTAAGATAATGATAAAATCGAAATGAAACAAAACGTGACGTTGCTATTGGAGAAAATAGTGTCGAAATTTGATAACTTCTAAGGGAAAGATTTATTAATGAGATCTAAGGGATCGAAAAAGGTTTTATCTTCTGTAAATAGCGTAGTGTATTTTGTTTGCACAGTGAAGATTCAGTAGTAAAATTCTAGTTGCCAGTACATTGCTTATCTGTTTGTAATTTAATATATGTGCCTAATGATCAGGTCATTCGTACTTAAGATACGGTGTACACGGAGTTTCAGTTAATTTATGTATATACTATGATTTACTTATACAGCATCTGAATTATTACCCTCATATCTGCTTCTATTGGCATTAATCATTATAGGATCGTGTAAACTTTACGATTACTGATTTAGTTTTATAATTATGATATCTTTTAGTAATGATCATGATGATTTTGCTTTACACTTCAAGGCAATGAAATTCAAAAGTCACCTTTTTCATACGCATGTTTTCACTTTATTTTATTGATTACGAAAACGTCTTTTAAATCGCAACGAAACATACGGGTACAAGTTCGAAAAGTGGAATGTCACATTTCGTCACGAATTCGTATATCCCGTTTTACATCAATAACTACAAAACTATTAGTCTTAAAAATATGATTTTAGAAGCTCATATGGCGAGCTCGGTTTTATGGGCTTGAGTCAGTATCACGGATGATTTTGGTATCATTATCAAAATGGTATCTGTTAGTGGAAAATTCGCCCTAATGTACCAAGTTTGGAAATTGTAGAAAAAAAAATAACATTTTTTTTCAATTTTCTTTTTTGAAGTCGGTGTCAAGCGAACAGATCCAAAGCTATGAACAATCTTATAGCGACCTTGACATCGACTTTGCAGGCTGTCGGAGTTTGAAGGAGATTCTTCTTTTTTACTGAGTAATTAAGTTAGACGTATACTTTGTAAGTTAATGGTGCTAAATCGTGACCAATCAGAGACGTCGTTCTTTTACAGTAAACATTAAATTATTACTACTCATTATTATATATATTAGTAATTATTATTATTCTGCACTTGTTCCCTCTTAAACTTAACATTAAAACGATTTTTTCAGCCACTGTACTTACGTGAGTGTTAAGAGAGAGTCTTATTTAGCTACAATAGCAATACCTATTCAATACATTTTTTTTTAAATACACATTTATTACAATAATTATTTACTCGCCAAACTGTTGCGTTTGATGGCGAATATATTGTAATTAAACATTATTACAACATAACCGCACAAAAACACAACATCTATTTTCATCTGTTATTTAGTTAATTAATTACCTAATTCGGTAGGATAACCTATTAGACCAAAACAAAAAAGTTAAAATACTGTAACACAATAATTATATCGAAAATGTTGACAAGATCTGAAATTATATTCCAATTAAAAAAACACAGCGCAAAATTGTAGTTTTTCCGCTATTGATTGCTACTGACGGATCAACTTTTTTTTTTAGAAATGGACGGAGGGACATGAGAATGGAAGCGAGATAAATATAGCTCTACTTCTTAGAGCGCACTGCGTACTGTACTCGTATTTGTGAGATTCTCCTCCCGTACAGTCACATGTACTGGGGCGGTGTGCCACCTAAGGGCCACAATCGCTTGCCCGGTTATCTCGTTCGAAGGCGGACGGGCGTTGACGATTCACTGCACTGTGCAAGCGAGAATTTTTTAAACTGGTCTACCGTCACTACATGTGACTGTACCTAATCAATTCTGTATTATTAAAACGTTTGTAATTGAAACGATCTTGATGTGGTCAATTGTTTATATCACGAATAGCTTGTAAATCGTTTACTAGCCAGCTGCGATGTGAATGTTTTTCAGAATTGTTTGACTCAATGATATCCTTATTTGTACTTTTTATACGTAATCAAAATAACTCGTTGTGCTCTTGGGTACTTATTAAGCTAAGTTTTTATCAGTGCAATTAATGGGACGACTGCTGCCTGGTTGCAGATCGGGTAATCAGGCCTCCATCTGGAACTATATTATAAAATAGCAGCTGTGCTAGGGTGAAAATAGATAAAACCGAGTTTTTTAGATATGAGACTCCTAAGTATATTCCAAATTTAGTCCAAATTGTTAGAGCCTTTTTTGAGATCGCTTATATGAATAAATGTAAAAATAGAAATACAAGATTAGCGCATTTAATGTACTTATAACAATATTAGTAGATGGGACAAATTAAAAAAAATTACCAGACCAGTTTTAAAATAAAAACTCCGTATAATCTCGTGGAAACTAAAATATTATTTTTAGTTTCAGTTTTTAAACTGGAACTAAAAATGACTTATAAATAAAAAAAAATGGCACAGATCAGTGTCATTCGGCAAGGTCCCCATAAGACTGGCCGCATTGCCACGTTGTCCTAAAATTGTTTTGTAATATCTTTGTTGCATAGTTAACTTTAGTTACAGAAAGGAACAAAAATTAAAGCGTATATTAGGTTAAGTCCTTACATACGTATTTATTTATTTTCACTCTGATATCCATCAGTCCTGCGAGCAATGTGCCCCGCCCACTGCCACTTAAGGTTCGCAATTCTTCGGGCTATGTCGGTGCCCCAGTTCTACTGCGGATATCCTCATTTCTGATTCTATCACGCAGAGGAACCCCGAGCATAGCCCTCTACCGATGGGGCAAGAAAGTCCTGGAGTGGCGTCCGCGAACCGGTAGACGAGCTGTCGGTAGGCCTCCAACAAGATGGAGTGACGACCTTGTAAATGTCGCGGGAACACGGTGGATGCGAGTGGAACAGGACCGGTCTGAGTGGCGCGCTTTGGGGGAGGCCTATGTCGGCTGAAATAATGATGATGATGATGATGACCCTGATATCAAGTTTGAATTGAATGTTAAGTTATTATTTAAACTTCGCCTCTCCGCAAAAGTTTTCATCGGTCATACCACTACAATTCAAGACTGAAATGCAAATGCAGTTGTGCTTAGCATTATCTTGCTCTCCCGCATGTGCTTGCGAAATTGTATTATTCAAATTTAATAAAAGCACAGTGCCGAATTGGTCAACATTTTCTCTTCTATTTTAGATGCTGTATGTAGAGTTAGCGAAAGAGTAAATTTGAGAATGAATTATGTAGTCTCCGTTCGTGAAATTATTCATTATTTGGTTTACCCTTATATTTCGCTCAAGTATGTGAGCTCACATGCCCGCTATGCGCGAGGATCTTCTCAAGGAAGATTGGCTACACAAGCCACATGCGAGCTCATGGGCGTGTAAGTCTTGAATCAGTTGCCATGACCGAAAGCGGTCGGACATCATCATATTTTGCTGAATCTCAAATTGGTGATATATTAGGTACTAAAGAGAGGCCAAATTAAAAGCACTCGAACCCAACGGGGTTGCATGAAATTGGATGAATGTGGAGAAAGCGTAGTATAGATATGCTTGGATAGAAGCAGTGGTCTCTGCCTACCCGAACGAGAAATAGCCGTGAGTTTATATAATTGTATTTTAAAATATAAGTATTTATATGTAATTTTAAGTATTTTAGTTATTTTTAAGTAGTTTTAATTCTTGTTTAGTATATTACAATGCTAATTCACAATAAATACAGGCTTTCTCATTGTATTTTATGTCGCTGATATACATGAAGTGATTTTCTAATTAATTTTACAAAACGGCAAACACTGATTCTTAGTTTAGAACTTGAAACCCCACTTCGAATCTACAGCTAAAATTGTATCTTGAATATTGTTGAAAGTTAAAATTGAACAGCTTTGCTTTTGCTTGGTGCTTTCAATACGGGTAATAGTTTCATTGTATAACCAGTTGCATAAATAGATATGAGTTCAAAACATGTGAAACGATTTTTAAATAATTAAAGTAATCTGATACAACTGAATGATGACTGCGGAGAGTATTATATGACGCACTATTTTATATTTATTTATTTAAACTTAATTTCACATAAAGAAAACATAGTTTACAAAAGGCGGACTTAGTGCCTCGAGGCATTCTCTACCAGACAACCTTTAGGCAAAGCAGAAAAGGTTAGGAGCGGTGCCAAAAAAAACAACTAATACTTAATATATTGTGTTTATTTATTATAATTACCTTTATATACAGTTATAATTATTTTTCATATACCAATTAAAAAAAAAGAGAAGTGCGCCTCCGCCAATTCCGTGGGAACATTGTGATTGTAGTGTGATCAGTCGTTTGGACGTCAAGGAAAGCCAAACAAATGAACTTTCACACTTAGTTATTTATATCACCACCGGGGCGAGCCAGCTTTGCTCTGGTTTAACGCATTCACTGCCACCGACGCATATATGCGCTTTGCTGACTTTCCCGCAGTGCCTTGAACGCACATGTGCGTTGCAACGTTCCCGTAATGACAGATGTGGCACCTGGCGAAAGTTCGTAAAACAGAAGTGGCAGCGAATGCGTTAAACAGCATCATACAAAACTTTTGGGGCGTATCGAATAAGCCTTCAAACCTGGAATGTAGTCGAATGAGCCTGTCACGGATAGGTTTAAAGCCACGAAAAAAAAAACATTCACGACCCTGCTTAAATCTTCTGTAATATAAATTAGGCCTTTTTAGTTTTACTAAAACCTATAAGTACGCAAATTTGAGATATTGGGATAATTATACAAGGTCAGCGTATTTAAAGTATAAATAGGTAGTTATTATTGGGCTGGAGGGGTGTAGACCAGTATGTGTTGCCAGTGATGACTTATGGTTCCGAGACGTGGGCGCTTACGATGGGCCTCATAAGAAGGCTCAAAGTCACTCAGAGGGCAATGGAGAGGGCTATGCTCGGGGTTTCTCTGCGTGATAGAATCAGAAATGAGGATATCCGCAGTAGAACTAGGGTCACCGACATAGCCCGAAGAATTGCGAGCCTTATGTGGCAGTGGGCGGGGCACATTGCTCGCAGGACTGGTGGCCGATGGGGCCGGAAAGTTCTCGAGTGGCGCCCGCGAACCGGGAGACGAGCTGTCGGTAGGCCTCCCACAAGATGGAGCGACGACCTCGTGAAGGTTGCGGGAAACCGGTGGAAGCAAGTAGCACAGGACCGGTCTGAGTGGCGAGCCTTGGGGGAGGCCTATGTCCAGCAGTGGACGTCTTTCGGCTGAAATGATGATGATGATGATTGGGCTGGAGGAAATTAAATGTCCCAGTGTTAAAATTAAACAATATCTACATTAAGACAAATTTAAAACCGAGCGTTTCGGTAAAAGGCATTATGTATTTTAAATCCAATTCCAAAGCACGAAGTTAACAAACTAATTTCATTCGTCGAAACTGAAACCAGACGTACGGAAATAATTAAAACAAAACCTTACTCGAAGGAAGTATTTAATTTAACTAAATTAATAATGCAAACAGGATTTAGAAAGGGAATGGGATGTACGGACCAGGTTTTCTCCTTGCTTGGCTTAACCGAAAAGTTTTTGGCTAATAGTCAAAAGGTTTATTGCGTATTCGTGTAGTGTCAGGGTGAACGGCGCATACATAGATTGGTTTAGGATTGATAAAGGTCTTCGACAGGGAGGTGTTTGTAGCACGGCAAACCTCCGTGCTGCATTATTGGCCGGCGCTTACATTGAAATCGTTCAAATTCTAAATTGCCAGTAGTCGTCTTTTGTTTTTTTTTTTCTTTTGACAGGGTCATTCGGCTTGAGACTTGAAATTGAAATCGTGAATATTTTAATTGCGCGCTATAATATTATTGTTTTAACTTGTACATAGGGCTACCTCTTTTGCAGCCCTTACCTGCACCCTTTCCTGCCTCCTTCCTTCATTGGCCTTTCTTCTGCTGCTGCCTCGGAGCCGTGGGCTACACCTGAACCCCACGGTCGGCTCCGAGGCCCTCCCCGCTTCTATCCTTGAATGTTCCTGTTTCTTCAACCGTATGCTTCGCTTCTCAAGGCGAGTGCATTTTCTTTGACTACTAGCTTCTGCCCGCGACTTCGTCCGCGTGGAATTTGTTAATAGCCTTCCCGCGAGAACTATGCATTTCCTCGGGATAAAAAGTAGCCTATATGTTGACCAGTGTTATAAACTACCCCCATACCAAATTTTGTTTCAATCCGTCCAGTAGATTTCGAGTTAAATCCGGACATACATACATACATACATACATACAGTTTTTTTTTTTAAATTGTTATTTTGTGTTCAGTATCGTTCATATAGTCCCTTTGACTTGATAGTTTCTTTTAATTTTCAATTTTCAGGCGCGACTTGTACAGAATTATTATTTATTATATGTATTGATTTTTCCTTTTTTTTCTCTGATTCATTGATCTCTTATGAATAAATAGTTAAGTGCCAAAATTCATTATTTAGGTAATAGCAGACTGGTTTAAAGAATGTTTTAGTGAACTCATCAATCATTTCCTTTTTACTGGACAATAGGCAGGTAATCTAACAGTAGGTAATCTGCATAACGTGTTTCTTGAAAGTGTTTGTAATCTAGGATTATAATTTAGTTTTTCCCGTTCCCGTGGGAATATCGGGAAATCCTTTCTTAGTGCTCCCCTACGCTCCCCAAGGAACCAGCATGCCAAATTTCAGATCTCTACGATGTTTCCCGCGACTTCGTACGCGCCTAAACATTAAAATGTAAAAATCCCATTTTTCCCGTTCCCGTGGGAATACCGGGAAATCCTTTCATAGTGCTCCCCTACGTTCCTCAAGGAACCTGCATGCCAACTTTCATCTCTCTACGATGATCCCCGCGACTTCGTACGCGCCTAAACATTAAAATGTAAAAATCCCTTTTTTTCCCGTTCCCGTGGGAATATCGGGAAATCCTTTCATAGTGCTCCCCTGCGCTCCCCAAGGAACCTGCATGCCAAATTTCATCTCTCTACGATGATCCCCGCGACTACGTACGGGCCTTAAAATGTAATAAACCCATTTTTTCCCGTTCCCGTAAGAATTACGGGAAGTCCTTTCGTAGTGCTCCCCTACGCTCCTCAAGGAACCTGCATGCCAAATTTTAGCTCTTTAAGATGATCCCCGCGATTACGTACGTGCCTTAAAATGTAAAAAAAAAACATTTTTTCCCGTTCCCGTGGGAATTTCGGGAAGTCCTTTCTTAGTGCTACCCTACGCTCTCCAAGGAACCTGCCTGCCAAATTTCAGATCTCTACGATGTTTCCCGCGACTTCGTACGTGCCTAAACATTAAAATGTAAAAATCCCTTTTTTTCCCGTTCCCGTGGGAATTTCGGGAAGTCCTTTCTTAGTGCTCCCCTACGCTCCCCCAGGGACCTGCATGCCAAATTTCAGATCTCTACGATGTTTCCCGCGACTTCGTACGTGCCTAAACATTAAAATGTAAAAATTCCTTTTTTTCCCGTTCCCGTGGGAATTTTGCAAAATCCTTTCTTAGCGGATGCCTACGTCATAACATCTACCTGCATGCCAAATTTCAGCCCGATCCGTCCAGTGGTTTGGGCTGTGCGTTGATAGATCACTATATCAGTCAGTCAGTCAGTCAGTCAGTCAGTCACCTTTGAGTTTTATATATTTAGATACCGGGAGTGCTGAGTGAAAACATTTTATTTTATTTGTAAATACATTTTGTAATTTTAAAACATACTTTTTTAATTCCACGGCCGTGGCTGTTTAACGTGTCTATTGATGACTGCCTAAAGTAAATGAAAGAGAAATAATGTTTAAGAATAAATGGGTTACTCGTCAAATGTCTTGGGACTGTATTAGTTGTAATAAAGTCACCTTCTTCTTCTTCTCGTGTGAAGTGATCAAGCTTTATCTAAGATTGTTTCTGCCAAAATTTCACCAGAATAAGTCACCAGACCAGAAGTCAGTCAGAGTAAGTACACAAATAATCTGAAAAGCACTATGGCAAAGTCACATAACCATCGCAAATTTAGAAGCGGAATTTGTTTTGTGCGGCCCCTATGCGAAACATGAATCTGAAAAAATAGTCCTCTGCAGCTGCAAAACGAGAGACATCGATTGACACGAAAAAAGATAAAAGAATTGCCGTGAATTTTCCATTTTGCACTCGGAAATATTGTCATAGGAGTTGTGTTCAGTGGTCCACATAGTTTGTACTAATAGCTCTTTTAGCTTTAACTTATATTTCCTTTTAATGTGACTTCAACGACTCCTTTATTATACCTCGGAGAGAGGTCAGACACATGTCGAGTTGTATCTTATTTTTCGTTTTGCTTGGTGCACTTTTGTTAATATCTAAATTGTTGTATTATATTTTCTGTGTTATTGGTTTTAAGCCGTGGTGCCCTAGTGGTTCGACCTACCGCCTCTCATGCAGAGGGTCAGGGGTTCGATTCCGGCTCGCACCTCTAAGTTTACTTAGGTATGTGCGAAATTCAATTTAAATTTACCACTGAGCTTTTCGGTGAAGGAAAACATCGTGAGGAAACCTGCACGCATCTGCGAAGTAATTCAAAGATTTGTGTAAAATCCCCAATCTGTACTGGGCCCGCGTGAGGACTATAGCCCAAACCCTCTCGTGTTGAGAGGAGGCCTGTGCCCAGCAGTGGGCCGTAAATAGGCTGTAGTAGTAGTAGTAGTAGTAGTAGGTTTTCTAGCCTTTAGTACTAGTATATATTCTGTGCTTGGAGGACGCCTACGTCCAGAAGTGGACGTCTTTTGGCTGAAATTATGATGGTGATGATGATTGGTACTGTGGTGGAGACGCCTTTGTTTTTTTATAGCTATAATTAAACTGCAGCATAGAATTAGGTGTACTTATAAACCGCACTAGTTTTTTTTTCCTGCTTCACCGTTCTCCCGCCATAGTCTTCGGATTTCCGAGATTTCCCGATGGAAAATAATTATACACTACACCTGTAGGTACTCATTGTCAACAGCGTAGTGAATCCTTAACCTTATCGTACAGTTTCTTTAACTGTCATGAACGATGTGTTAAAACTAGGGATTTTATCACATTTAATTCGAACCGTAAGTATTTTTCATTTGAGCTGATATTTAAGAAGCTTTCTCGTGTGTAAGATCGCTTTAAAGATTATAGCCGGCGATTTGCTGTTCTAGAAACATTCGCAACTTCTTATCGTTTGTAGATAGCTAAGCTAAGTGGGTAAGTTTGTTTAGAGAAAGGGGTACAAACATTATGACAGCGAAGTTAGAATACTTAACTAGATAGATACTTTATAATGCTATATCATGGTCTGAAGCTAATGTCTGATTAGTCAGCACAGAGAGCTGTTAATGTGTCAATGTCGAAAAATGAAAATGCTGCTGTTTCACGAACCTATTAATAAGCAAAATGATTTTCGGTTGATATAATGATGACTAGCAAAAAAATACAAAACTTATATCCATCGCCATGCTATAATATTTGTGCTGACTCGTCCGGGAAAGTACCACGCTCTCACAGAATATCGACCTGAACTATTAGACTGCTATTTCGGTTCGCACGATGAGTTAGAGGTTCAGAGCACATACATAGGTACAATACTATCTCCCTAACCAGCATTCCCTTTGTTGCGCCATCCCCATTCCCCTATTTCCAAGGTCGGCAAACTGATGATTCCATAGTAGCTTCCGGTATTTATGAGCTGTGACAACTTAATATTACCAATACCACAACAGCCTATTTACGTCCCACTCCCTGGGCACAGGTCTCCTCTCATCACAAGATGGTTTGGGCTATTAGTGCCCACGCGGGCCACGGCGGATTGGGGACTTCAAACACATCCATGAATTCGCACCACCAAAAAACTTAGTGGTAAATTCAAATTGAATTTCGCACATAAGTATACTCAGTGGTGCGAGCTGGATTCGACCCTCCGACCCTCTGCATGACAAGCGGTGGGTCAAACCACTAAGCTACCACGGCATTAGATTAGGCATCTAGAAATTGTTTTATTAAATTTAAATTTCTCGTTCCTAGTATTTATGTGTCCCTTTAATAAATAACTTCTCTTTTAAAATTATCGTCTTCACTTGAGTATATGATGAAAAGATTCTGTGGCGACGGTATCATTACAGTTCGTGGTACTTGATAAAGTGAATTTGCATCGTAGCGTAATTTATCTTGTTGCTCTGAGGCCAAACAACAAACCGGCTTAATTAACCCGGCAAAAAGTTGCCGTGTTATCCCTCACATAAGGACCAAAGTCGAGTGAAATTCAGATATCGCCGGGTCTTAAGGAATACTCGGGGGCTCGGTAAGAACTTAAAATTAAGTTGAAATTCCTAAATTGATTCCCCGAAACAACAAGTTGCGTAATTTATATCAGGACCTGACTAAAAAGGAATAATTTACGCTAACTGTGAAAATGTTGAAATTTTCAGACTCTTTTTCGGTAGACTAAATTCTTTGCAAACATCGATGTTTAAAGTATTAAAAAGTCTGCGCATTTTCCATTTAACTCAGCGGGAACTTTAAAGAAATTAAATCGAAAGAGTTTGTCGCTAAGCGACCACAGAAATCATTATAACTGATAAAGACGAGATGAGGACTGTATGGGAATGTAAAGAAAATGTTATAGTTTACCTTATTTGCTTTAATATAATCAAATCGGAATATTTACATAAGAAAAATCACCAATATGACAAGAAGCACTGAAAAACAATGAACCTAGACAGGTAATCAAAGTCGTATGCATCGAATGCACAGCAATTTTGAAATATTAAAGAAAGAGTTCGTAACAATAACGAAGTACGTATATTGGAATCGAAATGGCTCTTGTTGTATTGTTTTTTCTTAGAATGTTGTATCTCTGTAATTGTAGGTATAATGTTATTTATTTACTTATCTGTGTTTGGCATTCAATTAAGGATTTTACACAAACACAATCAAAATTAATAAAATATCTTGATATCTAAGCAAAGATCTCGCATATGGGGATGATTTCATTATACTTACTTTACCAAACTCTAACTTATTTATTTCGCTTTATTTTAATACTATAGCGACCCGCCGTGATTTCGTACCTACAGGTTCGTACAGGTCGTAAACTTTCCTTTTTAACCCCTTTTGATCTATTAGTGAAAATTACCTGAAAATCCGTTCAGTATTTTTTTCAGTTTATCACGAAGATACTCCTTCCAAGCTCCGGTACTACGCTACGCAATCGGTACGTGTTAGTACTTACACGTACCGATTCCGTAGCGTAGTACGAGCTTTCTGAGTGCAGGCTTGTTTGATTGGCAATTTGGCATACAAACATGATGGCTCAAATGATCCCAAAGGGAATTCTCTGTAACTTGGTGAGACCGTTCCAAGGAAATCACTCACTTTTATCTTGTTTATGGTGAGGGATTCCAGCATTTACGAGATTGACGCTAAAATTTAAGGTTATCATAACGATGTTGTCCCTTTCTAACATACGTCGAAGAGATAGAGATGGTTATATAGGTTGGGATAAACTTTCGTCGTTTACATAAACCCAACTGAATATAGTAGATGTACCTATATATTGTGACATTTTCCTCAGAGAAACTCGATGGCGCGATGTTGCCAGATTTGTAGCGGTATTTTTATTTTGAACGGAAGCCTATTTCCAAGTTTTCGTTTTATATTTTAATGAAATACGTTTATGTTAATAGTTCCGTAAATTGTTTCTGACGAATTTTTTTGCTGGATGAAATGAAAAACGTGCTTTTAATATTGCTTGATGAATATTTGATGAAGCTGGGAGAAATCTAATAACAGTAGGTAAGTATATTAAACTGGTAGAGAAATAAATTGTAAGACACTTGTTCGAGTTTCTATAAAAAGGTGTAAGAAAGCGCAGAAGGACTTTCTTATATAATATATGAAATTCTCGTGTCACAGTGTTTGTAACCAAACTCCTCCCTATAAAATAATCAAAAGCGCCAGCGCAAATGATTCATTGACATAAAAATCGTATGAAAACAATATAGAGAAGTAAGTATTTATTTCATAACACAGAATTCAAGGTCAATAAAAGTGTTCTTTGGATGTCAGTGGCTTAGAAAAAATACATTTTGTTACATTATGTTTGCAGACGACATAATAAGTAATCGTAGTTCCGTACAAACGCAATATTCTTCTTTCCACATCAAATCGTGAATCGCGCGACTGTGTCGGTACAAAAATCGCCGTGTGCTACTGCTATGGTCCCAAAATCAAAACTTATCAAAAGGTTTTAAACAGATGGTACAGTTTGTTCAGGCTTTTTGCGGCGTTGGCACAAACACACTGCTACCAGCAGACCGACCACCACAGCTGGTACTAATAGGTAGATCCACCATCTTGATGGTTCTGAAAGTATAAAGATTTTTGATGCCGATCACCTTTTATGTAAGTCATGTTGCGTGTAGCGCATATAACAATTTCCACCTATTTTGTGCCACAAAAAGGCGGTCGAACAAGGGCCTTTATAAATGATTATAATTGTACTTTTCATAATAATGGGTTATTTGTTTAAAAAATATTCGAGATTTATTGATTTCTTCAGCTCACTACACACTCACTACCACTCACTCATACACTTCTGTGTATAGGTAGCTGCTATATATACAGTAGTGTATAAGCAATTTGCACCAAGAAAATAATACTTCACCAATGTTAGATAAAAGTGGTATTTTAATCCATAGCCAAACCGATAGAGTCATAACATTCAAAAGAATATGATCTATCACCACGGCCTCTACAAGAGCATATTTACTTCAAAAGCCAGCTCTCATCATGACAATGATAGGGTTTGTAAACCCACCACAGAAGATCTAAAGCCCTATAACGATTGAAAACTATATGAGTTGCCGCATTCATGCTATGTAATCCTTCATCTGAGAGCTGACGGCTTTGAAAATCCATACTAATATTATAAATGCGACAGTAACTCTGTCTGTCTGGGACCTCTTCACGCTTAAACCTCTGAACTGATTTAGATGAAATTTGGTATGGTGATAGTTGAAGTCTCGGGTATGTCCTTACATAGGCTTCCTTTTATTCCGGGTAAAAGCATAGTTCCCGCAGGAACCGAATTCCTGTACCTAGTACAATATCAAGACAATTTACCATGAAACTCTACATGCATGCTCAGAGTATGGACGGTAGAGTCAGAGTACTCCTCATCGCTGATAGTGGTTTTCGCCACCACGGTCCATGGGTGGTGGTCCAGGATGGTTGGCGAGAGTATGCTGATCCTGCAGACACCCTGGCTGATGGAACTGCGGTCCACGTAGCCCCTAGGAACGTTCTCTGATGTGAAGCCTGTAAGTAAGCCAGTAAGCCATACTAATATTATAAACGCGAAAGTAACTCTGTCTGTCTAATACCTCTTCAAGCTTGAACCGCTGAACCGATTTAGATGAAATTAGGTACGGCGATAGTGGGAGTTCTGGGGAAGGTCGCAGGCTAATTATTATGCCGCAAAAAACCATAGTTCAAGCGGGAACGTGAAACGGAACTCCACGCGTGCGAAGTGGTGGGTAGAAGTAGAAGCTATAGTTCAGTCAGTATACATATAGCTACGATTGAGTGTTGGAACTTTGCTCTCGATTTAATAGACTAAGCCCCACTTGCACCAAGCCCGTAACCTCGGGTTAACCGCTTAACTAAGATTTATTTGTATGATTTTGACCTGGGTTAAGAGTCTAACCCGAGGTTAGCGACTTGGTGCAAGTGGGGCTAAGTTACCTAGTTTAGTAAGGCAGAATGCTGTGGAAATGGGGGGTACAGTCGAGTTCGCCAATATTTACACACTTTTGCACTTTACTCCTTTGTAATAAGGTCCATCGGAGGAATAGGAACATTACCAAGACCACTAAGACCCGGCTCGTGCGAACACTTATCTTCCCCATATTTTTGTACGCTGCGGAGACGTGGACAATTCGTGAAATTGAGAAGTCCAAGATAGACGCTTTGGAAATGTGGTGTTGGAGAAGAATGCTTGGGATATCATGGACAGAGTTTCGAACCAATGTCTCCATTCTTGATGAACTTCATATTAAAGAGCGTCTGTCCACACTCGTCAGGACTCGTATATTGAAGTTCTTTGGCCACGTCTCTCGGCGAAACAATGACTCCATAGAGCGCCTGGTAGTGCAGGGCAGGGTAGAAGGGACCAGACCACATGGGAGGTCACCCATGCGATGGACCGACCAGATCAAGTCCGCTGTTGGCGGACCATTGCATGAGTGCACCAGAATGTCTGTCAATCGACAGAGATGGCGCGATATCATACGGCAAGTGACATCTGCGCCTAGCGGTGCTAGCAGTTGACCACGACCACTCTGTAAAGAGTGCACCGAGAGAGAAGAAGAATAAGGTCCAAAAGTGTACACATATTAATGAACTCGACTCTACCATTGCAGCATCCCATCCCTAATCAAAATCATATGAGGATATGGTGGGCCCGTACTTCGCGGATTAATACATTTTACACATGGGTCCTGCTAAGAGGGTTTACTCCGAAAGTTGGCAACGTCGCAAGTAGCTGTCAAATATTTTGCTGTTTTCATTAATTTCTGAATATTACTGAATGAAAACATGAATTATCGCTCTATGGTTGAATGAAACATTAAGTATGTATTGCAACATTTATCATAGGAACACGAAGTTTTTAGTACTATGGAAGTAATATGTTTTGAAAACTTTCCATCGCAGTTTCCATGCATTTTAATGTAATCTTATCATTTGAATGCCTAAACAACAAATATAAAACGAGACACGTCATTCAACCATAGAATTATATTTTCCTTTTTAATTCAGCAATGTTTGAGAAAATAATAAAAACAGCGAAACATTTGACAGCTATATGCGACTTTGCCTTAAGGATTGTAGAATTAAGCATTTTAATGCATTTTCAGACGAACGCAGATAATCCACATCGATCTGCGTAAATGAAATCGGCAAAGTACTTAAATGAAATTATTGGATAAAATATATAAGATAAGTTCAAATTTAAATGGACCAATGGAAACATAGAAACGTCGTCAGAGATAGCATGGCTTGAGATCACAAAAGGCAATTTGGTAACACAGTTATTGTAAACGTACCTAGACCATCAACGCGCACGAATCTGCAGTATTGCAGACTAGGGCGAGCGAACACTAGTCCTTCCACCACCAGTTGTTTTCCGTCGAGGGACTGGTTTCCAGCTATTGGTCCTGTGGGTAGTAAAACGAGAACGATAGGTACAGTTTTTATTTAAATTCATCAATATCCCCATGGTCTAATCTGTTGGTTGATTTATCTTCTGAAACAATGTTTTAAGTATTAGTATTTTGTGTAGCCTGTGTATTATATTATCATGTTTAATATAAATAAGTATATTTAGTTTCTCCTTATTTTTTGTTTCCATACTTATTTGTCTATTAATAAACATCTTTCCTCTCCACTACTCAAAGGTTAGCTGGAAGAAATAAGAATAAGTTCGCCCTTGTACATGTGTCTTTTCTTTGTATTTGTGTGTTTTTATTTTGTACAATGTTACTTACTTGCTTTTTCGACAAACTTCAAGATAATAACAGAAATTGTATGTAACGGCCCTAAAAATTTACATTAAAAAAACTATCGTCGTCTTATATATAGATAAAATCCAGAGACATTCTTTCATTCTTTGTATTCTCATGATTTAAGGTTTTGTTTGGTTCGACCAAACAAAACCTTAATCACGAGACTTAAACTAAGGGTAACCCCTTTACTTTAATTAGACACATTATAACAAAGTTAATTTTTGTACAATTGCGTAAATGATCTATTTTAGTTTCAGTTTTCAAGAATCATCACCTGATGATGCAGACTAAAAAAGTGGTCAAGAAAGTACCTTGGACCGTGAGAGCGATTTGCGCGCTCTGTTCTAGTAGTTCTGTAGGAAGCCCGACGTGACAGCTCCACGCGCCCGTATCGTTGCGCAGGAGTCCAGTGAACCTCGCCCCGCACTCCCCCGCGTCCAAGCCCGCGCCTGCGTACTCCACGAGCGGAGACGACATGCCTGTCACGAGTCAATGATTTTTAGCTGCATAATTTGACAAGATTTCATCCTTTTTACACATCTATTTTCTTCGCTATTCAGAAAATGGGAAAATTTAATAGGATACGTTTTTTTGCAGTCGTAAATCTCATACAGTTTAAATTGAAAAATTGTAATTAAATTCAAAATTCAATTATTTATTCAGCAAATTGGCTACATAGGAGCACTTTTACACGACAGTAAAAGAATTTACTAGCGCTTCCTAGATCCATTACTTGAGAAGAAGCGCCGCAAAAAAACTCAGCAGAAGGCTTTTTTTCAAAATTTCCACATAGTTACAAATAACATTTTCATTACATGAAAAATATCATTATAAAACAACTGAAGTCTTTCTGCGCATAAAATAGTTCTGTTTGGTAACAGCTAATATGTCTTACCAGGTCGCACACTGAAGACAGTTCCATTATGGGCTCTGAAGTAGCAGTAGCTAATGGCATACTGTACCGAGCAGGACATCGTGGCAATCTCTCCTTCCAGTACTGTCAGTTCCGAGGTCTGGCTTGTTAGAGTCGGCTCTGTCAATAAAAATAAAGAACTTCAGTATGTCCATACGCAGTACTAAGAAGTAGGTACCTGTACGTAGTAAATAATGGACTACCTACATGCTTTTGACGTGAGTCTTATAAATCGATTAACGCCGGCTGCACGCACACAGAAGCATGACTTATTGTCACGTTCCCGGTTCCGCCTGAGCCGAACGTGCAAGCGAGAGCGCGGAGCAAGCGATAGAGAGGCACGATCGGTCTAAGCGTGACGTTATCACGTAAAATTATAGTCCGTAAACCGACAGACAACGAAAGTTGAAAGTTCAGAAAACAAGAAATCCTGTACCTAAAATTTATTTCTAGGCTCCCATTTATTCGACTTTAAAAAAAAAACATTTCGTCGCATCGGTAACTTCACTTTTTAGACATCTGATAATGAGATCACTGATGAGGTGTGAGGGAATTATTTAAATATTTAACGCACCAAAGTTTAAATTATAATTAGTACCTGTGACGACGGCTGCTGCGATTTCAGGCACCTCCATATCACACCAGGGGCACAGCACCGTGATGTGTCCATAGTTAGTGTCTGTGGCGGTTTTCAAGTCGCAGCGCCAGAGGCCCAGGTCTTGCGTCAGAGGACCGTTGATTTGGAGGCTACAGGTTCCAAATCCGGTACTAAAAATATATTTTTAGATTAGATTATTGTCTACGGGATAACAAAATACGTGTGCAGGTAATCTGTCGGCTTGCTATTGAGGAAATTTCCATTGTTTTACGAACCATAAAGCCCAATAACGTAATAGTACATTACTACAGAGGCCGGGAAGGAGTATGTTGCAGGCCGAGTATTATATACGGCCGAACGAAGTGAGGCTGGATAGTTACGAGGCCGACAACTTCCGTTGCCCGCCGATGTATGTACAGTCGGCTGCAAAAGTGCATGGCCACGACAAAGTCGAGATTCCTCTGAACGAAGCGGTTCGGCGTCGATGGCGTGCTACGTGCTACTAGCTACGTGAATTTCAAAAAGTCAACTGGCAGCGCCGTAAGATGGCGTTGTTATTTGAAAGCAACATAATTAAAACGTATCTGAACCTATATTTCAGCCACTCGTAACATGAGTCGATAGCTTAGTTAATTAGCGCCTTGGTGTAACGAAATGATAGACCGAGGATCGATTCTGGACATCTGGAAGTGACAAGATATTTTTAGTTTTTTTTCTTTTTTCAATACCTACTATTTTTTTCTGAACTTTTCATAAGTGGATTAAATTAATAATTGTTCTGTTATAATTATCTAAGCCGTGGTGGCCTAGTGGTTCGACCTACCGCGTCTCATGCAGAGGGTCGGGGGTTCGATTCCGGCTCGCACCTCTAAGTTTACTTAATGTGCGAAATTCAATTTGAATTTACCACAGAGGTTTTCGGTGAAGGAAAACATCGTGAGGAAACCTGCACGCATCTGCGAAGTAATTCAAAGATAGGCTGCAGTAGTAGTAGTATAATTATCTATAACTAGAAATAAAACAATATTCTTGGTTTAAACTAAATAAACTTTATTAATATTTTTAAATTCTATTATACGTGAATTAAATAAACATAATAAAAGTATATATTATTTCCCAAAAAATGCCAAACCAATAATCAATTACCAATACAACCAAGTAATTATGTTTTAAACAAAATAAATCTTTCCTCATTTATTTATACTTATACTTTATACGCAATTTGTGATATTTAGGCCGATCCGTTACCCAGCTGTTCGCTACATTCCATATTTAAGATACTTTTCATAAAAATAGCAACTTGTAAATGTTAAAAATACTATTTTTGGTTATATCATTATTTCGCATTTAAGTTTTCGTTTCACATATAATGATGACACTTCGCTGATCGCTCGATACAATTATTTTAATGCTAAAATAAACTATTCTTGATTATTAAACCGTGTTAAACTGAAAATAGCAGAACATAAACCATTATAAATAAATTGATAAGTGGCAGGGGGCGGGGCACATGGCTCGCAGAACTGACGGCCGATGAAGACGAGCTGTCGGTAGGCCTCCAACAAGCTGGAGCGATGACCTGGTGAAGGTCGCGGGAAGTCGGTGGATGCGAGCGGCACAAAACCGGTCGGAGTGGCGAGTCTTGGGGGAGGCCTATGTTCAGCGGTGGACGTCTATCGGCTGATATGGTGAAATAAATTGATATGTTTTAAGACGGTATTTTTTATACAAATTAAAACTTAAATAATAAGCGCTTTCAATTGTTTCTCGCTGTAGGAACGGCCTGTTTTATAAATAACATTTTATTGAGGATATAGCTTAAGTATTCATTTCCGAACTCGGAAAGAGGATTGAAGCTTCTCCACAATAAAAAAAATATCATTTATTATAGTCTGTTAGATAATTCGTGATATCGGATTGGGAAGGTTTTTTTTTACATTTTTGTTAAGACCTATATTTTTTTTTATCAAGAATAAATTGTTCTGTTACTTTAATGAAATTGTTTGCTGTGTTTTCTTGTGAGGAAGCGTTCTCAGGCTATTCATTATATCACTATCCAATAATAATACAATATCACACATGTTGGATATTTTATTCTTCACTATAGTTACTTACAACAACGACAGACATAGATGAATATCACATTTAATCTATAACACCCTGTTATTAGATATTTTATCTATTCATCAAACTGTTGAATATGATTATTTTAAAGTAAAACAATACTTACAATATTTGCAGTGATCACGTGCTTGTCGTATCTTTGTTTAGTTTTTCTCTCGAATTATCTAACAGGCTATAGTCACTACTAACTTACTCAGGTATTTATACTTAAACTTAGCACTTATAACTTGAGTTTTACAGGTCTGACCACTTGTCAATAACTTTCAATAAACTAAAGGTGGTATTCCAAGACCCCTCTCGTGATGAGGGGAGGCTTGTGCCCAGCAGTGGGCCGTAAAATAGACTGTTGTGGTGGTGGTGGTATTCCAAGGCAAGGCACTGGCCTTTGATCGCGGCCGCGGCGATTAAAGCACGCGACCGTAGCGTGCATGGTCAGCTCCAGCACATCTACCATAGGGCGTACCCAGCTTCTCTCAGGGGGGCAAGCGCATATTCAGCTTCAGATCCAGGGGGGTGGATCGATTTTGTCGGGGCATTTTGTATTAGATCAGGGGGCAGCTGCCTCCCCAGCCTCGACACGATACTGCAAACCCTCATTACGAAGAGAACATCTGTTTTCCTCTGCAAAAATTTTCAGAAATATTATGATAATTTATGATTAAGGAATAATTATAAGTAGGTGATAGCACTTATAGAAAGCTAGGAATAAAAAAAAATACTTACGTTATACCGGTTCGACTAGCAATTACTGTAATCTTTTTGCATTGCAAAAGCTTGCTTTTTGCTTTGTTAGGTCGCGATCTTGTGACAAAGTCAATATTTCAACGAGAACTCATTATTAATGAAGTAATCCAACTATAATAAAAGAAAAACAACAGAAATAGGAACAGACAACGAGCTGACGTAATAACGACCAGTGAAGATTGCTTCTATTAAAACAAAAAAATATTAGGGTGTTTTCAAATGTTCAGTCTACCCTTTATTTTTTTATGCGTATAATATCTGGACATAAAATTAAATTGACGATAGTAGTAATGAATTTCAATGCCTCAGCAACATGTTTCGATGGTCGAGTGGCTTAGGACAGCTATGAAAAGACTACATCACCGAATGGCTCGGGTTCAAATCACCCGAGTGTAATTATTGTTCGGAGAAGATTTTTGTGAATGATTGTGAATTGCATTTGGAGTTTCACAATATTGACACTGAGCCGTGCTCGTGGTATTAGATCTCGCCATCTCGTGGTTTATAGAAATAATCGAAAATGCAAATTCGACATGAAGAACACTGCTGTATGGAATAGTTGAGGGAGAGTAAGCAGGTTTACTCAGTCACCGAAAATACCAAGTTCCAGAAAGGGAAAAAAATGTTTTATTTTTGTATGCTATGACCGATATCAGCGCCATCTAGTGAGAAGTTTTTAACCGAATTCTTAGATGAACTTAGATCAATGAACGTGCTCATAGATGGCGCCACTTAACGGCGGCATGCCATTATGATTTCCTACCGACCATGCACTTTTGCGGCCTATTGTACCTATAAGTAGTGTTTTTCTCAAACATGCAATGAAATAAATAAATAAAAAAATTATAGCTGTATTGGCAGAATGTCATAGCGAACCATAGTGTAAATATTGCTTGTAGCTTTTTTAAATGGCGGAATGCCAAGATGCTGTGTCACAAATATATGAAATGGAAATTAAAAAAAAGTGAGTTGCCGGCCTTGGCCTGCAACGTTTGTATGAAATTTCTTTATAGACCAATTGTCTAGCCGCACCTGAAACGTGATACTTCCCAGGCTAATAAGAAGAACATAATATCAATATTTCATTGCATGTTAGAGAAAATAGTAATTTTCTCAAACATGCTCGGAAATGTTCGTGTTACTTTCAAAAAAAGAAGACGCGAGGCTGTCCATTGCCGGCCTTGGCCAGCAAAAACATTATTGTCGTGTGTGTTTTTTTTTAATTCGCTTGCTATTTGAGACACCTCTTGGATGTGTCCATGGCCATGCCAGAGAAACTGACAAATCCATGGAGGTAATAAGTACAACTTCCATGGCCAAATCATCCACGATCATGGAAGTAGTAAATACTGATGTGGGGTAAGTGCGCCTAAATTTATTTCGCCCCTATGCCTTGTAAACAGCTAACTACTAGTTGAGTAATATTTATAGGTTTCGATATATTTATGCTAGGCGCACTTACCCCATCCTGGCGCACTTGCCCCGAAACTGACAAATCCATGGAGGTAATAAGTACAACTTCCATGGCCAAATCATCCACGATCATGGAAGTAGTAAATACTGATGTGGGGTTAGTGCGCCTAAATTTATTTCGCCCCTATACCTTGTAAACAGCCAACTACTAGTTGAGTAATATTTATAGGTTTCGATATATTTATATTAGGCGCACTTACCCCATCCTGGCGCACTTGCCCCGACTGACCTTACGTATTTCCTCGCAGTTTGAGAAAAGCATTATATATACCTCGGCCGCAATTGCGATTGCCGGACTCGTACTAATAGAAGGCTTCGCTTCGCTCAGCCTTCTAACTGACTCGTCCGGCAATGCGCTACTTGGCGGCCTCTGCAATAATGTACTATTAGTTAACGGAAAGAGAACCGTTTCCATGACAACAACCGTTGCCATTCCATATGACACATTTCCCAGACAAAAATGAATCACTTCTGAGGACGGATTTAATGGGTATGTTGCAGCAGTAACGTTTGGAGGGGTAACCGTCTGTGGACGCACATTCATACATAAAACAAGTCCTAAGACGCGTATTGCGGCATTGACGGCCAGAAATAGCTAAATAATAATTCAGCCGTACCTAGATGTAATGTCACAACAAGTGGTCTATGAGCGTGACAAAGGTTACTTGTATGCAAAGGCACTAGTGTTTGCTGTGGAACTAGTGGTTTGAGTGTCATGTCGTAAAACGGCACAGATGCATTTGCTTCCTATAAATGCGTTAGTTGACTGTGGTGTGGACGAAGTAATTTTAGAGTAAATTAAATTGCCATCTATAACCGTAGTGTATATCAGCGTCCGTGAACGCGAAAAATTGATAATGATAATGAAGTATTCTTACTTATTTCCATAGCTGTACCGGTCTTCAGTAACGCCCTGGCGCGATAGCAGCACCTGGCCCGCAGGGTCCCGGAAAATGCAGGCGCTGATGGCAGTCGATACACGGCACGATATGGTCACCAGAGGCTTCTCGGCGACTACCTCGGTACGTACCACCCATTTTGGCTCTGGAAGGCAATCATATGTTCAATGTCACTTTGCTCGATACAAAATGACATCCGCAAGAAATGGAATTAGTGTCTAAAATCAAATTAAACCTGAGATTTTTTGTTAAGCTCTTGATTAGCGTTTTATTCATGCGGGAACAGAGACTAACCTACTTAGCTAAAAAAATATGCACGGAGAAACCTAAAATGTTTGTAACTTTTTTTTTTTATATGTTAATTATTATTTTATTACAACTACCACTTAAGGCCTCAAGTAGGTTTACTACATCGCCAAATAGCCTCGCTGAGTTACGCCTTTATGAACATAGGTGGTGGTGAGATTTTTTCACAACATTGTCAGTTCTTCTTCTTCTAGTGCCATCTCCTAACGGAGGTCGGCGATCATTAAGGCTATTTTGAACTTGGAGACTGCCGCACTGAACAAAATTTTCGTTCTCATTTTGAACCTGTCTCTCAGATTTCTGAGCCACGATATAGATTTTGTCAATTAAGTAATAATAAAAAAGCATGTAAGTAATTACTTTTCATAATCAAAACACTGACCTGCAGCTATGCTAGTAACTCGCACCGTGAACTCTTGCGTCACAGCTATCACGTTGCTTGGCTGTGTGACCTGTAATTTCCAGACTCCATCGTGTGCAGCGGTCACGCGGTCAATGTTGACTTTGCACTGGCCAAAGCCGTCGAAGACCGTAGCGCCAATGGGAGATGAAACCTTGCAATGGAGAGCGTCAGTGGGACCTACAGTCAGGTCTGTCACCGCGCTGTTGAGCGGCCAGTCCAGTTGCTCGGCTCTGACTGAAAACGAATATATTACGTTGGTTTATTTTAACACTTTCACTGCAACACAAAATGACGGCTTGTACCTATTTACTTTCAAACAAAGAGGGAAAACGCTGGGAGTAGACACGAGCGTATAGCGCCGCTGCTGTAGCGAATTTTTTAAATTGTTTTTTACGTATTCCTCCACTATCTGTATAAATAATCAGTAGTCACTTAAGCACCAAAGCCGCTAACTTCAGCTCAGTCTCTTGACTCAGGTTTAGCTGTATCAACTTGAGTTCTCGGGTTAGATGTTAACCTGAGGTTAGCGGCGTAGGCGCAATTTGGGCTTAGATTATTCTTAATCCAATGCAAATTGCTTCTATTTAGAATAAGAATAATGTTTATTTACCAGAAAAATATGCAGAATACAGTCATAGGAATAATAGGAGAACCAAGTTGGTTTACGAAAGTTACATTAGTTGGCAGCGGTTTCCGCACTAGACTCTGGGCCTGTATCGCGGAGCCTAATAAAGACTTAGTAAATATTATTAATCTAACTAAACTATACCAAATTTATATGAACATGAACGTATACCCATGGTTATTTCCCACAAAAAGAACATGTCAATCATGTGAACACTAAATAAGACTCTCTTTGTGTTTACACACAATCCCTCCTGTTTGCACACTGTTTAGTAAACTGACCATAGTTAGCCGCAACAACAACGCACAGAAATACCAACCACCTCATTTTGAGGACACGATAAGACTAATGCATATCAATATGGACGCACTGATTTTATGTGTACTGTATCTAAAGCTGATGACTCACTATATTGCCGTAGGATCTAAATTACAATATCCTATTATTTACGGATACGAAATAATTATACCTACACATGCAAACTGAATCTTTATCAGTTTTCATTAATTTTATACTAGCCGTTGCGCGCGACTTCGTCCCGCATATACTTAGAATTTGCATACTATACTTATATATAGATGGTTAATTAGTATGGAAGTATGGATATAGTCTATATCCATACTTCTCTATCTCTCCTCTCATAATCTTCTCTATCTCTCCATACTATATGAGTAAGCACGGATAGTATGGATATGGATTAGTATTGCATTTTCCACGGTTTTTTTTATTAAAAACTAGCTTCTGCCCGCGACTTCATCCACGTGGAATTCGGTAATAGCGTTCCCGCGGGAACTATGCGTTTTTCCGGGGTAAAAAGTAGCCTCTATGTTGACCAGTGTTATTAACTACCCTCATACCAAATTTGGTTGTAAACTGACCAGTAGTTTTCGAGTTAATTCCGGACATACATACATACACACACACACACATACATACATACTCGTACAGACAATTTTTATAAAAATCGGTATTTTGTGTTCATTATCGTATATAATATTTATTATAGTCCCCTCGACTTGATACTTAGTTTCTTTTAATTTTCAAGTTTAAGACGCAAATTCTTCTACAGACTTATTATTAGTATAGTATAGATCAGACGGCCCACCTGATGGTAAATTTTAAAATTAAGTAGATAACACACATGTAGGTACTTACCGAAACACGGGAGGCTACTTTGCCACCTTTCTACCTTCAAGAGCCATTCAGCAGTTTCAGCGTGATTGATGGAGTAAGGAACAGCTATGAATTACGCATTTATATACATACTAGCTTTTGCCCGCGACTTCGTCCGCGTGGAATTCGGTTATAGCGTTCCCGCGTGCTGCAAGCGTTCTTCCGGGATAAAACACGTTGTTTAAACGGAACTTAATATGTAAGTAGCCGGTTTAGAAGATACATACAAACTTTCAACCCCCGTTTTACCCTCTAAAGGGGGGAATCTCTAAAAATACTTTACTAACGCTCACTTACGTCTTACGTTATAAAAGGAACCTCCCTGCCAAGTTGCATGTTTTTAAGCCTAGCGGTTTAGAAGTTTCATCATATAAACTTTCAACCCCCGTTTTACCCCTTTAAGGGGGGGGGAGGATTCCAAAGATCCTTTGTTAGTGCTCACATAAATCATAAAAAAAATCTTTTAGCCAATTTTCATGTTTCTAGGTCTATCGGTTTACAAATTACATACAAACTTCCAACCCATTTTTACCCCCTGAAGAGGGGAATTTCCAAAAATCCTTTATCGACGTTCACTTATGTTATAAAAGGAACCTCCCTGTCAAGTTTCACGTTTTTAAGCTTAGCGGTTTAGAAGTTTCATACAAACTTTGAACCCCCTTTTTACCCCTCTAAAGGGGGAATTTCCAAAAATTCTTTATTAATGCTCACTTAAGTTTTAAAAATAACCTCTCTGCCAAGTTTGATATTTTTAAGCCTAGCGGTTTAGAAGTTTCATACAAACTTTCAACCCCCTTTCACCCCCTTAAAGGGTAAATTTCCAAAAATCCTTTATTAATATTTACTTACGTTGTAAAAGGAACCTCCTTGCCAAGTTTGATATTTTTAAGCCTAGCGGTTTAGAAGTTTCGTACTAACTTTCAACCCCCGTTTTACCACCTTAAAGGGGGAATTTCCAAAAATCCTTTCTTAGTGCTCACTTACGTCATAAAAGAAACCTTGCTGTTAAGTTTCATGTTTCTAGGCCAATTAGTTTCGGCTGTGCGTTGATCGATCAGTCAGTCAGTCATTCAGTCAGCCAGTCAGTTTCTTCTTTTATATATTTAGATTACGTCATAATCACATTTTTTCCCGTTCCCGTGGGAATTTCGGGAAGCCCTTTCTTAGTGCTCCCCTACGCTCCCCAAGGAACCAGCATGCCAAATTTCAGATCCTTATGTTTCCCGCGACTTCGTACGCGCCTAAAAATTTAAATGTAAAAATCCCTTTTTTCCCCTTTCCCGTGAGAATTTCGGGAAATCCTTTCTTAGTGCTCCCCTACGCTCCCCAAGGAACCTGTATGCCAAATTTCAGCTCTCTACGACCAGTATTTTCGGCTCTCCGTTGATATGTCAGTCAGTCAGTCAGTTTCTTCTTTTATATATTTAGATAGATAGATAGCTGTTTCCCACGACTTCGTACGCGCCTAAACATTATAATGTAAAAATCCCATTTTTCCTGTTCCCGTGGGAATATCGGGAAATCCTTTCATAGTGCTCCCCTACGCTCCCCAAGGAACCTGCATGCTAAATTTCATCTCTCTACGATTATCCCCGCGACTACGTACGCGCCTTAAAATGTAATAAACCCATTTTTTCCCGTTCCCGTAGGAATTTCGTGAAGTCCTTTCTTAGTGCTCCCCTACGCTCCCCAAGGAACCTGCATGCCAAATTTCAGATCTCTACGATGATCCCCGCGACTACGTACGCACCTTAAAATGTAAAAAAACATTTTTCCCGTTCCCGTGGGAATTTCGGGAAGTCCTTTCTTAGTGCTCCCCTACGCTCCCCAAGGAACCTGCATGCCAAATTTCAGATCTCTACGATGTTTCCCGCAACTTCGTATGCGCAGAAATATTAAAATGTAAAATCTCGTTTTTTCCCGTTCCCGTGGGAATTTCGCAAAATCCTTTCTTAGCGGATGCCTACGTCATAACATCTACCTGCATGCCAAATTTCAGCCCGATCCGTCCAGTGGTTTGGGCTGTGCGTTGATAGATCAGTCAGTTATATCAGTCAGTTAGTCAGTCAGTCAGTCAGTCAGTCACCTTTGAGTTTTATATATTTAGATATAAGCAGGAGAAAATAGGTCAAAATGAGTTTTCCCAGATGTGAAACCCAGCTACGAGTAAGTAGGTAGGAAAATCTTTTTTCCGCCCACGTATTGAAAACTTCATCTAAATCGTAGTAATAGATGATTTATAAATATACACAGCTATCTCGTTTAAAGTACTTATAAATAGATAACGTCATGTGTCATTAATTATTGATATTGATACGAGATAATGGATAAGTATTTTACGATAACGTCATCGACAAAAATCGTCATGACTTGTTTATCATTAATCTGAATTCAGAAATACGAAGATCATCATCATCATCATCATTTCAGCCGAATGACGTCCACTGCTGGACATAGGCCTCCCCCAAGACTCGCCACTCCGACCGGTCCCGTGCTACTTGCTTCCACCGGTTTCCCGCGACCTTCACGAAGTCGTCGCTCCATCTTGTTGGAAGCCTACCAACAGCTCGTCTCCCGGTTCGCGGACGCCACTCGAGAACCTTCCGGCCCCATCGGCCATCAGTCCTGCGAGCAATGTGCCCCGCCCACTGCCACTTAAGGTTCGCAATTCTTCGGGCTATATCGGTGACCCCTGTTCTACTGCGGATATCCTCATTTCTGATTCTATCACGCAGAGAAACCCCGAGCATAGCCCTTTCCATTGCCCTCTGAGTGACTTTGAGCCTTCTTATGAGACCCATCGTGAGCGCCCACGTCTCGGAACCATAAGTCATCACTGGCAGCACACACTGGTCGAAGACTTTCGACTTGAGACACTGCGGTAATTTGGTCGAAAAGACACTGCGAAGCTTCCCGAACGCTGCCCAACCGAGTCGGATTCGACGATTGATCTCTTTCTCGAAGTTGGACCTACCTAACTGGACTGTTTGTCCCAGGTATACATAATGGTCGACAACTTCGAGCGCAGAGCCTCCGATTATTACGGGAGTTGGCACAACATGGACATAAGACATAATTTTCGTCTTGTCCATGTTCATTTTAAGACCAACTCGATCGGAAACTCTGCTGAGGTCAGCGAGCATAGTACTGAGTTCTTCCATGGTCTCAGCCATGACTACAATATCGTCAGCAAATCGAAGGTGAGAGATGTACTCGCCATTAACATTGATGCCTCGACCTTTCCAGTCCAGCACCTTAAAAGCATCCTCCAATGCAGCGGTGAATAGCTTCGGAGAAATCACGTCTCCTTGTCTGACTCCCCGCTGCAGTGGAATAGGCTTAGTGGTCTGGTCTTGCAGTCGGACGGACATGGTGGCGTTTTCATACAAACACTTCAACACTTCGATGTACCGGTAGTCAACTTGGCACCTCTGGAGAGACTGCAGCACAGCCCAAGTCTCGATCGAATCGAAGGCTTTCTCGTAGTCCACAAATGCAAGGCAAAGGGGGAGGTTATACTCTTCGGTCTTCTGTATAACCTGCCGCAACGCATGTATGTGGTCTACGGTACTATAGCCTTTTCGGAAACCGGCTTGTTTGTGAATTAACCTTTTATTCATAGCCACACACATTTTCATAACGGTATTACTAATTTTCCTTTGTTCTTTAGCTCGGTCACGCTTGATGCCACGTTTGAAAAGAAACGGGCATTTTCGTAACCACGTAGCGGACCGACGCCATTAAATTATTTCTAGTGTCGAACTATTCAAAATTAAACCATTAATTATTTTCCTTCACAATTATTAATGCCATTATTAAACATTTGTTTTTACATTTTGCACTAGGAATTTCCTAACGGATTTTATTCGAATAACAGCTGACCTTTCTTCTTTGTTCGTTAACTTAGCGTCACTTTTCAAATTTAACGGCCATTAACGTAACTGCGTTGATGTCCTACTTCAACATTTAGTTTACTTTAGCAATTTCAAATTCTCAGTTCAATTAACTTTTCTTGCTGAATTAATAATACTTTTATTAATTTCACCACATCACAATTTCACCAATCGCTTGAGTGTAAACCCACCCCTTGGAATGTGCGCGCTTGATGGTCTACGGTCCAGGTCATGCTGGAATTTTTCTAATGCCGGCAATGTACGCCGCATTCCAGGAACACCCCCCGTGTTGGAAAATCCTGCCGCCACCTTGAGACCCGGTATATTGGAACGGCGCCATCTTGCCGCCGTGGGCCGTCTCTGCGCTATTTGCTGCCTACCCGACCTACGGATCAACCTGCTGCGCGCCGCGTCATCCAAGGGGCGTACGGTACTGCGGAACTCCACGCTGAAGGCAGACCCAACACAACGGCCTTGACCCACGACCTTTCTTTCCTTTTTAATATTATACGTCTTAAACTTTCTAAGCTAACTTATTTTGCTCAGTGTAGGGTGCCCTGTAGGTGTAGGGTCACTGTGCACGTGACAAATTGGCTCGAAACGCTATGTTGGGTAAATCCTTCGACAAGTTCAGGGAAAGAAATGCAGACACTCACCTGGCTCCTGGACCGTAGATACTCCAGGGGGCCCCCTTCAGCAAATCTCCACAGGTAATACTGGCTATCTTGGAATACGCGTTCGTTTCAGGCTAGTTACACGAGCACCTTTTTTTGGGAATTTAATTCGATATAAAATCGAGGAGCGTTAGCGCCGTTGCGTACAGACGTTGACAGAGACGATAGAAGTTGTAGGTGGCAGCACTAGGCGATGATTTTCGTCCAATCGGAGCGTTGTAGCTAGTGTCTGCATGAAAACCCCGTTTGTCGTGTTTAAATTTGAATTTTGAATCCAACGATTTGTTCTGTGCTAGTTTTGAAGACTTGATTTACGAAGATAATTTTAATTAAACTGTTATCTTTAGTTGATAGTGCTCCATGTACCTTCTTATTATTATTTTCATTTATTGGGTTTAAGAAACAGTCGCTTATAACCTTTGTGAGATCATGTCCTCTTCGATATGATACTGTACTGTGGAAGCTGGCCATGCATAATCGGTGAGCTGACATATCTTCTTTTCAAATTACTTAAGCATTTTTAGGGTTAGAATATTAATTGTTGTATGTTTCTCAGTTATCTTGTATTCGTCATAAGAAATGGATCTCTAAATAAAATACAGTAAATTAAATCAACCATCTTATTATTTACTAGCTTCTGTCCGCGACTTCGTTCGCGTGGAATTCGGAACGGAAAAAGTGAGGGAACTAAGAATGCGTTTCTTGAAAAAAAAATTGCCTATATATATGTTAACCAGTGTTATAAACTACCGCCATACCAAATTTTGTTGCAATCCGTCCAGTACCTAGTTTTTAGTTAAATCTAAACATACATATATTAATACAGACTTTTTTTTTTTAAATCGTTATTTTGTGTTCAGTTTCGTTTATATAGTCTCCTCGACTTGATAATTTCTTTTGATTTTCAAGTTTTAGACGCGACTTCTTCTACCGGACTTATTATTAGTAATATATAGATTAAATAGGGTAGTGTTAGGGACAGTCTGCGAGCTGTAGTTTTCTTCATTAGATAGAAAGAAATACGAGTCTCCGAGTCTTCTTCTTCCACTTTGATCTTCGTTCCTAGTCCAGTTGATAGAGACCCTGCCTTCTGTTCCGATGGTCGCGGGTGCGAGTCCGGCAAACTCTGTGTGATGAGCACGAATGTTTGTACTCGAGTCATGGATGTTTAATATTTATATATGTATGTATTTCTCTATATAAGTATTTATATCGTTGTCTAGCACCCATAATACAAGCGTCGCTTAGTTTGGGGCTAGGTCAATATGTGTGATATTGCCCCAGGATATTATTATTTATATCCACGATCTAATAACAACTCCTTTACAATACCTACTTGAAATCACTCTCTGATAGGCTCTCACTTCAATGCTTGGGGTTTATGACGATATCCGCAGTAGAACTACTACATCAGCCTATTTACGGCCCACTGCTAGGCACAGGCCTCCTCTCATCACGAGAGGGTTCGGCTTTAGTCCCCACGCGGGCCCAGTGCGGATCGGGGACTTCACACACATCCTTGAATTACTTCGCAGATGCGTGCAGTTTTCCTCGCGATATTTTCCTTCACCGAAAAGCTCAATGGCAAATTCAAATTGAATGTCACACATAAATAATTTCAGAGGTGCGAGCCGGATTCGAATCCGCGACCCTCTGCATGAGAGGCGAGGTCCAACCACTAGGCCACCAAGGTTGTCAGTGGCAGTAGAACTGGGGTCACCGATATAAAACGAAGAATTCCACAACTTAAGTGACAGCAGATGGGGCGCATTATCGTTGGACTGATGGCCGTTGGGGCGAGATTGATAGAATAGGATACGTACCGTAATTATTAGCACTTGAAAGAAATATAAATCTTCCTCAATAACAATACGTCACGTTTTAAACTACAGTACAGTTTCACAATGCGGACTAGCAGTCTCCAAAAGGTCCAGGATCGGTCATTAATTACAAGCTCTGACCGCAAACTGAAGACCATCAGAAGCGCCGCTTTGAATAAGCCCATCTCTTGGAATCCCAGAGAGTATGAAATGAATTAGTCATAAATTAGTCATGTGACGCTGTTGGTGGAAATAATTTTGTAGGTCATCTTGGTGAATTGTGTGATAGCGATAATGATATCTATACTTAAATACATATTTTAATTAAGTCTGTCATAATTAAATCTTAGCACCTGATTCCACTAATATTAAAATTCCTAAAATAAGAATAAATGTTCAAAGTCCGAAATTGGCTCCTGATGATACCATTATTACTTACCATTTCTGACGTATAAATGTGCCGTATGTGGCTAATTTGCTGAATAAATGATTGAATAGTTTTGAAAAAAAAACATCTGCTGCACACAGCTTACAGCGAATACTTAATTGCTTATTTACTTACCTACTAGTCAGTCAATAATGGAAGAATTCAATATACATAGATTGACGAAAATGCATCATCATCATTTTAGCCTAGATATAAAAATATACATTACAGACCTAGGGTGGTGAATTCGTAAATGTCCCAGATCGCAGCTTTCTGTGTTTCATAAATATGCGATCTGGGGCTTTAGGAATTACCGCCCGTGGTTTGTCAAAAGTTTTACATCTTGCCTTGGCCAAGAAGTGAGATTTTCTCTCAACATAGCGGGCAGAAAATCCCACTTTACGGCCAAGGGTGATGTAAAAAATATTACCTACATTTTTAAGAAGCACAATGATTGCGCAATAGTCACATAGAGTAAGTAATTTGTATATTAAATCGCCAAGGCTCCTGTTAGTCTTATTTTATTCTGCGCCCGAGTTAGTCGGAATGACGAGCGAAACGATCTAATTATCCAACGGCCACGAAGCAAATAAAGCCACGGAGTTGTCTTTGACCAGTCTGATTACGGACGGCGATCCATTTGAAATAGAGTCTAATGAAAGCATTCGATTTATTCATGCTTCCGGGGGACTGTTCCGGACTTCCAAGTTGAGGTTTGATATTTATCATCCTTGTTTTGACTACCAATTTTGGCGTGATCGCTTTTTGCTTATATTCAAAGAGGTCAACTAAGCGCAGCAGTTATAGTAGTTTCATCTCACAACTGCGGGTGAGCCATGGTAGTGTGAGTGGATACACATATACGGTCTTGCTGTCTTTCCGCTTCACAAGCATCACCCTTACAACCATGGCTCGCCCGCAGTCGTGAGTTGAAACTACTATACTACCATATTAATCCTATTATTTGTTAACATTATTTCTTATTTTGGTATAAAAAGACGATCCTAACGGTGAAATATTTTATTCCTGATTTTCATTATATTTTTATTTTGTATTCTTTCTGACGATCTCAATGTGAAATTCTCTTATTTTGACATGTAAAATATGCTGTAATTTGATATTGAGAAATAAATGTCTATGTCTATGAATATGATTGATCATCATAGCTCATGAACATGCGACATAAGGTGCGTAACGTTAGTCTCTTAAACAGAATTAAGATCAAGATTAGGCGTTTCCCTAGCTTCTTTATAGAATGGGAATAAGACTTCGCCAAACCTAGAGCACCAAAGCACATAGGTAATTGGTTTCGGACAGTCGGCAAATATTTAGGTTTCACGTTAGGTATTTTGGGATTTTTGGGAGACTTCACACTCCCCACTGGGCCCGCGTTGGGACTATTGCCCAAACCCCTCTCGTGATGAGAGGAGGCCTGTGCCCAGCAGTGGGACACAAATAGGCTGTAGTAGTAGTAGTAGTATGTAGTTCTGAGAAAATCCAAAAAGCTAAAGATATATAGTACGCAAAACAGAGCGATCGTATTTGCTAGGGTTCTATTCTATGCTTCTAACCTTTGATATTAAATAACATAGGCAGCAAATTTGAACAGCTATTTACATAATAGCTACAGACTGCATATTTTGTGTGACTTCTTTGATTTCTCCATTGTATTCACTGCTTCCTTGAAAAACGCAGGAAGAAACGGCTTGTCCAAGCTCCCGTCGCCCATGGTCGCCCACTATGTCTTAAGATGGCGCAATTTCTCTAATTGAATTAAACTCTCTGAGACTTTTCATTAGTCACGTAGTCCTTAATGTTGCTTTAAGAGATGAGATATTTTCTTTGCGTTGGAATTAAGCTGTTGGAAAAATCCATTTACTTAAAACAAAAGCCATTTTTGGAGCGTCGTTTGTCGAAGTCAATTCATACTAATGAACTGATTTAATACGAATAGGTACTTCATAAGCAGTGCATCTTTACAGATTGTCTTCACCTGTTTCAAGTGGATTGCGGAGCAGTGGCGTAGGTGACTAACTAAACCAATTCGTGCACGACACGCTCTTTTGCATTTGTGGCATATAAATTGAGGTTCCGTTTGATGAGAATTCTCAATTTAGTGGTGTTTTTTTGCTCTTCATGTGCCAATTCTTGGAACCAAGTTTTGGTTATGTGTTTTGCTACCTTTGATAAAAGAACCTACAAACCCGTGCCTGTAAATTCAAAGCTTGATCTTGAAATAGGTACATCCCCAGTGACACGCATAACTTTGCACACGTATATAGATCTCAGTTCTTTTGTTGGTGAAATCTACTACTACTACTACTACTACAGTCTATTTGCGTCCCACTGCTGGGCACAGGCCTCCTCTCATCACGAGAGAGTTTGGGCTATAGTCCCGGATTGGGGACTTCACACATATCTTTGAATTAATTCGCAGATGCGTGCAGGTTTCCTCACGATGTTTTCCTTCAACGAAAAGCACAGTGGTTAATTCAAATTGAATTTCGCACATAAGTAATTTTAGAGGTGCGAGCCGGAATCGAACCCCTGACCCTCTGCATGAGAGGCGGCAGGTCGATCCACTAGGCCACCACGGCTTCGGGTTGGTGAAATCGACGACACATAATATTAACCTTGGCGCTCATTTCACATTTATCTTTTGATCCCGGATATCATTGCTTTTGGTACAGAAATTATTATCACTATTCTCCGACCACCTACGAACACATGCCAAACGAGCAGGGCCAACTCGGTGAAACTGGACCGTGCAGTAAAGCACTTTTTTTAAATACTATTTTACAGAAATATTATGTTTTTCGATTTTTTCCCTTGTTTTGCATTGCGTAATAGTTGATCTTTATGCCAAACATCAAGTTTGTAGGTCATCTGGAAGTAGGTTAGAGTTTTTATCTATAGGTCAGTCAGTGAGCCAGTGATAGAAATGACGATTTTTGGACGTTAATATCAAAATAACCATTTGAGGTGTGTTTATAAAATTTCGAGCACATTTTGTGTCTCGTAAATTTCAATATAAGAGCCAAATTTGACATGTTTATGTCAAATAGTTTTTGAATTATGAGGGGGTCAAAAGTGGCTCCAAATGGTTCGTGTAATTTTCACACGGTGCTTCTCGGCAGTTCTGTTGCGTGAACTTGGCTTTGACACCGCGTGTCTAGAGTACTTAAGTACATTTTCCGAACCTGTCCTCCCGAATTTATAGTTACAGTTAAACAACAAAGTAGATGAAATGAACCTTAAAGGTAAACATTATCCAATGAATAAAATATCAAGCTCAATAACTTCATCGATTGGGAGCAATGTCAAAATATAATGGAGAAAAAAATGATCATTACATTTGGAACACACAGCGGTCAAGCGCCATTCAAATATTAAAGGCGTCCCTCCCAGATATTCTGAAGTGAATTTGTGACCACTAAATTATTTATGCGGAGCAGTCTGCCTCTGATTCCACCAGAGGGTTTTAAAAGTTTTACTGGAACGTGATGTGCGTTCTTAGTGTTATTAATGAGGTCTTACTATATAACCATATCTTGCGATTTTAAAACTGGAAATTGGGTCACTTGGGCAATTTTTTCCAAAGTCAAAGGATATGTAAAATTTTTGGTGAATGAATTGTGGTGATGGTGGTACTTAGTAAGTGGTTTTTACCTACCACGTCTAATGGATACTCACACCTCTGGGTAAACTGCAATTTTACAACTGAGCTATTCGGTGAAGGAAAACTTCGTCAGGAAACATGGGTGCTTCTGGGAATCCATTAATAGAAGCGACTATTTAAAATTCTCAATACTACAAAAGTCTTGTGTCGAGACACTAGTACTTTGGTAGGTAGACTTTTATATTGTAGGAATGGTGCTGTGGCGCCAAATACTATTTTCTTCTTTAGGGACTTCATTTGCAATCAGTTCATGTCAAAAATTTGAAAATTAATATGGAAACTTAAATCATTTTTAAAATCACAGAAAAAAAACTTACCGCTTTCACGCGTAGATCTTCTCATACTTTTAGGTACAAAGGTATTATTGAATAAAGACTCCATTACAAGACCTTTACTTAGGAGATCGGATGCGTGCTGCAGGGTTTTACAAACAAGTTGCAATACCTTCTAAGTAAATCCTTACAGCGCTGACACCCAACGCCCGTGTAATATTGCACTAGATGCAATATGTCAGACCTCGCTTTGTTGCAATGCAAGGATTTGTTGAGGTGCAACCTGTTACCTTGTACTTACTTGTGTTATAAATGTCTAAGATTCTGACATCAAAAATGTATATTCTCAATTTATTTCGTGTTCGGTTTTTCTTAACCATCGCGATAATTAATAAGTAATGTTTTCTCCATTTAAAATGTAACTTCACTTCGTTTACTCGTACATACATAAACTCATTTGCAAGTTTCTATTTGTTCCATTCGATCTGGGGTAACATAGATTGTTAAAAAAACAAATAAGAATAAATAGATTTTGCGACGACTTTGCTTGCCCTTCTTATACTAATTAACCAAATTCGGCGAGAAACTTTAAATTGAACTGGGACACTTTGGAGTCGCTTCATAAGTTCGATAAGATCTTTGTTTATTTCACGCACGTTTGGAACACACTGATTGCGATTGATAAGCTTCTTCCCTGTAAAGCCTAAGGCTAAGTTCACATGAGCATGAACGGTAAATCCTCTTCCGGGACCGCGATCCCCGCGGTGACGCCACGCTTGGGGCGTTGAGCGGCGCATTAAACGACAAAATCAAAGATGTGTCAATATACGATAGTGTTTATGAGTTAGCGTTCTCTCGCGCGACTTGGCGCCTGAAAGGAGTAGGCCCCTGTCAAATTAAAGCTAATGATAGGTTAGCTTTCAATTATCTAAGTATCCACCACCGCAACTCCTACTTACGGCTCACTGCTGGGCACATGCCTCCTCTCATCAGTGTTTGGGATATAGTCCCCACGCGGGCCCAGTGCAGATTGGGAACTTCATACGCATCCTTACATTACTTTGCAGACGCGTGCAGGTTTCCTCACGATGTTTTCCTCCACCGAAAAGCTCAGTGGTAAAATTCAAATTCATTTAGGTACACCTCTATCTAACCGCGTGCTCATTTGTGAATTTATTCTTATCTGCCTATATGTATAGTTAGCAGCAGAACTGGGTAGGTAGCTGAACTAAGTCATTCATTTCGAAATAATCTACGCGCTGACTGTTACCCTCGAGTTAGGTAAGTTGATAACTTACATTACTAACAACTAGAGCTGAATAAAAAAAAATCCGCACGTAAGTATAGTCACCGTTGCGAGTTGGATTTGAACCCCCCGACACTCGTCTGATGTGTGAAAGGTGCTATGTCAAACCAAACGATGAGGCATTGTTTCCTTATCTACGAGGCTAACTCTAGGTTAGCGGCTCGGTGCTTGTGGTTCTTAATGCCTTCCGCTGCCGACTGTACGATTCAAGTCGACTTATTTCTCATTCAGTTGAAGCAGGGTCTCGTGAAAGTTGAGCCACGGCTGAATTTCAAGTAGCCTGTTATTGTCGAGGTCAAAAATTATGATAATATCAACGCTGGTTTGTTCGGAAAGTTTTTTTTTCTGGTTGCGAGTTCGTTAGGTATTTTCTGGTGTAAATTAAATGCTATTGTGCTAGTAGAACGTGTGCGCGATGAAAAATTGAGGTTTCACGGTGAGCCTGAATTTTTAAAGTCCTCCAAGAATTGTCACCCTTTTATGAAGGAGCATGAACACTTCATAAATACATGATCAAGATCACGTTGCTTGTTTATTATGCAGTGCCTTTTCGTGTAACTCAAGCTTAAGGAGCGGAGGCGTAGACTATTTTGGTATTTTTTATGAATTTGTGGAATATTTTTAGGCATTCTCTTAAAAGAAAATATAAGTGTATTTTTTTAATACAACTTTTAAAAATATATGCTTACTTGATATTCATGCAGTAAACAATTATGTAAGTAAGGCCATAGCCTTACGTGTTGACGATATGTCTCGCATAATTTTAATTAAACACTTGCTTCTGCGACTTTGGTCCCTCGGCACCTATGTATGTGTCGTATTAACATGACTAGGTACTGCCTAAGAAATATTCGGCGATCAAATGCTAAAGTCATTAGCATGTCTTTGCCAACGTAGAAAAGGTATTTTCCTTAAAAGGGTTCTATGTAAACAACCTTTAAACACCGTGAAAGGTAATAACATGTTTCAAACAGATTGAATAGACTATAACGATGAATGACAGTGCTGAAACGGCCGGCTGAATGGACAAAATGTAACAAAGAATAGCATAATAGGTCAAAGGGCTCCGATAAAAGGATTTTTTCGTTTAAAGGGCCTTTTTGTACAGAGCCGTTTTTGAGGATCAATAAAAAAGGGCTCAGCTAGAGCACTATAAAAGTTCCTGTTGGTGTGATAAAGTCATATTCGCATTATAAAGATATACATACCTACTGAACTAAAAAAGTGGGAATGAAACGAGTTTCGAAAGAAGAAATATTATACTTATTTAGAAACTGGTTTCGAATGAAGCGAAGCGAAAATTAGCAGTAATGCATTACGAGTCGTCACGCTATTTCATCATCATCATCATCATTTCAGCCGAAAGACGTCCACTGCTCGGCTCCGTGCGGGTTTTGAAATACGTAAATTGGGTTCGACTGGGAAATATACTTATTAAGTTTGTGAAAGTAATACTTAATTTAGTTAAACGACATCCATACTATAATAATATTATAAATGCGAAAGTAACTATGTCTGTCTGTCTGTCTGTCTGTCTGTTACCTCTTCACGCTTCAACCACTGGACCAATTGGGATTAAATTTGGCATGGAGATAGTTGGACATAGGCTACTTTTTATCCCGGAAAACCGCGTAATTCCCGCGGCAACGCGATAACCGAATTCCACGCGGGCGAAGTCGCGGGCAGAAGCTAGTAAGTAATAATACTAGGAGTCTTGACCTGCACCCTCTTTCCGCAATATATTATTACTAGCTTCTAGCGACTTCGCCCGCGTGGAATTCGGTTAATTACCGCGTTCCCGCGGGAACTATGTGTTTTTCTGTCATAAAAAGTAGCCTATGTCCTTTCGCGGAACTCCTACTATCTCCATACCAAAGTTCATCCAAATCCGTCCAGCGGTTGAAGCGTGAAGAGGTAACAGACAGACAGACAGAGTTACTTTCGCATTAATAATATTAATATGGACTATAGCTTCTGCCCGTGACTTCGCCCGCGTGGAAGTTGGTTATCGCGTGGAAGTTGGTTATCGCGTTCCAGCAGGAAATATGCATTTTCCGGTAGGTATAAAAAGTAAGTAACAGACAGACAGACAAACAGACAGATAGAGTTACTTTCGCATTTATAATATTAGTATGGATATGGATTAGTTCGCAGATGTGTGCGGGTTTTTGTACACTTTATTAAAAGAGGATGATACCAATATACTAGTTATAACTATACGTAACGTTTAGTTTCAGTAACCGAGTGGCGTCTGCGAACGATAGAGCTACAACCTCGTGAAGGTCGCGGGGAAACGGTGGATGCGAGTAGCACAAGACCTGTCTGAGTGGCATTGGGGAAGGTCTATTTCCAGCAGTATACCGCTTTTGGCTGTAACGATAGTTTTGAATCTTGATAACTTTTATAATTTAATTAATTTCGAAAAGTCAATTTGCGTCTGCCAGCGGACTTTAGACTGCAGCCACACCCACGACACTCCATACAAACTGAACGTAATCTGCACACTAAAATATTATGTTGTACAAATACGTGCGAGTGTGTGCGTGAGTGCACGTTCGTACCATAGCACTACCATGAGTTTACAGTGACCGTACTCGCTAGCGACTACCTACGTAAACGATTTGTATGAAGAATTTTAGTTCAACGAGTGACCGCCAGGGGCGCTGTACTATTCTTCATACAAATCGTTTACGTAGTCGCTAGCGAGTACGGTCACTGTAAACTCATGGTATTGCTACCGGTTTTGCTATAGTTAGACGCGCACGTTCCCCGCGGGCGGAGTGAGGTAGCTTGTGTTGGTGCGGGGCGGTGCGTGTCGCTACTGGTACGATAGTACCTATTAGGTACCTGTACTGTGATGCAGCTTTACAAACCTGTATCAAATGCAAAAATAAGGGAAAAGCCACACGTAAAACTAACAGGTTATAATTATGAGATATCAACTGAAATGACTTGTGGTTCCGAAACGTGGGCGCTTACGATGGGCCTCATAAGAAGGCTCAAAATCACTCAGAGGGCAATGGAGAGGGCTATGCTCGGGGTTTCTCTGCGTGATAGAATCAGAAATGAGGATATCCGTAGTAGAACTGGGGTCACCGACATAGCCCGAAGAATTGCGAGCCTTAAGTGGCAGTGGGCGGGGCACATTGCTCGCAGGACTGATGGCCGATGGGGCCGGAAAGTTCTCGAGTGGCGCCCGCGAACCGGGAGACGAGCTGTCGGTAGGCCTCCAACAAGATGGAGCGACGACCTCGTGAAGGTCGCGGGAAACCGGTGGAAGCAAGTAGCACAGGACCGGTCTGAGTGGCGAGCCTTGGGGGAGGCCTATGTCCAGCAGTGGACGTCTTTTGGCTGAAATGATGATGATGATGATGAACTGAAAACGGTGTTTTAATTATAACGAGTAGAAAACTACTAAAAAAGACATGAAATTTTATCATAAATATTACACAAAGTTACTTAGGTCAAAAACCTACCTAAGTAGGTATTTTGCAATATTGTACCAATGAACTAGTTAACATGAAGTCGGAATTCGATTTTTACTTACGGTAGGTACCTACTCAAATAGCTCCAAGTACAAAGTCATTCAATAAAATCGTACAATTTCAGGAACAAAATGTAAACATCGTTTTAAAACTAGTGTCCGACCGAAATTTCGGTTTCGGTTTCGGTTTCGGCCAGTTTCGGCCAAAAAATCAAGTTTCGGGCCGAGTTTCGGTTTCGGCCAAAAACGGCCGAACCCTTCGGCCGCGTCGAAACTTACAACATCGTATCTTATTTGAAATAATGTATTTTTTTCACTTTATAGGGTAGTTAAATTTTCAAACAGAACCTCTGTAACTGTGCTGAAATGACATTGTGATAAATATTTGAAAGTAGAAACCTGTAATTATAGGTCGGCGAGATATTAATTTTAGAAAAAAACGGGCTTACTAACATTTTTTCGAATTTTTAAGGACTTTTTTTTTATAAAAGGTTCGGTTTCGGTTTCGGCCGAAACTACAATGAAACCGAACCTTCGGTTTCGGTTTCGGCAAAATAACATGTTTCGGTCGGTCACTATTTAAAACCATTTATCGAGATAATGAGATAACTCCAAAATCGAATCAAAACTACTCGATCTCTATTTTGAGGATACTTTCTCTTTAATGTCCATAAAGTGTGGAATGCCGGAGGGCTTTCTAAACGACATCCCTGCACTGACTTGAGGAACAGAATGTGAATGATCTGTTATGAACCATTTGTTGGGATACATAATTGCAGAATCAAATCTAAACTACTTAAATACTCTCTATTTGGAGGATAGATACTTTCACTTATCGGACGTCCATAAAGTGTGGTATGCCGGGTATTCCACACCGAGCGAGCGGCCATCTGTGAGGGAGTTGATTTACCACCTTTAGATGGCGCTGCCGTATGCCGCTGGCTATCTTAATGGCTGTGCTGATGACGTTATTGATGGTAATGATGGTCCGACAGTGTGGTAAGTGCTCTTGATCTTGAGATCGATGTAAATTATTGTTTTTTGAATAAAAGGGAGGGTATAAATAGAACAATTGTAATTGCAGGGTGGTAGGGAATGTACCTATTATGTTAGGTAGGTTACATTATTGCTACATTATTGCACCAAGTAGCGCATTGTCGGACGAGTCAGTTAGAAGGCTGAGCGGAGCGTACTCGTATGTATTAGATACTCCCGGAGTCCCGGGAAAGGACATAGGCTACTTTTTATCCCGGAAAAGTGCATAGTTCCCACGGGAAGGAACACGATAACCGAATTCCACGCGGGTGAAATTGCGGGCAGAAGCTAGTATAATTATAATGCTTTTCTATAACTGTGAGGAAATACATTATAATAACATCATCATCATCATCAGAATCATCATCATCAGCTTATCATCAGCATCATCATCGTCGCCGTAGTCGTCGTCCTCGTCGTCGTCGTCGTCGTCGTCACCACCAACACCACCACAAACACGACAATAGTGTTTTTGCTCGCCTAGGCAGGTAACGAAGTGGGTCTTCTCTTTTAGAAAGTATGACAAACATTTCCGAGCATGTTTGATAAAGTTTATTATAACTATGTACTCGAATGAAAAGAAGTTTAGATGTAGAGATAAATAAAAACCATTTTCCTGATAGACCCAATAAGTAAATAATACTTATAGCAAGGAAAATCAATCAAAATCCCAATTTCAATTCCACATGCCAGAGGCAACAATTTATTTACGAGACTGTTTCTAATTAATTACATAATTGCCTCAATTTAATATCGTTTAGTAATGAATTCGGTTCACGTTTGCCCTATTTTTTATATTTTGTAGTTATTTGCTCGCTTGTTTGCTAGGTAGGTATTATGTTATTGGTATTTTAATTCTATTCATAAATGTAAGATCGTGTTCAGATATTTTTGATCATGCTGTTCGCTTCCTTATCTCTGATGGCGACTCTGATAATTGTGTGCATATTACAATTGAAATTTTACTCAGTTTTTCGTTGATGGAAAACATTGTAAGAAAACTTAATAGGGATCGTCCTTATACAACGCGAATATGTATATATCGAAAGTTCGAGCGAATTATACTCGCGCGATTGCGGACACCCATTTGTCACTTACTTTTCCAATTGAAATCAAAAGTCTTAATTTGTTCGTAGTTAAAAGGATGGAATTTTGAGAAACAATATTAATCATTTTAACTTTTTTGGCCGTTTTTTTTAATGTAAGTATATTTATGTAATACATTGACTTATACATGTATGTTTCTATTCAGAGTTCAGACCTTTTGCTGGTTCGACCCCTGAATATAGGCTACAAAAGTACAATTATTACAGGGAAAAGAATTTCCCAGAACCTCTAGTAACTAAAATAATACCTACCATATTTTCTAATATTACTCCTACGTTTTCTGGAATAATCATTTCGTTTGAGGCTTGGTCAATACAGAAAAGCACCTTGGCAAATAGCTGAAAAATGAGTTTCTCCAGATATGAGGTCTTAGCAAGATCGATTTGTGATCCCCGTAAACCATAAACCCCTATTTTGGTAAAAAGACATTCCACATGCGAGACAATTGGAACAGAGGCTGACTTTAAGTTTGCCAATTGGCCTAGTTTTAGTTTGCCACTTTCGGAGCGTTTTAATTGCTTTTAATTAATCTCTTTTAATATCATATCATCGGTGGCACGATTACCTCGACCCAAAATTCTAAGTCGATAGGGTATTCGATCGAATTCTGTTTACAACAGTTGAATCGTTGAATCCGTCGCCGTTTCTCAAGTTCATTCAAAATACTCGTAAAAATGTGAAAATCTGTCGCAGTACGTGGACGCGGCGATATACTTCGAAATAAAGCCTTAAAGTAATAAATTCCTGCAACCGCTCTACTTGCAATATGGAGGCTGAGTAATGCTACTATTAATCTGAGCCGTCTGAACTGCGTTTAGCTTTCATAAGGTATATGCGGTTATACGTTTTCAATTGCTGTAATTGGCTTGAACAATCCGTATGACTCTGTTATTAAGGTTGGTTATAATTTCTTATGCTATGCTACTTATTAAAAAAATGATCCTTTAAAAGTAAGTAGGCAACACTTTTGCAATCTTAGTAGTATTTCAAGAGGAGCAGAAGCAGACCGAAGAGGAGATGGCGGGGCGATCTAGATAAGTTCGAAGCAAGCTGGAAACAGCTTGCTGAGAACCGAGAACAATGGAAGATAAGAGGGGAGAGGCCTTTGCCCAGCAGTGGGACATAAAATAGGCTATTTAAAAAAAATAGTATTTCAACTCTCCATGAGCCTTAGACCTCACTTACCATTAGGTGGCTTGAACTGAGAGGTTTGTTTGCTTACTGCGGGGTATCAGAAACAAGTTCATTGTAATAAGACTGTCAAATCTCCCTACATTACGGCGTACATCGGAAATAGCTAGGGAGCTTCAAATTTTCATACTTCGCCTGTACAGCGCCATCTAGATGGTGCTCATGGAGTTCAAATCTAAATATATAAAACTCAAAGGTGGCTGACTGATTGACTGACATAGTGATCTATCAACGCACAGCCCAAACCACTAGACGGATCGAATTTGGCATGCATGTAGATGTTATGACGTAGGCATACACTAAGAAAGGATTTTGCTAAATTCCCACGGGAACGGGAAAAAAACGGGATTTTTCATTTTAAAAATATTTCTGTGCATACAAAGTTGCGGGGAAAAGCTAGTTTAATATATGCAGGCTACCTAGGCAGCGACATCTATTATCGTGTTTAACACTTATTTCGGGCGCAAACTGATTTGTTTGTTTCTTCCTTCCTTCTAAGTTTACCTTATTTTATTTTTCTATGGTGGTATAAAAACACGGGTCTTAAGGTAATATAATGATTTTTTTAAAGGACTTTAACAGCACAAAGAAATACAATATATATAACATAATGCAATAAATAAATACAAATACAATAACGCCTCTTTTCTAGAACAACACACGCAGAACACACTTAATACTTTTAAAGCCAGTTTTCGCTCTTTTCTTCAACAAAATGCAATAAAAGCGCCTTTTCATTCAGAGAGCACTTCTAGTTTGGCACAAAGGAGGACTTGGATGAAAAATTGAAAACATTTAATTTTCATAACGAGCATTTTGTGGTTGTTTATTTAAAAAAACTCTACTGTGAAAGAAAAGTGGTATTTAATTTGTCTAAATATTGTCCATATAAAGAGAGCGTATTTAGGTATGCCATGGTGAGCTTGTTTGGTATGTTTATAATCTATGCTACCAGGGCAATTTAATTGAATGGGAAATTCCAACCACGTACTCAATTAAAGTTGTAAAAATCATACTCAATACAGCAACCAATCATTTACCTACCTGAGTCAACAATGGAGGAGAGTCCCTGTATTATGATAACCCACATCGGAATAAGTTTCGGGATCATAATAATATTGATTTTGCTTTCAATAACTCGCGATCGTAATGTAAATCATCCGTTTCGGCGATTTCTGGGAATCGATGTTTGTTTTTGTACGTACCGCTGGAGCTGCAGTTGATTCTGAAAACTTTGATTTATTTAATGTTCAGATATTAATAATAAATATGCCTTTACATCCTTTATATCGAGCCTGAGTGAGAATCCATTTCTGGGCTGAAGTGTATAAATGAGGACCGATACACAAATATACGATACGATGTCGCGTCGTAGCACGGTGTGACGTCGTTTCGTGGAAATCTACGACGTAAATCTATTTACCTACGACAAACCGTACATTTACCCGAGCGCCAGAACACAAACACACGATATGACGTCGCCTCAAGGCATGATGCGACGTCGTGTCGTTAATATTTACGGCTTACTTACGTCGTTCCGTACATATTTCCACGATTAGTACTATGACGTAGCGGGATATTGCACCGTGGCACGACGCGATGTCGTATCGTTAATCAATGAGTCAATCAGTGTATTTAAGTATGTTTGCACTATCTTCTCGATTATTTAGCAATAAGTCTCCAGTTTTCTACGAATTCGTCCTTTTCAAATCTTTGCCTTAACGCACCTTTGCTCCCATGGTCAAGTAAAAAAAATGGAAACAAAATAAAACATAATCGTTTCCTCCATTAGTGGAGTGTGATGCCACAAAGTAACACCATACAGTATACACACTGCAAATTTATGACACCCTGTTAAAATAATTCTGATACCCTGAAACTAAGATTCGAATGAGGATTTCCGCGTGAAGATATTTTAACAATGATAGGATGAATTACGAGTATATACCTATCTATTTATACTATAATAAAAGAGCAGAACCCGGCGTGTCTGTACATAGAAAGAAAAGTTCAAAAAAGGGGTCTAAATGTTTTCTGTTTGTCTGTCTGTCTGTCTATTTGTTAGAGTTAATCTCCGAAACTACTGAACCGATTTGAATGCAGTTTTCAAGGGTAGATAGAGCATCATTTGGAGCAACATATAAGCTATGTTTGATTAAAATGTCGGATGTCGGAAAGAAAAGAAAATTTTATATTCCACGCGTACGGATTCGCGAGCAGAAGCTAGTCTAAATATATAAAACTCAAAGGTGACTGACTGACATAGTGATCTATCAACGCACATCCCAAACCACTGGATGGATGGGGCTGAAATTTGGCATGCAGGTAGATGTTATGACGTAGGCATCCGCTAAGAAAGGATTTTGCAAAATTCCCACGGGAACGGGAAGAATCGGGGTTTTACTTTTTAATATTTCTGCGCATACGAAGTTGCGGGGAAAAGCTAGTTATTTTATAAAGCAATAAATTTTAATTGCAATGAAACATGCAAACCATAGATTGGTCAGAGGTCGTTAAAATCTAGCAATCCCGTGGGATAAAGCCACGGCTATAACTCAAGGGGGCATTTCGACCACGAGTACTAACCGCCAATTCGCTCAATACATAAGGCAGGAGACAGACTTGTAAAATATACTCAATAATGCTTTTTTATTACAATTCCCTTTTTATTCAATGGGTGCAAAAGCAACGAAAGGTAGACTTGTAAAAATTCTAGATACTTACCAATTAAAATTTAAAATGATTATAAAATTAGAGATATTAAAAGCTTGTTTATGGAATAATTATAGCCTCATTAAAATAGAGATTTTTGCTAAGATTATATTGAAACTCTTCAATGTATCAAAGTAATACTGATCTTTGAAAATAAAACCAGAGCTATTTATTACTTTGTATAATTAAGGGAAGCCTTTGAAAGTCTCATAGCAAATTTTATCAAGAGCTTCCACTCCAAACATTTCAATCATAAAATAAGTGGATCATAGTCACAATAAGAGTAATGCCTTTCGACGTACGTAGTTACGCCGAAAGGTATAAAACTACCTGAAAAAAACACTGAAACTTCTTGGAACACAATACTTCGAAACGAGTTTCCTGTAAGTAACTTATTCTCGTCACGACGAATACTAGTAACTTACTACTACAAACTAGTAAAACTACATTTTGTTAATCGATTCTACCGAAGAAGATGAGACTTAAGGCGCAGAAATTAAGACAAGCGCGATCGCGCTGAAAAATGATGATGAATTTCTACATTTTAAAACTGAAGGACGTCCACTGCTAGTCATAGAAATCCCTTAGATTCACCACACAGATAGCCCAGGCACCATTTTGCGCACTTAAATTTCTCGCATAGCAATGCTTAGTACGGCCTTACCCCGAAGCTAGGCCACATTACAACACGCGAAGGAGATCGTAATTTGGCCCAAAGTGTTAATGGACCAATTAGCACAGACTGTTGGCCATTTCCTTGGCAATTACATCCATAACTTATCCGGAGCCGCAGGCGTCGATCCATAATCGCTCCTGGATCGGAAAGCTCGATTTTAATCGAATAAACCGAGTTAACCGGTATGACCGATGGAGATGGGTTTTTTCCGCGAGTTATTACCGCTTTGCTTGCAATCAACACTGTTGTTACATAGGATGAAAATGCAGATATTTTGCTTTATTTCGTTTAGATGGAAACGAAATATGGATGGAAGCTGTAAAGAAAGATAATCCTTAGTTTAATTTTGTACGGAGCTTTATTTAACATTCTGAGTTTAGAAAAAGAAACATACCTACAATGGTAGAAGTTAAATAATTTACGAGCCATCTCCCGTGGTATAATAATAATACGCATGTGTTTCTATTTTTCCCATTATTGTAGAAATTTCGGAAAATCCTCTCTCAACGTTCCCCTACCCTCCCCTAGGAACCTACATGCCAAATTTTAGCATAGCGTGAGACAAAGTCGTTTGCAACGGCTAATTAATTACTTATTATTTGTAGCTGTTCTTTTATACATAAATATTAACCACATTTAAATTAAACGCATAGGTACTTCTGTTAGCATGCGAAGTCCGAGTATCTTCACTTTTTCCTATGATCATATTATGCTGATGTTGATTGCATCATCAATGCAATTTGTCTCTTATTTTTCATATGAGAAATTGTATATAATTCAATGGTTGGTTGGCTTGGTTTTCTATTTTGTACTTACTTGCATATTCCATACTAGGTATAATCCTTACACTTTATGGAATCTCTTTTCTTTTTCAAACGCTTGCATTGTACTTCATTATTTTGTTTCGATGTGGGGGCCTTCCGCATCCAATCTCCTCATGATTTATTCCATTCTCCTTACCGTGCCGTGTGATCAAAGCTAATTACATTTTAATTCCCTTCTATTCTAGCCATCCGTGGAAACTACAAGCACCAGCAAAATTACCACCTTAATCAAATTCAAGGAAATCGGAACAGCGAGGGAAGGTACTCGTGATCTACTTATTACGTTATCTCGCTTTCCAAAGGCTTTAGTAGGTATACAATAATGTAAAATTATTCGATTTCAGTCACGTCAGTTGACTCTCGAGAATTTTATTATGATTAAACCTTTGATATGTACGGCGTATGGTGCAGGGATCATCTCACACCGCACCGCAATCATAGAACGTTAAAAATGTCACGCATCAAGATCAATGAACCTAAATGAGATCAATGTTTCATAAAATTATTTCCTTATTGAAGTAGAATATTATTAAATTGTACTACTACTACTACTACAGCCTATTTGTGTCCCACTGCTGGGCACAGGCCTCCTCTCATCACGAGAGGGTTTGGGCTAATAGTCCCCACGCGGGCTCAGTGCGGATTGGGGACAACATCATAAAGGTCTGTGTTAAATTTTGAACCGACACTGATTGCATTTCGACGGATCAAAAAGTTGACGAACATGAAGCTAATTGATTCAAACTTCGTTTCGTATCGATCGTGATTCCAAACAAAACATGTGTCCAGAACATTGTGGCACGAATTTAAAATCCTAACCCAAAACAAATTGAAAACACCCATCACCCCAACCAAGGCAGGCCCGTTAGACCCAATTTGCCGCAAAACTTTATGCATACATGCGCGCGCTGTTGTGTCGTATTAGCATTTAGATTATTTCATCAAGAAGACAGAGGCTTAAGCTGGCGATGGGCACCTGAACGGTCGCATCGGAAATTCAATGATGCAGCTGCATAGCTGACAATATCCACAGTAGGACCAAAAACAACGATAAATCGCGAAGAATTGCGACATTTGGAACCAGTGGGTGGCACACAAAGTTCGCAGAACTGATCGATGGTGCCAAATAATTCTCGAATAGAATTCGTTTATGTGAAAACTCTTATGTTATGGAACCAAGGCAAATGTTGAACGACTTTGAAATTCGCTGGACGCGTGAGGCGCAGGACACCATATTTTTTAGTCCAAGTTGTGGCGAATGTTGGGGATGACTATATCCAGCAGTGGATTTCTTTTCGCTGATAGGATGATGGAGTTTAAATATATATATATACACATAGTTTTTTTTTTCAAAAATATGTTTGTTTTTATTTATGTTTGTCCGCGATCGGGATTATGCCGCATTTGGTTGAACGTATTTTTATGCAGTCTTCAGAAATAGATCGCTTCCACTGTAAAACCGCGACCGTCACCAGGTTGACGCTCCATCCTGTTAGAGGCCTACCGACAGCGCTCATCCCCCGGTACGTAATAGTACATTACTAATATTATCCATATCCATACTAATATTATAAATGCGAAAGTAACTCTGTCTGTCTGTCTGTCTGTTACCTCTTCACGCTTGGACCGATTGAGATGAGGCACGGAGATAGTTGGGGTCCCGGGAAAGGACATAGGCTACCTACTTTTTATCCCGGAAAAACGCATAGTTCCTGCGGGAACGCGATATGGATTCCACGCGGATAGAAGCTATAGTTATCCACACTAATGTTATAAATGCGAAAGTAAATCTGTCTGTCTGTCTGTTACCTCTTCACGCTTCAACCGCTAGACCGATTTGGATGAATTTTGGTATGAAGATGGTTCGAGTCCCGAGAAAGGTCATAGGCTACTTTTTATCCCGGAAAAACGCATAGTTCCTGCGGGCACGCGATAACCAAATTCCACGCGGGCGAAGTCGCGGGCAGAAGCTAGTACAAAATAATTATTGTAGCTGTGTGTATACATTATAACTCACACACGTCTTAACTTTGTTTTTAACGATACTTGAAAAAACCAAGGCACTACGTCTTGTACCAAGTTCGAAAGCATATAAGTGTTGATTTGAGAGTCAAACTCTGCGAAACCTTAGTCCTCTCTAAATTGAATTACGTCGACACCGTTATAAGTGAATGCCTTTTGGCACGATCCAAGGCACTAATTCAGCGTGTCCAAAATGCGTGCGCCAGATACTGTTTTCCTATTCCTCCTAGGACACACGTTACACCTTACCTCAACCGAAGTAACCTATTAAAGATGGAGGCCCGACGTTCCTTACATTTTGCTACATTGCTCTTTGGAGTAGTGAAAACAGGCAAACCCAGTTATTTGTTTAACAAGCTTGTGTTTTCTAAACGTGAAGTCAGATTAGCGATCAGGCTCCTCTGTCCGAGACACTGTTCGGCCTCATTTCGTGGCAGCTTTCGTTACGCTGCCACGAAATGTTGGAATAATTTACCTCCTCCTATAAGAAACTCAGTATCTATTGGTTCTTTTAAATATAATTATAAAAAAATATTATTACGCCTACAAAAATCGTTATAGTTCGTGCAGTGTCCAGATCCTGGCCTTTTTTGGTCCTCTGCATTCCGTTCACCAATTCTCCTTCTCCTTTATAGTTATTTTTATATTTATTTATGTACCATTGCAAGTAATTATGTATTATACTATAAGTAGTTAACTATTATGTATTATTAGTTGTCGTTTGCTGTCGCTCTCCACTCACTAAGGCCTCCCTGAAAACCAGCGTCGCGGCGCTCCGTGCCACGGCACATGCTGAGAGGAGGACCTTTTTGTGTCACATTTCGGCACCATTGTATAGTCTTAAGATTTATCATTATTGTACCTAGTATAAGTTGGTGGTGGTGTCTTTTGTGATATAATAAATGATTTCTATTCTATTCTATTCTATTCTATTCTACGGTGTGATAAAGCACTCATTCCCGTCTTCATGTAGGTGCAGGCTGTAAAGTTGCCAGCTGAGTGAACAATACTCCCCGCAGTGATTCCCCGCGCGTGTGAATCACCCCCCTCCAGGGACGGGAGGCGTCGCAATTGAAGATGCTTTTTAGGATTTAATGCGTTTCTTTTGGTTAGATTATCATGGGAAACTAGAGACTGGAAACATTTTTGTTTTATTTGTTTCTAAATACTAGTCCTCGTGAAACTCAGTTGTAGCGTTCACGGGGTAATAAATACCCTATCTCCGTACCGAATTTCATCTAAAGCAGTCAAGCGGTTTAAGCGGGAGGAGTTAACAGACAGACAGATACCATATATCGCATATATATATTAATAAACAGGTTCTTTGAGTGGTGGTAACTCAAGGAAAGGGGCAGTCCAATTATTTCTATTGACTCAATATTTTGGATTGACGTAATACAATACCAATACATTTGAATCGGTAAGATTAAAACTTTGAAGATGCTTTCGTGAGATTTACGGCTAGCATTCTTATAGCTCTCACCGCTGAGTAATCTCCTAGACTCCTTTGGTTCATGGAAGTGATGTAATTTTACTAGGAAATTAAAAATCACGCTAATAGTCTGCCTGCACCGTAAAGCTCGCAGTTTGCTGTAGTAAAAATGCAGGGCAGTAAAACACTCCCCGACAGTGATTTACAGCTCTTTGATAGGCGACGAAAAAAGCAAATTTACGTATCGGCCGTTTTTGTCCGAACCCGGCTATGGCAATGGATCAACTGAATCAAGCACAGCCGCCATCCATCAATGTATGATATAGACGGACGACCCACCTGATGGAGAGTGGTCTCAGAAGCCGATAGATATCTGCTATGATAGAAGCTATTCTTATAGAACATTTTGGATTTTGAAAATGGTCATATGCAAACTCCATCGGATTCCTACGACCTTTAAATAAACCATCGCGCCATAAAATTTAATTTAATTCCATTCCTTTTTTCAAAAATTACACACCGCGATTCAAGATCCTTCTGGCCCCAACAGACAATTCTATCATCAGGTTAACCTCTCCCACTTGATAAAATGTTACTGATGAAAATGTTATCTTATCATCTTCACATGTTTTTTGCGTATCCTTTACGAAAGCAGAAAAACAACGGCATATATTATAAATTCTCATAATGTACCACATTTCACGGGTTGTATTTTACAAAAAAATACAACGCCACGAGCATGTGTCTACGTCGTGTGACAATATTTCAGTGTATTTGTCGGATATTCCACATCGAGATATTTCTTTCTCACTTGGTAGTAATAGAATGAATAAATATTTAAAGGCTTGTAAAGAGGAGCTTACATTTCATTTCATATTATGATCGAAAATAGATTTTCACAACAGAGAAAATTATTAAAGAAAATTATATTTTACCTCGTTATCCCTATCATTAAGGTTCGGTAGAAGAGCAATATTTTAGAACCGGATCCTTTTATTATTGTTCTTGTTCTTAAAAGGAGCTTCATTATATCTTACCCCTTATTGCATACTGAATGGCTCTTACAATCGCCTAATTTGATATTAGAAGTTGGTAATGTGTTTTGTAAGTATGTTGTAATAGGTAACTAGAATATTGTTTTACTATATATATAACTATATATTTGTCCACTTACATATAGGTACTGAAGAAAAACAGCGCTAAGAAAATTGCGCACAATTCTTGTTTGCAATGCAAATATTGATGTGATGTTGCCCTTTCAAAGTATATTAAATTGTTTATATTTCTAAAAATGTAATTTAAAGGTACTTAAAACATTTAGAATATGTTTTCAATAACATTTAATTTAAATGTACTCGATACATTTAGAAAATGTTGTCAATAATCCAGTCCAATGAAACCAAAAATATATATCCACCCTATTGATTACAGAACTCGAGGCGTGGTGAGGGTTGGTTACATCGTTTACCTCCTTACAAAAATATTAAAACGTGTATCACCGTTTCTTCCAACACTTCGTCAACTTTTAAGGGCGGCGTTTCTCGGCGTTTTTATTATAATATGTCACCACCACGTAATTTTGTCTAAGTTTGCATATATTGTGTAATTTTTGTGTGTATAGAAGGCAGGTATGTGTAATATTTATAGTTAATAGACATTTAATAGAATACGTATCGGTTTCCCGCGACCTTTACGAGGTCGTCGCTCCATCTTGTTGGAGGCCTACCGACAGCTCGTCTCCCAGTTCACTGCCACTCGAGAACTTTCCAGCTCCTTCGGGGTTTTGGTCGAAACACTAATTTTTAGCCCGGTGGTGCACTTGCCCCGACTGACCCTTATTACGCTTTTATTCCCAAATGACTTCACGAATATATTTTTTTATAGCAATTAGGAGTGTCCGAAACCGGTAAATGGCGATTAAAAATAAGCCGCAGTTAAATTATACCCAAAAAACTAATTTCGAAGTTTACATGGAACAAACAAAAACGGCCATCGTTTCTTTATTTTTAATTTTATCAAAACCAAAATGTGTTTTAAGCACTACCATATCTTCTCCACTATTTCTCGTTAATTTTAGTGGTAATCTGATTGGTGTAGGCATGAAAACGTACCTAACTAAGGTTTGTATGGAGACAGGAGAGAAAACTTATCGAGTCTTAAGAAAATCCAACACGGTTTGGACGTCACACGCGCCGTTGGAATACCGGCTCTATCCAGTTCCCCTAATGGGCCATAATTCATACTCTTCCTTCCTGTAAGCAGGATAAGGCGTATCTTGGGCTTACATATCGATATGTCATGCGTCATGCGTGTTTATCGATGTTATTTGAGTAACGACTTTCGTATTGCTTTTCTTAATTTATGGAGGTGTAAATTCTTCCTTGTATTCTCATTGTAATTTGTCGGCAGAAATAACCTAGTAGATGATATTGTATAAGTATCTAAAACAAATTAGATTTACCTTTTTTTTCTCCTAATGTAATAAATTGTCCAATGTTATATATAGTTGAAATTTCTTCAAGACGTTTTCAAATAAAAACTTAACAACCTTTATAATATGAAGACTACTTACTGTTCTTACTGACTACTCTTGAGACATAAAGTTTTCATCTTAGGCTGTAAACATAACTTTTAGCATTCATAAACTTATGGACGAAATTAGAATGAAAATCCAGGGAGGAAACAACAAGGGAAATGGGTATAAAACCGCTAACAATCGTAGAGAAATTGTGTAACGTTGTACGGAAACAGTTATTGATTGCATGATGCTTCCAGTTTGAGCGTATGTTGACTTCATTTGGACCCCAAAAAGCCATCGGAAGTCGATTTGCATAACAAACCCACGGTAACTATCGGGATCGGGTAACAAAGGAGGATCCGAACATTGCGTGCCGATATTATTGTGGAAATGGGGTAGTTGGATGATTTTCGATTCGTTACTGAGAATACATCAGTCACTTGAGCACGTTCTTCCTAGCTAGAAATGCTCGTAGCTTTGTATTATACATACGATTATGAATTAAAAAGTAAAATCAGAGCGAAAAGAAAAAAAAAAGAAAAAAAGAAAGATTTTTTTTATCGTGACAAATACAGAAGTGATAAAAAGTACCTAAAGCCATAAAGAAAACAGGACGTGATTGGTCACGAAATGGTCCTAACTCAGCATATTGCATGCTGTCATTTGCTATGCAGTAGGTATGCACTAAATGAAAAAGACTGAAAAGAAAATCAAATATGTCATAATCCAAGATTTCTACTACGAAGATTTCTTAGACGGCGAATGTTGACGCTAATCCATATTAATATTATAAATGCGAAAGTAACTCTGTCTGTCTGTCTGTCTGTCTGTCTGTCTGTTACCTCTTCACGCTTCAACCGCTGGACCGATTGAGATGAAATATGGCATGGAGATAGTTGGAGTCCCGGGAAAGGACATAGGCTACTTTTATTCCAGAAAAACGCATAGTTCCCGCGGGACCGCGATAACCGAATTCCACGCGGGCGGAGTCGCGGGCAGAAGCTAGTAAATAATAAACTAATGAACTTTTTATCACTATATGTGCTTAGTGACTGATGCAAGTTAGACTCATATCGTTACTTTCACTCCAAACTCATATTTAACATTAATAAGTGACTCCTTCAACAAGGTGATATATAACACTTCAATATTAGAAATCGTAATCCAGTCAAATACCCTATCGCTCACATGGCTACACTCTGGGTTTTTAGGGCTACACCCTATTAAACAAGTTTGTTGCTCCGATGTGACGGGGAAATTTCGTGCACTGGCTTCTCAGATTTCTAGAGGAAATAATGTATATTTTTAGTCAAATCTTCCTTTTGCGAGAGAAAACTCATCCCTTGTTCTTACTGGAATAATAAACTAGGTAAATACGAGACGCCTTTTTCTTTTATGGTCGTAAAATGCTCTGTTTTTATTTCGAGATTTTTTACGTTCGAAGCACCGTTCATTTTTATAAAACCGATAAACGATGATTAGGGTAGGTAGTAGGTTTGAGGAATATTTTGAAAGTGATTCATCGATGTAACTTATAAATAAGAAAAAAAAAGAATTAGGTACTTACTTTCCGTACAAAATTTACACAATATAAAAAGTACCTACTAAATATGACTATTTATCGGCAAAATATGTACATAAATGAAACTTTGTTTATAACTTTATCTAAGAAAGGAAAAAAATCTGAAGAAGCTCCACGCGATATTACATAGGTAGGTAGTATCTAATACATTGCAACCATTCTGTTGAATTTATTTCTAGCTCTCTCAATTTCAAGACAATATTCTATGTAAGTTTAGTATAAAAGGTTTCCGCGAACCAAGTTACGGCAACGTATTCGAAATCCCGCGTCCAGGGACACCCGATAACAATGTAGGTCAGCTTGAAATCCTTTTTAAGTAAAAGTTTTCAAAACGTTCGATTACACCTTTCCTGAAAGGAATTGTAGGCGGTTTACGGTTTAAAACGCTCGTATAAGTCGGCGGCGGCGGATGGAATTTTTGTATGCAAGATGGAATAAGCATAGAGCAAAGCTTTCTTATCAATACAATTCCTTTAAAACTATTTTTTAGGAGGAAAAACTAGTTCTCTCTAGTCTAATCTCATTAAGTGAAATGTATATTTTATTTGGGATTAATAAAATTCTTTAACCGCAAATGTAGCTTTTTTTCTGGAACGGACTTAAGTTCATTTTGGGCAACTACTTATATTTATTAAAGAAAATATTTTCCTTTATTGATTTTTATCATATAGGTTGGCAGACGAGCAAACACGCTACCTGAGAGAAAACATTTTCTGTAGCCCATGGACATGCAAAAACGTTGACAACCCGAGGCCTAAGATAGGAAGCCTCTATGCTAGTCATTTCAACGTGGAACACTTTCAATACAAACATACAACATACATAGACTGCTAAAATACTGCTAACCCTACTGGCTACTTTGCCTTTGCCGTAGAGTAAAAAAACATTCACAATTGTTTGCCCACTTAAACCTTTAACTTAATTTCATTTTCAATTTAAGATTTCTTGCAGACTCGACTTAAATTCTAAACACAAGAAAAGGAACAAACGGCATTTCCCTTGACACTTACCCGGGACGGCATTAGTCTGAAATGAAACTGAGGGAGTAAAAAATAAAATCAAAACAGTAAACTGGGCAGTCACTGCGAACGTTAAAAGGAACAGTGAAAAAATATTGCCGGACTACTAAGCAAGTCGGTCATAAGGCCGTTGAATCAATTTCCAGTTTAGGGTCTGTGTTGAAACCATAGACGTAAATAATATAGACCCGGTCTAACGTACACGTAATATGTCCCCACTTCCACGGTGTCCAATCCAAAGTTCTGTCACCGAGCGTGCGTGACAATAAACGTTTTTAAAAAAACTTTTTTCGAAACTGTTTCTCAGTATATAAAAACTCGTCTCGTTGTTGAAAAAATGTGACCCAACTTTAGTGTCACGATACAAGTTTAACTTTGGATTGGACACCAATGAAGTCGGGAAACATGACATGTATCTACGTTAGGCCGGGTCCATACGAAGTATTATTTATGTATTTAGTCTATGGTTGAAACCAATTGTAAACGAGAGGGATACTTTATGGCTAAATGCTGCGGGATGGATACAGTTGAAATAGGTATTCGTATTCGACACTATAGGAAAAATCCGATGTTTTTTTAAAGCGTGTAACGATTTTCTTCAAACATTGTTGCAAAAAAACTAAATCAAAAGCGGATCATAAGGCAATGGATAGATCCCTCCCTTTATGCGTCGGTGGTTAGTAAATTATAAATGGATAATACCTGACACAAGTATCGATTCCCGAATATCATACAGGAACAAGATGGACACGATTGCTCTAGGCGCATTAACATTCAGTTTCAAGTTTGTGACGTTTTCATTGTGAAAAATAAAGTAAATATTACTGAAAAAAGTAGGTACCTACCTAATCAAGCTCCAAAACCCTTTTTATAAATGAAGTGACGTATTAATTAGCCATCACAGTGTACTTGTGACTGAAAGCCTTGCTCAATTTAATAAATGAGAGCCACATTCTCCATTTCTTCATTCAGCCTAAATTATTTCAGTATTTTTGTTAAGCAGCGAAATTTTCCAAGACTAGGATCACGTCTGAGCTTTTTTCAGGGCTTTTTCTCGGTGATTGTTTGGGTACATTTATCTGCAAAGTTGTGAAGAATTAGTATAATTAAACGCTATTTAAATAAATTGAATTTACCTATACAAAAAGAATTGACAGGGCTTGATCAAAACTAGGCCTGGCAGACCTTAATCTGTCTAGGATCTGACCACTTAGCAAATTGTAAATTGGTGGTTAATACACATACTAAAAAATTGCTGCTTTATAACTATGATTTATATACCTACCTCCGAGATCTGATGTGACGTGACTAAAGCTACCATCGTTTTAATGGTTTATTTGAATAAGTTGTTTTTATTTATTTTTATGTAATTCGTAGGCACACAATGGGAAGCGGTCACTTTAATGGTTTAATTAACTTCAATGATTTACTATAATTCCGACACATTATCTGCTTTACCCTATGATTGACTGGAAGTTAATACCTTGGGCATTAACTTCGCCATTTGTATATATTTGTTTTCTTGTGCAAAAAGGGTTTAATTAAATATAAATAATAATGCATTATTTAAATTCTAAATCCTATAAAAATGTGAGGCTGCGTCGGTGCACAGAATGGCCATTAGTTTTAACGAAATTTTACATCAAAAATATAAAAATATGAATGTCGACAAAATAGATTTTTATACCTATACCTAAACAAACAACAAACAAACTAATAAAAACATAAATAAAAAAAATGGTTATATGCTTTCTGTGATTATCATTCGAAAGCGAAACAAGGTGTAATAGATTTCTTTTTATACCTTGATCTGACCTCCAAACAAATCAAAGCTTCCAAAAGGAATTTTAGAACTTGCGCCGGGGAACAAAGGAATTTTATAACTCAATCGGGTAGATAAAGAAACAATCACCCGTTTGCTGCCACGTCCATTCATTCCTTTTTCATTCAAAGTTAAAGAGAAAAAGTTTTTGTCGAATGAAATTGATTGTGGCTCGTACTTACACAATAAGTAACAGGAAAGTCGGAATGCCGCTTTCCATTTCTTAATGAGAATTTTAAGAAGTTCAATCAGGCTTTTACAAAAGTGCTAAATAAAGGTGTTTCAAATACGCCATGCTCGATTATAACTCGAAACAAAAAATACCTAGTTACCATGAAAATCGGTAGACATTTATTTCTCAACTAGCTTTTCCCCGCAACTTCGTATGCGCAGAAATATTAAAAAGTAAAATCCCGATTTTTCCCGTTCCCGTGGGAATTTTGCAAAATCCTTTCTTAGCGGATGCCTACGTCATAACATCTACCTGCATGCCAAATTTCAGTCCGATCCGTCCAGTGGTTTGGGCTGTGCGTTGATAGATCACTATGTCAGTCAATCAGTCCTTTGGGTTTTATATATTTAGATATATCAAATTACAGCATATTTTACATGTCAAAATAAGAGAATTTCACTTTGAGATCGTCAGAAAGAATACAAATAAAAATAAAATGAAAATCAGGAATAAAATGTTTCACCGTTAGGATCGTCTTTTTATACCAAAATAATAAATAATGTTAACAAGTAATAGGACTAAATATGGTACAATTGGTATGTTAAATTATATATTACAAATTTATAAATCTAAGTCCATATATTCTTTAACAGAATATAACGGATGTTCCAACAAAAGACACAAGGTATGACATACTATAAGCCTGGTAAAAGCCGTGATAGCCTTGTGGTTTGACCTACCGCCTCTCATGCAGAGAATCGATATGGTTATGGTTTGAATCCGGCTCGCATCTCTGAAATGGCTGTTGTGCGAAATTCGATTTGGATTTACCACTGACAAGCGACGTGGTGGCCTAGTGGTTCGACCTACCGCCTCTAATGCAGAGGGTCGGGGGTTCGATTCCGGCTCGCACCTCTAAGTTTACTTATGTGCGAAATTCAATTTGAATTTACCACTGAGCTTTTCGGTGAAGGAAAACATCGTGAGGAAACCTGCACGCATCTGCGAAGTAATTCAAAGATGTGTGTGAAGTCCCCAATCCGCACTGGGCCCGCGTGGGGACTATAGCCCAAACCCTCTCGTGATGAAAGGAGGCCTGTGCCCAGCAGTGGGACGCAAAGAGGCTGTAGTAATTAGTTAGTTAGTTACCACTGAGCTTTTCGGTGAAGGAAAGAATCGCGAGGAAACCTGCACGCATCTGCAAAGTAATGTAAGGATGTGTGTGTGTGTGTGTGTGGGCCCACATGGAGACTATTGCCCAAATCCTCTCGTGATGAGAGGAGACCTGTGCCCAGCAGTGGGTCGTAAATAGGCTGTTGTAGTGGATACTATAAAAAAATTGGACAGGAAGCGAGAAACTTGCCTTGACAAGGTGCCGTTCGCTGATTCTTGACTGTATATATGTATTTTCAAATACATACCATGGACTTCTTATTAAGTTTTCCTGTAATCTATATTCTCCGTACTTTTTTGTAAACAATTGAAAATGCCTAAAAATCAGTCAAATGTATTTCGCAACTCTCCCATTACCCAAGCTCTAAACTAACAATGTGAGCAGTCTTTCAGTAACTATTAAAACGTTTCCGTTTTTAGTCCTACCAGGTGAAAACAAGAAAACAAGGCGTGAAATCCCGAAACTTGACGAGGGTTCGCCGCCCGAAACCAAATGGTTGCCTGACGCAGAAATCAAAGTATCTCTATTATTTAGCAGTTTTTTTCCTAAAGGTGAATAATAAAGGAATAGAATAACGAAGTTTCCAAAGTTCGTAGGACCCTGCCTAATGCCTAATCGTTAAAAGTATATAGGAGATGAAAAAAAAAGAAAGAACAAACTACAAAAACAATGGAACACTCGAAAAGTAATTGCGGTTGATTACGAAATAACGAATTTATTTTGCTAGTGGTAGGACCTGGCGCTAGGTCCATCCGGGGAGCTACCACCGTCCTTCCCCTCTAACCTGCCGCCAAATAGCAGTGCTCACACTGTTGTGTTCCGGTAGGGGGTTAAGGCAGATGCCGGTGAAATTTCTGAGACAGAGGCATTCCATCTTAGGCCTCAGGGTAGTGTTGTACTGCACCCGTAGGTCTCTGTACGCCCGCTGCATGAAATTCACCCACAGGCTGCACGTGTAGAATGTCTGACGTAGGCTTTGAAAAGCGTCACTTTAACGGGATTATAAATGTATTTAAGTATGTTTATTACATTTTGTGTTTGTTTCTTCTGCTGTGCACATCTTAGTACAGAGCACCGGCTACCAGCCTAGTTTGTTTTTCTTCATCTCCACTATCCAAAGGTTGTCTAATTAAGCGATAAGTCCGCCTGCTGTATGCCATACTTTTTGTGTAATTGTATTGTACCTCAAATGTTTAAGTGTACTTTTTACAACAGGAAGACAGAATGCTAATGATATTCGCTACACACGCGTAATCTTTTTGAGACTGTAACAAAGTTGTTCTAACAAGAACGTGCCTTAACTAGCAGACGGCTCTTGTGTTCGTCGTCGTCGTGCACCTACAAAATGTAATTTACTTATTAAATATTAATTAATGTTAATGGTATTTCACAATAATTGTTAATCCAACTGAAAAAAAACATCATTTACATTGACGTCATCATCACCACCAACCAACTTAATTAATTTTATCACTGAACCGATTTTTTAAACATACATAATTAAAAAAAACACTATCGATTAAATGAAAATTGGTTTGTCTAATTATGTCTATTGCGAAGCTATGACGCAAAAGATAGTCACCCAAAACCTTTAACACTTTCCCACTTTCAGTTAGGGGGTAGAAGGAAATTTTGTATCTATTTTATTGACTCTACAATTCCGAGTTGATAAAGAATTGTAATAAAGAAAACGTATTTAACTAAGTTAACGTTTTTTTTAGCGCGGAGGCTGGCCTCATAAATATAGGGGCGGATGTTTGAGGAACACTCGAGATGAATACGAATGATGTGCTTACGGGCATGGCACAGAAACGTTGCAAGAGAGATAGTTCACAAAGGTTCATTAAAAAAAACTAAGGGTCCTCGCCCACGGCGACTTTTTGTAGCGATGATGCCGCGCTACTGATATCACTGTCCTTATTAGTCTTTGATGTCGAAAAAGGATAGCGATATGAGTAGCGCGGCAGCATCGCTTCAAAAAGTCGCTGTGGGCGAGGTCCCTAACTAAACAGACAGTCAGTGAAATTACTCGCAAGTATGATAAAGCTGTTTGAAGCCGTGGTGCCTAGCGTTTCGACGTCCGCCTCGCATGCAGAGGGTCGGCGGTTTGAATCCGGCTCGCACCTCTTTTACAGTTTCTTTTTTGGTTTTGTTAGAGAATAAGAATTGTCAAGGAAAGCGAAAATGTGGCCATCCCAAACTAACCAGTCGACGCACGGTTCTTGACGAAGCGAGGATAATCGGGAACTGTTGGAGCGAAATTCAAGCCTGATCGAGATGGAGACTCACTGTGGACGTCCTCTGCCCCACCGAGGGGACATAGGATCTTAAGTCAAGTCAATATGTTTTCTACCTTCAAATAAATTTATCTATCCGGTGGTTAAGTGTTTGGGTGTTTGCTTATTTGGTAAAGTCGTAGCCGCGTTTTATACGCAGGGAGGTTTCGCTGTTCTAAGCTATGACAGACCACGATACCTACTGACTGATATTAGGGGTATAAATCTCACAGCATTATTTTCAGCGTACACTCAGTCTCATTACATTTTTATTATAATAAGGGATGGAGTATAACAAGGATCTAGTTGGTACCTAGTTCCGTTATGTTCTGTGTGGTAAATTGTTATTACTGATGTACATGAGCGCAAGCGACAAAAAAAGTGAAAAACATAAAATGATGATGATGCTGACTTAGTTCGCAAAAGACTAACTTTCGCTCGCTAGATAGGTATCGAAATGATAGGCGCTATTACTTTTGGATCAACTGTACTAAAAAGAGTTTCAATTTCATCAATTTAGCTTAGCTGAAAGCCGTGTATAGGTACTACTGGACAAAGCCCTTCCCTAGTCATCATCATCATCATTTCAGCCGAAAGACTTCCACTGCTGGACAAAGACAAGGCTCGCCACTCAAACCGGTCCTGTGCTACTTGCTTCCACCGGTTTCCCGCGACCTTCACGAGGTCGTCGCTCCATCTTGTTGGAGACCTACCGACAGCTCGTCTCCCGGTTCGCGGGCGCCACTCGAGAACTTTCCGGCCCCATCGGCCATCAGTCCTGCGAGCAAGTCTTTCCCTTAGTGTAGGTACAGTTATTTTTGTTAAGCTGGTCGGTTGCAACAATCCACACCTCTTGGAATAGCTTCTTAGATATTACTAAATTGTAGATAGATAAAAGTAAGTAATTGACGAAGGGGACAACCCTCCGTGATCGATGTTGCGTTGAAAATTACAAATATTTTTTAAAAGCTTCACTTGGGACTTAATGAAACTCCATTAGGGCAAATGTCGGATCAAATTATGGAAGCTTTTATGTCGTAGACCAAACATTCAACGACCCTTTTGAAAAATCTCTAGTGTCTTAAAATATCAGACTGTGACTAAATTTCATGAAAATCTGAACGAGTTCTAAGTTTTTAGACATAAATTCCGAGTTACACAAAAATGCTACCAGATATTTTTTGTTTTTCAAATGTAGATATTACCTAACAGGTTATCTACATCAACCTGTTAATCCATATCCATACTAATATTATAAATGCGAAAGTAACTCTGTCTGTCTGTCTGTCTGTCTGTCTGTCTGTTACCTCTTCACGCTAATACGGCTTGACCGATTGACTTGAATTTTGGTAGGTATAGATATAGTTAGAGGCCCGAGGAAGGACATAGGATAGTTTTTATCCTGGATTTCTACCCTTAACGGGATGAAATCCGGGATACCATGATAATTTATGCACTTAAGCAGTACGTGTATTATAATGTTTGCTATTCCAATTTCTGCAGGCGTTTGAATGTTCGGAAGAAATCCATATTATCCATACTAATTATTATAAATGCGAAAGTAACTCTGTCTGTCTGTCTGTTACCTCTTCACGCTTCAACCGCTGGACCGATTGCGATGAAATTTGGTATGCAAATAGTTAGGGTCCCGGGAAAGGACATGGCTACTTTTAATCCCGGAAAACGCATAGTTCTCTCGGTAGCGCGATAACCGAATTCCACGCAGGCGAAGTCGCGGGAAGAAGCTAGTTAATGTCATAAATGCGAAAGTAACTCCGTCTGTCTGTCTGTCTGTTACCTCTTCACGCTTCAACCGGTGGACCGATTGAGATGAAATTTGGCATGGAGATAGTTGGGGTCCCGGGAAAGGACATAGGCTACTTTTTATCCCGGAAAAACGCATAGTTCCCGTGGGAACACGATAACCGAATTCCACGCGGGCGAAGTCGCGGGCAGAAGCTATTATCTAATAATGTCTAATAATGCGGATTTGACAGGTCACATCCGCGCATGAATCACTATCATCGTCATCATTTTATCTGATAAACGTTGGGAAAAATAGTTCAAACCACGTTCAAACCAACTAATTTAAATAGGGATACTGACTTTAATTATTATTCCCGCTATTTCGATGTTGTTTCAGGTGCAAAATGTTGCGATGTTTAACGTTATTCCTCTTTGAGATTCACTCATGCAAGTGACTGCTTGCGGCTGTGGCTAATCCAATTTGTATTCAATTCGGTAATTTTGCTTATTTATTTTTAATGTTTGATTAAGTACCCGTTTTTGATTTTTATCAAAATTAAAGTTCATTAATGAGTTTTAGATTTAAAAATGAACAGTGAAATAGCCAAATTAGCTTATGCCTTTTAAATTGTACCTACTTAACTACTTTACACTTCTATGCCTGCTCTCGTCTCGAAAAAGAGAAATTGAACTCTTTCAAATAGGCGTCTTTTAGAATGACATCCATACTTCCATACTAATATGTAAAAAATGCGTCTACAGCGCGTAAGATGCCGACAACCCGCAGACGCGCCGCACACGCATGCGGTGTGGACCCGGGCTTCAAGCAGCTAAGTACGCGTGAGCGCAGGGATCGGGAAACTCCATTTCCCTATGTAACGTTTCGAATAGAGCCCCAGATGCAGGTGAGCCGCAGACGCATTCGGTGTTATCCGGGCTTAAAACACAATCCAAAATCGGGTCATGAAAGCAAACATAAGACACGTAGAGTATCAAAACTGTGGCACGTGTCGCATACTGCACGTAGCGTCCGGCAGCCCGTAACGAGCCAGACGTGGCAGCCCTACGCCGCACATTAGCCAGGGCTGTGCTAAGGTTTTTCATGCACATTTAAAAGTCATTTAAATACATACAAGACGTTTAACTTCAAACTCGGGTTAAGTAACCCCGTTCTGAGATTTTTTTAAGATTTCGGTACCTACGTACGTATAACCCAAACTTGCTTTTTACCTTTTTTTTATATGGAAAGACACAAACAAAAGACAAACAAACAAACATAAGTACACACTTTCACATTTATCATATTAGTATGGAAGTATGGATTCTTTCTGACGATCCCAATTTAAATTCTCTTCTTTTGACATGTATTAAGTATGCTGTAATTTTATATTGAGAAATACCAATAAGTTACTGTTATTTTTATTTTTGTTTAGATACTAGTGTCAATTTCACGACAGGTTCGAAGAAAAAACTAAACACTGACCAATAAATCATCTATGCACATTTAAAACACCAGACGTCATCAATTCGTTCCCAACTCGAAAGGAGTAACACAGTCACATTAGGTACACACTAGAACTAGAACTACCAGGCCCTACTGTAAGTTTTGACTCGTAATTCACCTATCTATACATAATTATACGTATAGGTAGGTGTGGCATGCACGTAGCGTCCGGCAGCAGCTTTAACGAGTCAGCCGTGACAGCCCTGCGCGTAAATTAGACAGGGCTGTGCCTAGATTATCTGAGATATTCAAATATTAAATCTTGAAAGAATACTTTTTTCCACAAAACTCCTCACAGATGGATGGAAAGGCTTTCTCGTCTGAATGGCATCCACCCCGGGTTTTAACTACGAGTAAGTATGTTATTATTGTAAATCCTCGCTTTTTTTCCAACCAGACATTGGTCACGCCTCTGTGTTGTAAATTTATTATTAGCGACGGCAATGGGGCGGTATAATAAAATAACGAGGCATCCTACTGTCTGTCTGTTACCTCTTCACACTTAAGGTGACCGATTTAGATGAAAGGCATGGAGGTGGAGGTAGGTGGAGTCCCGGGAAAGGACAAAGGCTACTTTTTCTCCCGGAATATGATAACCGAATTCCACGTGAGCGAAGTCGCGGGCAGACAGAAGCTAGAATAATTATAATTTGTGGTTATCTTCCGCCGAGACTTAAGAGTAAAAGTACGAAACGAACGAAATCTTATTATTATTATTATTACGAGCCCGTTGTGTCCCACTGCTACGAGGTAAAGGCCTCCCCCACTTTTTTCTGCTCTCAATCTTGTGCAGTCTCTGGCCAGTAACTTTTAAAGGAATCGATTTCATCCCGCCATCGCCGATGAGATCTGCCTCTTCTCCTATTGGAATTGTTGGGCTTCCATTCGGTGGTTGCTTTGGCATGCGACAGACATGACCAGCCTAGTCCCACTTCAGTTTCAACGAAATAATGCAGCCGAGGCAACCCTGGCACTTTTATGACCGCTCCAGATCCAATCCTGCGGAACCCGCGTCGCATGCTCTTTTATGAAACGATGCCGCGTGCACTTACAGGGTTCCGCTTCCGAGAAACCTTACATGATAAGGCACTTTGGAGTTCTTATAATTGTAATATTCAATAGTAATCATTTCAGGTCTGAATTTCGCGACTAATGTAGCGACTTAGAGTTTGTTACAATATTTTTGGTGTTTATTTACGTCTGCTTCACCAGTAGGTAAATCCATACTAATATTATAAATGTGAAAGTAATGAAATTTGGTATGGAGATAGCTGGAGCCCCGGGGAAGGCTACTTTTTATCCCTAGTGATTGACATGTATTATGAATTCTTTTATACGTGATGTATTTCATTATTGATTGACTTTTTGACACTGTCGACATCTATGGAATTTATATTTATTTGACAATGGAGGCCATTTCCATAATGTTTTTTTTCTCGACCCTTGGAGACTATACATCTCTAAGATCTTAGATTGAAGTTTAAGTTAGGGGCTATACATCCCTTCAATGTAATTTTAGTACGTACCTATATGTATATTTTATACATGTAATGTAAATTTTGTAACTAAGTGGAAATTTTGAAAAAGGCCTTCTGCTTGAGTTTGTTGCGGCGCTTCTTCCCAAGCAATGGGTTAAGGAAGCGCTGGTAATTTTTTTTCTGAAGTGTAAAAGTGCCCCTATGTGGCCAATTTGCTGAATAAATGATTGAATTTGAATACATTATTAATATTCAAGTGTTTCTCTCAAAATTATTACAACAATTTTTATGTCTTTCTTGTCTTCGATTAAATTACGTAAGTAAATAAAGAAACAAACTCCATCGGCCATCGCGTCTTGGGGGAGGCCTATGTCCAGCAGTGGACGACTTTCGGCTGAAATGATGATGATGATGATGAACTTTTTGGTGACCTCAGGTAAATACCTTGATGGTATAGTTGGTAGCACGCCCTCTGGTCCCGGATAGCCGTGGAGGTGAAGATTCGAATTCCGCTTGAGACCATTATTTATTTTAAATCTCTATTTGCTTGGTTACTTATGCGTCTGAATGTTTGTTCAGAGTTTTATAAAAACTTATTTAAAATGTAAACCTATAGCAATGTTTGTATATAGGAGGCTACGATTTTATTCAAGTCAATTAGGCAAGGGCACGGGTAGTCATCAAAAAGGTGTCCACCTAAAACAGATTTCATTTTAAGTTTCGTTATCTATCCATTACGCCTAAGCCGGACCCTCGTTAAACGTGTTTTTATGTAACCTGTCCCTCATCTACAGGGTGCTCCAATAAATACTGCGAAGCTAAATTGCCCAACATACCTACGTGACGCTAATTCGCTAGCCTTTGACTTCTTGAGACACAATGCTAAAGAATTTGACAAACATAAATTAATTACAAGACACTTGTGTTAAGTTTCTTGATGGTGACAACTTTAAAGGTAGGTATAGGTAAAAAACTTAAGTAAGTCACCTGTTGTATGTAGTTGTGTTCCAAAATAATATGAAAATTCGAGGAAAATTCAAATATGGAACGTCAACTTTCGTATACAGACAGGTTACTACTACATACAACAGGTGACTTACTTAAGTTTTTTACCTATACAGAAACTGATCCAGGAAAAGCAGGTTCCAATAGATATTGGAACCGGCTTTTCCTTGACATTGTAGATACAATACTCGTCATAGTTGCAAAGTCAAATTAAAAACGAGAATTTGGTAAAACGAGATGTATCTATATAAAAGCTGAAAACTACGGTCCTTAAACAACACACTGTTTTGGGGCTTTTAGTACCTATGTTTGTTCATCTGGACACAATATGGAATAACAGTAACAATTTCCTAAATTACACTTATTATTGGGGTGCCCTTACGTCTCATTGTCGGTTCTCATTTTGAGATTTATACTCGTAGGTACATTCTGTTATCAGATCCTAACACGAGGACTAGGTGTTCGACGAACACCGTTCGTACATCATGGAATTGTCTTCTCCAAAAGCTTTTGCGTACTTACAAACATTTTGTATTCCGCCGGACATTAGGTAAGTTTCTTGTTCAATAAAAGCCGTGGTGGCCTAGTGGTTCGACCTACCGCCTCTCATGCAGAGGGACGGGGGTTCGATTCCGGCTCGCACCTCTGAGTTTACTTATGTGCGAAATTCAATTTGAATTTACCACTGAGTTTTTCGGTGAAGGAAAACATCGTGAGGAAACCGGCACGCAGCTGCGAAGTGATTCAAAGATGTGTGCGAAGTCCCCAATCCGCACTGGGCCCGCGTGGGGACTATAGCCCAAACCCTCTCGTGAAGAGAGGAGGCCTGTGCCCAGCAGTGGGCCGTAAATAGGCTGTTGTAGTAGTAGTAGTTGTTCAATATACCTAGCAGTGTGTCAGCGTGTAATCGTGGCAGGCTAGAGGCGGGAGTATCGATTTACCGCTCGATTGGATCTAGCTCGGACTGGAATAGGTATTTTCAGTCCAGTAACGTGTGAAACGCTGTTTGAGGACTTACAATGTAAGACGTGGAATGGGTAAAGGGTTGCTGGTGCGGAAATTGATTGAAGCAGGAGAAAAATGAGGATTTTGTAGAGCCGATGTGTGACATTTGAATAAGTTGTTGGAGCGAGGAATTGTTGATTGAATTCGGATACTGAAGTCTACTTCAATTCCCTCAATTTATAGTACGAGTACTCTAGTACTCGTACTATAAATTGAGGGAACTGACTGCAGCAATAACAGGTTCAGAGTTAAAAAAAAAACATTAGAATGTGACTGTATGTACCTAAGTCAAATATGATAGAAGGTAACATTTAATTTTTCCAAAAAAAATAGGTAGGTACCTAACCGAAAGGAAATACAAATACAATGTGTTTACGTACTTTTATGTCTTAGGATGTTGTGTATAATTTTTGCTGAACGAATGACAAAAGTTACAAGATATTTCTATCTCCAAGAGAAAAGCCAAGTTTAACAGCAAAATAGACAGGTATCTCCCGATCAGATTCAATTCAAGAATAGACACTCTTGATATCGAAAATGTTGAGTTGTTTTGCTATCTGCACCATATTTGAAATGCATCAGCTTACCCGCGCAAGATTTCCTCAAGCCTTGTTACTGTGCGTCGACTTTAAAATATAATAGTATATTTTGATGCAAGTGCGAAAAGTTTGTCATTTTATCACGAGTCCCTAGTTATGTCAACTTCGCACGAGTATCAAACGACATTTTTTTAATACATATGCGAAAAAAAAAGAAATAAACGAACAGGATGAAGCTCAAAAACTTTACGCACTAGTTCGTAAAAAAACAACTTTAGGCACGCTCACTAGCTGTCAGAAAATAAACAAAAAAGAAATGACTAACTTTTGGCACGTTAAGCAGGTATCGAAATGTTTACTTTTTGAACACCTGTATTAGAAATGTATTTTTATTAGGTGCCTACTTTTTCCTACATTAAGCGAATATTACCCCGCGAATGCCTCAAGGCATTATAAGTCCGCCTTTTGTACACTAAGTTTTCTTTATGTGCAATAAAGTTTAAATAAATAAATAAATAAATAAATAAATATTAATAGTAACAAGTGGCCCTAAACATACCTAATTAACCTATTCGGAAGTAGCCTCTTCATGTCGGACAAATTTCCTGGAGACTTTATTGTTTGATAGTCTCTTGTGTTTGTATTCCTTGTTTGTAGCTACTAGTCTACTTTGCCACACGAGGAAAATTCATTTACCCCCATTTTGAGGGGACGCGTGTTCAATATTCAATCCATCATGTTTGTCACACTTCTTATCAGAAAACTAGGCCAAGACACGCCAACCGTCCCACGCAACCTTTCGTAGCTCCTCCTAATTTTTGACACACCGCTCTGAGCCTACTTCAGTATAAATATTGGGTCCATTACTCACGTCACATGCTCCTATGACGTGCTATGAATTTATATAAGAGCCAACAGATGGTCCCGTTACGGTGATTTATGCCGTTTTGTTTTTATAAATAGAAAGCAAACTAGTTTTATTGCGGTTATTTTGGCGACGCAAGCAAGCTGTACTATGATTACCTACTTTATTCTAGAATTCTAGGAACATGGAATAACATGTCATTTTTTTCATTTCGAATTTCGGATATCATATGAATAAAGCTAGCTTTCCAATAGAGCGTGGTGCTGAAGAAAGATTTCGAACAAAATATTTAAGTATTTCTCCTTTATTCTACTTGAGACTTCATCATCTTTCAAACTTGCTCTCATGCATGATTTACAGAATATCAACATTGACTATGCATGAATTAAAAAGTATGAATGAATAAAGTTATAGATATTCCAGCAAGAAAGAAATGTGATATCTTTTTTTGACGACCGGATTGGCTCAGTTGTACCCTGGCTACTATTTGCGGACAGTCGCGAGATCGAATCCCGCTGCGGCCAAAATTTGTGTGCAAAGTATGAAAAAAGAGTTGAATCATTGTATTACAGAATGTTTAAGAACATGCTAATAGGTACTTACCTAGCAAGGCACTTACCGCTAGCCACTTGCAAGGGGCCATTTTGGAACAAGAGCGTCCGAAGTAGTGCATTCAGACAATCCTTGTGTAAGTAATAAATAATCAGGAAACGGTGGGATCTAATGGAGCTCGTCCCGGAATAGAACCGAATTTTCTCATCACAAACTCTCTAGACTACTTACCTACTACACCGGAAGATGGTAATCGGTGAAGTAATTGTAATTAACCTTTTCGTGAAATACAAAAGCCGTCATTCACACGCCAAAGGGTGGCGGCTGACGCCTAAAGCGAATATGGATTTTACGACTTACTATTACCCTCTTTAGCTTTCACTTTAGCCTAGACAACTTTAGGTGACCTAGCGTTCAAAGCCCATCCCCACTTATACAAAGGGACTGCAAAAATAATGGATTTTCTGACTCGGCATTTATCCTTATAAGTTTGGATTTATCCTTAGCGAAATCAAGCCGATTAAGACTGTGTACACATTTTAAGCACAAAATGCGTTTTCGTGAGAATTTCCGAAGGCGATATCGTGGTTTTAGGGTCGGATTTTTTGAAGTTAAATTGCTGTTTAGGAGTGTTAAAGTCTTCGTTGAGTGCACTGCAGAGCAAAACATTTTTTTTGTTTAACAGTTATTTTATAAGAACTCTATGTTTCCATGGTATTTTACGAAAAACATCGTCAGAGCTATCTTTCAGGTATAAAACAAGCATTATATTGTACTATAACATTTTATTTAATGCGTTTATCTGACAAAGTAAATGGTCTTAAAGTGCACCGCAGAGCAATAATTTCGAAAATGTTACATTTAATTTAAAAAAGACACTACTTTTAAATGTCGAAATCGGTCCAATTCAGTATTTTTTTTTAATATGTATTAAAAGGTTTTTATGAACGTTGTATACAAGTTATGAAGGAACAGATATTGTTTAACAGGCCGAATTTTTTTTTTGCCCGTTAAATGATTTTAGTTACTTATTACGAATTTTTAAAATGCACCATTATAACCGAGCGCGCAAACGTTTTACGATCAGTTCACGCCGGGCCATCCCAGAGTGAGGACGTATCGCTCGCTCGCGCCGTCCGCTCCGACACCGAGGTCAATGCTCGTTTCGCGTCGGCATTGCTTACTCGTAGCGCGACTGATACGAATTGATACTTTGGTAAGTATTTGTAGAGTACCTATGTAAAATTACGGTATATTATATTCATTGTTACATGACATTTAGTGATTAGACGATTTGATGTAACAATATTCAAATGTCTTCTATTAATTTAACTTTTCAGAAATGGGTAACAAACGCAAGCGGTACGGATGTAGCAACACATTCAAATCTTTGACTATCGCCAGAAAAGTAAAAAGGTAAGTCACAGTTTTTCGGTCATTAAATGAATTAAATGCCCATATTCGGCAAGAAACATGGATGCTGAACAAGCAATAGCAGAAAAGAAAATTAATCTTTGGAAAGTTATGGTTCCGTTAATACCAACCACGACTGGTACTATCAGATCCAAGGTCAACTGCATATCAGGTAAGAATTTTTTTAATTTGTTATGTTACTATATCATAGGTACATATATTTACTAGGTAGATTTAAGTTTTTATGGTTTTACTTACAAACGTCATTATTTAACAAATGTCATTATTTTCAGCAAAAAAACATATGTCTGTTTGCGGTCTGGACAGGGCAACAATTTCCATTTAAGACGGCAAAATTTTCCCGAGACGACGCCTTTTGGGAACCGAAAATGAAAACCAAGCTCTTGGATTTTTATGAAAAGTGTCTTTTGCCCGAAATGATTGATCCCAGAAAGAAGATATAAGGGACACACGTTTTTGAAATAAACTACGTTCTTGCTTCCCTTTTTATTTATTAACAAGTTTTTACCTGGGACGTGACACATCTAATGCACTCGAACACACAAACACACTCAATCACACAGAAACAGACAGACAGGCAGATAAGCAGTTATTTATTATATATATATACATGGTGGGTCAGAAAATATGGCAAATAATTAACCCACAGTATCGGCTATCGATTCTAAGTATATTGTATAGGTCTTTAATTTTTTTTTTAGTTGGTAATAAATTCAGGCGTCGCTCACACAACCAATCCCATATACAATTATTTTTTTTACAAACTCAAAAAAAATTAAAGACCTATACAATATACTTAGAATCGATAGCCGATACTGTGGGTTAATTATTTGCCATATTTTCTGACCCACCGTGTATATATAAAACAAGAAACTGACTGACTTACTGACTGACTGACTGACTGATCGATTAACGCAGAGCCGAAACTACTGGTCGTACAGAGCTGAAATTTGGCATGCAGGTTCGTTGGGAAACGTAGGGGAGCACTAAGAGAGGATTTTTGGAAATTCCCCCTTAAAGGGGGGTTGAAAGTTTGTATGAAACTTCTAAACCGCTAGATCTAGAAACATGAAATTTAGCAAAAAGGGTTCTTTTAGTACGTATGTGAGCACGGAAAGGATTTTTGGAAATTCCCCCCCTAAGGGGGTAAAATGGGGGTTGAAAGTTTGTATGAAACATCTAAACCACTAAGCTTGAAAACGTGAAACTTGGCAGGGATGTTCCTTTTATAACATAAATGAACGTCAATAAAGGATTTTTGGAAATTCCCCCCTTAAGAGGGTAAAACGGGGGTTGAAAGTTTGTATGTAACTTCTAAACCGCTAGACCTATAAACATGAAATTCGGCAAAAAGGTTTCTTTTATGACATAAATGAGCACCTACGGAGGATATTTGGAAAGTGCCCCCTTATAGGGGTAAAAAGGGGGTTAAAAGTTTGTATGTAATAAGTTACATTACATACAAACTTATATATAAACCACTGAATGAAACATGAAATTTAGGAAAAAGGTTTATTTTATGACATAAATGAGCTATAACAGATATTTTTTGGAAAATGCCCTTTTATATGGGTAAAAAGGGGATTAAAATTTTGTATGTATCTTCTAAACTACTAAGTGTAGAAAAATGAACTTTGTTAGAATTTCCAAAAAATCCTTTATTAACGCAAACGCAATTTCATGGAAAACGCTGCATAATCCCTTTAGGTGATAACAAAATGATGTATGGATGGAGGAATTGTTCCCATATAAAAATGGTCGCACATAATGTGTTATATGGAAAGCTATTTAGAGGGATACAGTATTAATCTTTATCAACTGAAATTGGATCAATTGAAATCACCTCAAGCATTTCATGCACTTTATGATTGCCATTTACACCATGCAATTTAAATGAATATCTTAGGAGTTATCGTAAAGAAAATGAATTCAGCGCGTACTTAGCTGACCCGCGAGCTGAGCGGCCTTGTGGTTGGCCATCCGTTTGCGATGCTTAATAGTCCGAGTTCAATATGAGTGGCGCGCACAATCGAGTACCGGGGAAGGAACCCGGCTACATATTAAGTTCGATTTATACGGGTCCAGTGTTTATCCCGGAAGAACGCTTAGATCCCGCGGGAACGCTAAAACCGAATTCCATGCGGACAAAGTCGCGGGCAAAAAGCTAGTAATTGATAAATATTAGTATGGAAATCCATTAAGTAATCTTAATTATTATTTACTAGCTTTTGCCCTCGACTTCGTCCGCATGGAATTCGTTTCTCGCAATTCCCCAGGGAACTGTGCATTTTTCCGGGATAAAAAGTAGCTTATGTCCGGCCCGAGGATTCCAGCTATCTTCATACCAAAATTCATAAAAGTCGGTTCAGCGGTTTAACCGTGAAAGCCTAACACACAGACAGACAGAGCTACTTTCATATTTATAATATTAATATGGATTTTACCACTTGGAAAAAATATGTGCAAAGTTGCGAACCCAATTTTATTTATGTAGCTACTTGTTTTTTTAAGTTACTTTAACCCGAGGTGGAATGTAATATGACACCTAATTAAGCAATTTTCTACTTTCACTTTTCAAAAATAGAACATTTTTTATGAAAATTCTGTATATGAAAATGTATCAAGACTAGTTGGGCAACGCGCTAAAGCGCTCACACCTTACGCATACAGAGAGTAAAGAAGTGTGCGTTAGTGTTTCGCCGATCATAGCGTCCGCGCAAGTTATGACTTGAACGAATTTGTGTACACAGTCTTAAAAAGCCGTGGTGGCCTAGTGGTTCGACCTACCGCCTCTCATACAGAGGGTCGGTTTCGATTCAGGCTCGCACCTCTAAGTTTGCTTATGTGCGAAATTCAATTTGAATTTACCACTGAGCTTTTCGGTGAAGGAAAACATCGTGAGGAAACCTGCACGCATCTGCGAAGTAATTCAAAGATGTGTGTGAAGTCCCCAATCCGCGCTGGGCCCGCGTGGGGACTATAGCCCAAACCCTCTCGTGGTGGGAGGAGGCCTGTGCCCAGCAGTGGGACGCAAATAGGCTGTAGTAGTAGTAGAAATCAAGCAAAACTGCAGCTGTCGGCGAAACAACATTGTCCTCCCAAGTTTTAGAGCGTTATCACATTTGCGATTCGCGAGCGAGTTTTGTATGGAGGCGAACACGCCGCGAGTTCGCCGCGTACGAGTTTTGTATTGAAAAACGCTTTCAACTCGCTCGCAAATCGCAAATGTGATAAGACCCTTAGTGGAAATTGTAATCGTTAGGAGAAGCGGGCGTTAAAGGCAAAAATATTCTGTTCCATGTGACTTGGATGCAATCAACCAAAAAATATTAATAGATTTTAACTTACCAACTGAAAAGACAGATTGGTTTAATAATTTACGAGCCTTTATTTATAAATATTTTATAAATGCACGAAATTTTCAGATTTCAGCGAAAGCCAAACAGTTTAATTGGCTTCATACCCTATTTCCAATAATCCTATAGCCGCAAACGTGTAAAATTGCTTCGGCATTTTCATACAAATGTACTTACTTCAATTCCAGTAAGCCAATATTACCTACGTGGAAACAAAAATGGACGGGTACAGAAAACCGGAACAAAACGGAATCACAGCGACTGGAGATAGTAGATTCAACGACGTGCTATTAAGAGGGTTTACTCCAAAAGTTGGCAACGTCGCAAATGGCTGTCAAATATTTCGCTGTTTTCATTAATTGATTAATATTACTGAATTAAAACATGAATTATCGCTCTATGGTTGAATAAAACATTAAGTATGGATTGCATCAATTATTATAGGAACACGAAAATTTTAGTATTATGGAAGTACTATCATTTGAAAACTTTCCATCGCATTTTCCATGCATTTTAATGTAATCTTATCATTTGAATGCCTAAACAGCAAATATAAAACGAGACGTGTCATTCAACCATAGAATGATAACGGTTCATAACGATACGGTTGATAACGGGGCAACCTACCGATTCCTACACCGGAGATGACGATGCAGCGGAGCCACGCCGTTTCGTCGCCTAAATAGTTTTATTTGGTTTCATGACGCATTGGTGTTAACTGTAATGTCATGTTAAACTTTTATTAAATAAATAAATAAATAAAATAAATAACTTCTTTTTTAATTCAGTAATATTGAGAAATTAATAAAAACAACGAAACATTTGACAGGTATATGCGACGTTGCCAACTTTCGGGATAAACACTCTTAAATATTCTGTGATTCTTCAATAGCAAGCTGTATGCAGTGTGTGTGTTGCCAGTGCGTCATTTAAAAATGTACCAATCCGTCGTTCCATACAATTTAATGAACCATGCCGTCGGTCGACGAAACCGGTGCCGGAGCAATCGTGCAGGGGATCTGTTCGAAAGCTTACAATAGGGAAAGGGAGATTCCCAATCACTGCGCTCACGTGTCACGGCGCGCTTAAATTAAACTTTAAAGTGCGCCGCGAAGCGTGAGCGCTGGTATTGGGAATCTCCCTTTTCCTATGTAACGTTTTGAATAGAGCCCCAGGGTGCGCGACGTTTTTGATTTTACCAGTGTCACTCACAATCAAGACGAAGCTAACGACGCATCACGATCTATACATCTAAGAAATCTAGGCTGCAGAAATTGAAAAGAAATGTACATAACTAAAATAAACTCGAAAAACATACCCTTCTATGTAGCCGACTACCCGAGTAGTAAAAATACTTCGGTTACAGACGCTGACCCATACCGCTAAAGATACGATAAGAGATACCGAGAAAGGTAAATCTGGTAATGACAAAGTAGATTTACTTACTTATTAATGTTTCTAAATTTAACACAAGTGAATTTCTAAATTCAAGCTAGCAACTCCATATGTTCCTTGCTGTACAATTCTGAAATTTCCAGCTTCATTTGGTTTAGAAAGGTAGAATTTGCTATTTAGTACTCACTACACCTATCTTCAAATTTTTACTCGGTTTTTTTATACACCTATAACTATGTAACACATCTTGTATATGTGAAACACTCAACGGTATTCAAAATCTAAAAAATCCAACAGTGTCGTAATTTTTTCAAGGCAAATGATACACCCATCATACGAATAAATAGTTTTTCTATCCACTGCTCTACAATAATTATAATTGGTGAAGATGATGAAGATAACGTGTCATAAACCCGAAGGATATAGGTAATATTTTCGCATGCATATTGTAAACTTATTGTTATTAAATAAATTAAAAAAATACAAGCTGTCTAGGATTTCAATAAGCTACCCTTTTATTAAAACGACACCATAAACCGTAAGTCCAATCTCAAACTTACTAAACAAGTAAACAATGAAATGGCTAGTTGGACCAAACCAAAAACTAAACCACTCCAAAAGCAGGTTTCCCTAAATTCAGTTTACAGCTGGAAGGTTCCGTGTCACCCAGTTAATTACTGGGCCACCGGTAAACAACACTGCGCGGCAGACGCCAAACACTACGCACGCTTAATTGAAACTGTAAAAATGTTTTAGAACTACAGTCTATTTCGAATATTTTCTTTCATATTTCATTTCGGATAGAAAAGGAGCCTCTGTGTCATTCTGTGTGTTCTGAAACTTACTTACAGACCCTTAAGTAAATATAAAGATACAACAACCAACAACATTTATTCAAGTAGGATTTTACAATCACTTTTTCATTGTCATTTTGTACAATTGGATTTGATACAGTTCGCATTAAAAAACAGAGTGCTATCAGCTAGAAACGTCATCACAAAGGACCAATTTGATGAAAATCGCACAAGCAATATCCTATTTTGTTTCTTTTCCGTTTTTATTACGTATTAATAGGTACCTATGTCGTGTGTTTTGTCCGAATAAACGTTCTTTTTCTTTTAAAGCGTGAAAACACAGTAACGATCAATTCGTCAACAAAAAAACGAGTAGCTACTCGTAATTAATTTCTTTATCATTATTATTAGTTTTTATTGTCTACCAAAAGTATCATTGCACGTAGAATAGACATTGCTTTTAGTTTCAGACTGTTCTAAATAAACGGCGAAGTACAAAGTATCGGAAAGCCATAAGACCAGCACATGGAAACAGTTGAACCATGAGAGTCACCGATGCATCGCGACACTACACACGGATTGAGTTCATCGGGACGTTCAGAGGATTGCGAATTGGTGATGGTACCTAGCTGGAAATTTACGTTTAAGATACTACACTACACCACAGTATGCCTAATAGGTACTAGTATCGTAGCGACACGCACCGCCCCGCACCAACACAAGTTAATTACCTCACACCGCCCGCGGCGAACGTGTGCGTCTTACTATAGCAAAACCGGTCGGAGGTTTTTAAAAGAAAACTACATAATTATTTGGTTAACTTATTATGAGTATTTACCTAGTATTTAATTATTAGTTGAGTAATAAATTACCTACTGACTCTGCAGTCAAACTGCGAAAGCAGTTTTGTGGAGCCATGTTTTGCTTTTGTAATTGTATCTCTTGTATTAGTAATAAATAAATAAAATAATAAACATTGAACGTGCACTCATGCACACACGCGCACGTATTTGTACAACATATTTTAGTGTGCAGATTACGTTTAGTTTTTATCGAATGTCGTAGGTGTTGCAACAAAACTACATAAAAACAATTTGTAGCAACTAACCAATCGTATTCTGAACTACGATGCACGTTTTCTCTTTAACTTTTTTACGCGTTCTATGTTGTGCAAACCTGTACAAGGTAATAAATCACTAGAAAACTAGTACCTAACAAGTTCAGTTATTAATTCGTCCTCAAATTTTCATAGTATTGCGATCTTGTTGTAGGCATACCGACAGTTCGTCTCCCTGTTCGCGGACGCCACTCGAGAACTTTCTGGCCCCATCGGCCATTAGTTCTGCGAGGCCTGTGTCCAGCAGTGGACGTCTTTCGGCTGAAATGGTGATGATGATGATTATTATTGCGATTACAAACTCCAAGCGACTGTACCAGAAAGTAGTAGTTAACATTTTGCATAGTGCCGTGAGAAAAAGTGAGCATGAGTAACGAAATAACTAATTTAAATTGGACTCGGCTCTCGGAAAATTTTGAGCTGACGGTACAGGTAAACAAAAACACGAGACCTTTTTAAATTGGGCTGAAACTCAAACTAACACTAACAAGCATATGTGTTTTTTTTGTTCGTAATTTTGCTTTCACCTGTTTTATTCTAACAAGACACTTTGAACCGAAAATTCTGTAATAATGCGGAATTTCGACCCGATCATTAAAACATCTGTATTATTCCAGCAAAAAAAAAAGATTTTTCCACAAGCGCTTTATTTTTATTGAACCAATTACACTGGTAGATTGGAAGGGAACAAAAGGCAAACACGATCCTATTCAAACTTGATTACAACTCTTTTTCAAACCAAATAGAAAGACACCGGCGCTTGCAAAGATATGTTACGAATACAGCGTTTATACAACTTCCTGGAAAAGTATTGTTTAAAATTTTATTAAACTAAACGGGAACTTTACGGGCACTGTGTCAACATTGTACCTATAGATAGAGTAGCCGATTGCAATTTAGAAATAATTTTGGTGAGCAGGTGCCCATATTCTGATAAGGAACCACGGCAGCTTATTATACGTCGTATTACTGGGCACTAAGCCGTGGTGGCCTAGTGGTTCGACCTACCGCCTCTCATGCCGAGGGTCGGGGGTTCGATTCCGGCTCGCACCTCTAAGTTTACTTATGTGCGAAATTCAATTTGAATACCACTGAGCTTTTCGGAGGAAAAGCATCTGGGCAAACATCGTGAGGAAACCTGCACGCATCTGCGAATTAATTCAAAGATGTGTGTGAAGTCCCCAATCCGCACTGGGCCTGCGTGGGGACTATAGCCCAAACCCTCTCATGATGAGGGGATGCCTGTGCCCAGCAGTGGGACGCAAATAGGCTGTAGTAGTAGTAGTACTGGGCACTAGCCTCATCGCTCGATGTTCTGGGCCTTAGTCCATAGCACGAGTTCGAACACAATTCGAATGAAGTGTCAATGATTCACTCTGATGAAACAAATGACGGTAAGGGCGAGTTGGGCGCGAGTTGCGCGCTCGCCGGCTAGATTCAGGCGGGTGATTCCGTGGCCATTCTGTATGTAGTACTATTAAATATTCTGTGACACGAACCAAGTTAGGCCTATTGTTCTAATTTGCATATTCGTAAGTACAAATCAAGCACACTTCACAAGATTTTGACCTGCAAGATCAGTGGTAGGTACTGTATAGTTAGTATAGTTCTCGCTATACTAACGCGTTAGGATTCTATTTGTAAACGTTCTGGAATTACTGATTATTTGAATATTAAAAAAGAAAGCCATTCTGGAACGTCTAGTAGTAGTCTGAAGCTCGTTGTAGCAACGTGTGCATGTAAACGTAGGCCCCATTTTAAAAACAATATACTTAAAGTAATCAATATAATTCCTTTTTTATTTAACTTCAAGGAGTACCTCGCACTACCATCTGACGATCCCCCAGTTTCTTGTCACAGTACCTACCTGATACCCGGAAGATCAGAATTTGAACTGTGAGAGGCGACGGTCATCATCATCATCAACCATTGCAGTCCACTGCTGGACATATGTGTCTCCCAAAGCACGACAATGACAACGGTCCTCGGCAACTCGCATTCAGTTCTTGCCGGCGATCTTGCAAAGTCCGTCATAGATCCAAATCTATAGGTAGGTATTTCTCATGAATGAACAAATTGTTTGATAGATGATTGTTAGGTACCTCCGATACTCTGAGATGCTGCCTGTGGCCACAGAATTCACGCGGATATGAAATACAAAACTATGCCCAACGGGATTTGAACAGAATCCTTCTTAGTAGTTATTTAGGTTACTCGCTACTTGGGTATACACTATACACACTCGTCACAACAAACTAAGGTGCAAAAGTGTATGTACAGATATTAACTAACGAATATTAAACCCCTCGTAGATAATACATGTGAGAGCAAATAAAGAATTTTTGAATTTTTTGAATTTTGAATATTTAAGTTCAGATTTAATAAGTACAATACAATACAATATACTTTATTGAACACCACACAATCAAGTACTTTTAATTTTAAAAAGTTTTTTATCCCCTCTTTGAATTTAGCCGCACTGAAGTTATGTGTAATTTGTGTCATCATAGAACTCAATCACAAAGAACTCAAATATCATAGAGGGGTCAATGTTGTGTGTGCACTGTGTGTGTATGTCATTTGTATTTTATTTATTACGAGCCATTTCCCGCGACTTCGTCCCGCATAGACTTAGAATTTGCGTACCCGATGATACTGTACATAGAGATGATTAAAGGTAGGTAGGTATAGAAGTATTGAAATACGAGTAACTGGTTTGGCCCGTAGGAAACCACTTCCCGTTAGAAAATCGACATAAAAACTATGTTATTTTCAGGGTCTCAAACTATCTCCAAATCTCCATACATGCAAATTGGTCCAATTGTTTCGACGTGAAGGAGGGACAAACAAACAAACACACAGTTCACATTTTTAATATTAGTGTATGGAAGTATGGATGCCCTAGCATGCGATAGTCCCACAATTTGCCTCTTTACATCATTAGCACAAGAAAGTTCCCAAATTAAATTGGAAGTTTGTTAGACGCTCACAAAACTCCCAGAAACTTTTGCCCAACTCGATCTACATGCAGGCCCATCGTATCTTTACTTCATGTTTGTTAGTTTCGCGTAGAATTTGATACTCTTCAGTGCCGTGAATACTGCATTTTAAGGTATTCCAAGACTTTGTTTCAAGTAGGTAAGGTAATACACCCATACTATCTAGGTACTCGTATAGGTACTATATCTTCTCTATCTATATAATAAAAATAAATTGTTAATCTGGTTAAGGCTTGAGAACTACCAGACTGATTTGGCTGATTATTTTTTGTTTTGTTCCCTGGGATTCTGGGAAGGATTAGAAAGAAAAAAATCGGGAAAAATCCTAAAGAACGGCTAAAAAAAGATAAATAACTTTTTATGGGAATCCGTGGTGATACGAAGTTCACCGGGTCCACTACTACTACAGCCTATTTGCGTCCCACTGCTGGGCATAGCCCTCCTCTCATCACGAGAGGGTTTGGGCTATAGTCTGATTTTGATTCACGCACATCTTTGAATTAATTCGCAGATGCGAAGTTTTCCGTCACTGAAAAGCACAGTGGTTAATTCAAATTGAATTTCGCACATAAGTAAACTTAGAGGTGCGCGCCGGATCGAACCCCCGACCCTCTGCATGAGAGGCGATAGGTCGAACCACTAGGCCACCACGGCTTCCCCGGGTCCACTAGTTAGGTGTAAATTACCTCCAGCGCTACTCCCTCCTCTCCTACATTTTTATACGAGTTTTTTTTTTGTCAAGGAAGAAAATATTACCCTTCAATACGCACAACAGTTTTACAAGTAAATAGGAACCTACATGTTTACACAACTGAGAAGGCGCGTGGATTAAGGCCCTTCCCTGACCCAGCATCGTCAAATTGCTCATTTAAGATCATACTTTTCTAAGAAATGCTAAAAGTTAAAAATATGAAAAAAACATATGTTATATTTGATTATATCATCCTTCCATTGACAGCTTTCGATACACGTTTCACGAAACTTTGCTTGATACAATTTAATTCCAAAGTAACCTCTAACTCGGACCGCTAATCCAACTTTACTCCAGTTTATTATATCAAACAGTGTAAAACTAATTATAACACAAAAAATATCCATATTATATGCATACATCGACAGCTTTATAAATTCCATTTTTTTAGACGGTATTTTTATAGAAATTAAAACGTGTTAAAAAGTAACTAAATCGGGCGTTCTGTGCGTAGCGCTTTCTCTTTCACTCGTCCCACGTTCGTCGCGCGCCTTCTAACTTGTGTCGTGTTATACTCGTTGGTGCTCTGAAATGAAGGGCGCTACAGATATTTTCATGCAACCAATTTTCATGTAATGAATCTATTTAGATGTCCGAAAGTAAAGCTGTCTGTTTTGACACTTTCTACGCTTAAACTGCTGAACTGATTTTGATTTAATTCGATATGAAGTTTTTTTTAATAGGAATGGGCTTGCGTTTGACCCTAATCACACCTGATGGAAAGTAATGATAGGGCCTAAGGTGGAACACGCTTACCCAGAAGATGCCTATTCAATCAGTTTCAGAACCTGGAAAGAACAAAATATAGTTTTCATACCAGGAATCATTCTTTGAGGGGTTGAAAATTTAAATGGAAGTTTAATATCAACATCAAACTCCAAACAGACGAATTCGCATTTAAGTCTTCATCGACACTCAGTTTGAACTTTCCCAATATCATACCTTATATTACATACACATACAGTCATTCATACCTATTTACCATCACATCGTACCTACACTCACACGGACACCCACACACGTAGACTCTCACACTGGGTCCTCTGAAAACCAGCGTCGGAACGTCTTGGCGTTTTTCGACCAAAGCTGAGAGGATATGCCTTTTTCAAAAATTTCCGCATGTTAAGCATAATAAGGTAAAAGTAATTAGTTTTGAAATAGGATATGTGGAGTTTTGAAATAAATAATACTCATTCTCATTATCATCCTTATCCTTACTTCCTTACTAATATTATAAAGGCGAAAGTTTGTTTGGATGGATGTATGGATGGATGTTTGTTCCTCTTTCACGCAAAAACTACTAAACGGATTTTAATGAAACTTTACAGTAATGTAGCTTATAGATCAGAATAACACATAGGCTACTTTTTATCCTGGAAAAACGTATAGTTCCCGCGGGAACGCGATAACCGAATTCCACGCGGGCGAAGTCGCGGGCAGAAGCTAGTTCTCAATAAACTGATTACTAACAAATACCCGCGAAAGAAAGTTTTAAAGAAACGTTCCGAAAAGCCTTTAACTTCTAAACGATTTTGCATTAAAGCTGCGGGTAAATAAAATGGTATTTTCCGCGGCGACCGAATAAACACTTTGCTACAACACAAAGGGTCTAGCGTGTCGGTGAGACTTATTTTGGCCCGGTAAACTTTCTATCGCCACGGATTCCCATACAAAGTTAAGTTACTTGCCTACTTTTTAAGCTGTTTCTTTAGATTTTTCCGATTCATCTTTCCTGTTTTTTTTTTCTTTCTAAAACCTGAAACACAGGGAATAAAATAAAAAATAATCAGCCAAATCGGTCCTGCAGTTCTCGAGCCTTAACCAAGACCAACACACGGCAATTCATTTTTATATACACGGTGGGTCAGAAAATATGGCAAATAATTAACCCACAGTATCGGCTATCGATTCTAAGTATATTGTATAGGTCTTTAATTTTTTTCGAGTTGGTAAAAAAAAAAAATTGTATAGGATTCAGGCGTCGCTCACACAACCAATCCCATATACAATTTTTTTTTTACCAACTAAAAAAAAATAAAGTCCTATACAATATACTTAGAATCGATAGCCGATACTGTGGGTTAATTATTTGCCATATTTTCTGACCCACCGTGTATACCTACACATAGATATCTATAGATTTAATGGTTCAGATAAGTAACTCATATACTTTATACCTTAAAATATTGTTACTATCTGTCTGTCTAGGTTTTGCACGGTTGTACAGTCGCCATCAGATAAGTATGTATTTTTTTAGCCTATTTTATGTCCCACTGCTGGGCAAAGGCCTCCCCTCTTATCTTCCATTGTTCTCGGTTCTCATCAAGCTGTTTCCAGCTTGCTTCGAACTTATCGAGGTCGTCCCGCCATCTCCTCTTCGGTCTGCTTCTGCTCCTAATCTATGGTAATAAATACCTGGTCGAATAAGGTGATCATACCCGTGGTATGGTCAGGAATGATATTATTATACCTAAACATAAAACAGCAGGTTTCTGTGGCGGCTTTAAATTTGCAGCGAGTAAAGTATGGAATGACCTACCCCCGCCACTTAGGAAAAATATGTCCCAGTCATGTTTTAAAACTAAATTTAAAAAACTGTTATTGACAAGACAGTTTACACAGTCATATGTTTATTATTAAGGACAGGGTTGAACTATGCAATCAAAAATTACTTGTAGCAATATATATAATTATAAGTATTTTATAAGTATTTTTAATGATGCAGTCGTTTTTTTATATTTTATAGTCGGATTTTTTATATTTTGTTATACTTTTCCTTTCTTTTATGTTGTTCATGTCTTCCCTAGAATAATTTAAATGTAGCTTTTTTTTTTCTCTTTGATCTTTAGGTCTACTCATCCCCTTGTTAAAATGTTACCGTGGCTCTGTGTAAAGGTCGGGCTGAAAACCAGCGCTGCGCCGTCGTGCTCCGCACACTCGCAGCACATGCTGAGTCCGGTCCTATTGCCACCTACTTTACCTTGTGCATGCTTAATTTAATTTTGTTTGTGGCAATAAATCATTATCTTATCTTATCTTATCTTATCTTATCATAAAAATCTAAACACGACCTTATTGTCAAGACCTCAGAATGCGTGTTCAGATATTTATGATCACCCTTGTTTGCTCAGATATATCTGTTGGCCACTGTACTAACCACAGATCTTTCTCCTAACCCACACCCCAAGATACATTAACATAAATTTGAACCGCTGATTTAGGAATAATCTCATTATCAAGCCCTTTAGAATAGCGACAAAAATGTGATGATAGGTACACCGCGGACCCTCAAGTGAATTATAGCTTCAGTTAATTAACAAGGGCTTATCATAATAATTAAAACCCGTTTAGAGAGGCAATTTAGTCTAATGTCACATGAGCTGAGGCTGCGCGAGCTGTGCTGGATATGACCGTCTCGTCTTTGGCCCTTTGTAATGAGGGCCACCATGATACAATAATATACTTCGCCAGGTATGACAGTCTGGTATTTTGTAGTAGTGTGGGTGACACCCGAACGTCATTTTCGCACTATTGTGTGTTGCAAGTGGTGTATTAAAATAATCCCCGACCCCCTGTATTCTGCGAGTGTTACATTAAATTATTACGTTCGTTTATTTTTAACATAATCCATTTTGTATGCTTAAAATGACAATTGTAATGCGCAAATAATTTACTTTGCATTATAACGGTAGAAAATATTTCCTTCATTTTGTTTTTTTGCAACTAACCTGCACGCTTCTGCGAATTAATTTAAAGATGTGTGTGAAGTCCCCAATCTGCACCAGGCCCGCGTGGGGACTAAGTAAGTATAGCTTAAACCCTCTCGTGATGAGAGGAGGCCTGTGTCCAGCAGTGGGACGCAAATCGGCTGTAGTAGTAGTAGTAGTAGGTGTCGGATACCAATGTCAAAGATTGTCATACAATACTGTCAATGTCACTGTGACTTTTGACGTTTCGTAACCCTCAGTTATGGAGTGTGGAAGGTGTCATGGTAAGGAGCGCAATCTTATATGGCGAAACAGTTGAAAACGTGTCCAGCGGATTTGATAGGCAACAAAACAAAACACACTCGCCTCACAATCGTTTTCGCTGCGTTTTCGCCTCAGTAGTGCCATCTGAAGGCGCTACTACAGACTATCCACCTAGGTGGCTTGACACTTGTGGCGACCGCAGCGCCCCCAACCTACCCGATTTGGTGTCCACTTTTGGAAGTATGGAGATTGCGCTCCTTTACTTCAACCCTCCATACCCTCAGTGTTTCCAATTTAGCATACAATATGGCACATGATGTAGTAAATTGTCCACACTGCTCCTCACGCAGATCAAGCGCCTCTATCGACTTCATTCGCAGTGACTCTCATTCAAGATGTGCCCACTGGCCATCGTAGTGGGATTCTACTCTGTGAAAACGCTAGAAAATAAACATTTCTTCTCCTTCTTCTTATGACCGTAGTTGGAAGCATGCTCGACATCGATACGATACGATGTCATGTTCATATTAAGATTGTAACTGATGCTAATGGGTCGGTTCACTAGACACCGACTTCGCAGTTTGGAAAAAATGAGAACAACTTGGAAGAATCCACTCCGACATTATAAAATATTGTTTAATACAGGTACTCAAAAAGTAAACATTTCGATACATGTTTAACTTGCCAAAAGTTTGTCATTTCCGAAAGAGCGTTTTCTGTTTTTTGACAGCTAGTAAGCGTGCATTAAATTGTTTTTTACGAACTAGTGCGTAAAGTTTTTTGAGCTTCATCCAGTTCGTTAATTTCTTAATTGTATTTTTTCGCAAATGTATCAAAAAATTTTGATACACGTGCGAAATCGTCATTTTCACTCGTCCCTAGTGTTAACGCTCGCTTTCGCTTGCACCAACACAACTAGGGACACGTGATAAAATGACAAACTTTTCGAACTTGCATCAAAATGTACTATTTGAAGAATTGAGATTTGAGGTAGATATAGAAAAGAAAAACACATACCTACAGCTGCCGAGTTGAGAACCTCCTTCCTCCTTTTAGATTCTTCTGGAAGCGGTAGCCAAAAATGTCTGTCATTTCAGCTAGTCGATCGCTTCCAACCATCTACATCTCTGTCGAGCTGGACATTTTTCACGGCCATTACATCGCGGAAACACTTTATGCGACTATAAAGCTTAATGAACCGTAAAGATAATCATGACATATTAACTAAATGCCCAGGGGTGGCCTTATTGGCTTGATACTAATAAACACGGCTTAACTAGTTAGACGCGTCTTGGTGCTCCATAATAAACGGCTAAGGGGCCGTTCAATTATTACGTAAGCAGATTTCTTACCATTTTTTACCCCCCCGTCCCCCTGGTCAAAAGGTCAAAAGTAAGCAAAGCTCTTACCCCCTCCCCCTATGCTTACGTAAACATTTTTAGTTATAAATGTTTTTTTATATTGTCATTTCAAAAATAGGAAAATCCATGGAAAGATTAGGTTTAACTGATACACATAGAGTAAGGGACAAAAATATTATAATCAGAAATAATATAATATAATAGATGCATTAATTAGACAAGTGAATAGAGCGCGGTAATTTCCCTAATGCGCGGTAATTCCCCTAATCGGTTCTCAAAGCGAGTGCCTAAACATATGCATTATTTGCGGGAATCCCCGAAAATGCGTTTTGTTTTCTCGCATAGACAATGTGAGGGTTGCCATTCGTGTAAAAAAGTAAATAACTAACGATGACGTAATCATCATCTAGACCCCCTACCCCCCATGTCATCCAAAATAAGCAAAACAGATACCCCCCCTTGCTGCTTGCGTAATACTTGAACGGCCCCTAACCAGTGTAAAAGAAATTAAATTTAGTTAACAAGTACCATAAAAAAGTTAATTAAAAAAAACAAAAAACCCGACTGCGTAAAAACTAAAAAGAAAAAAACAAGAGTACTTAGTTCAGTAGTAGCTAGGATTATGTTAAGTAATTGATTGCTATTGAGGAATCTAAAGATGCCTACTATCGGGACCCATTATTTGTAACATTTTAACCTAGATTTTAAATGGGTGCCGACTGTAGGCATCTTTAGATTCCTCAATAGCAATGGATCTTTTTTCTACGCGATGCGACACGCACTTGGCCGTTTTTTATCACGTTCTTTTTTCCTTAAACCTTAACCTTAATCGAATCCCAGGTATTTCTGCTCCAGTATTTTTTGCGATACTGCCGAGGATTGATAGAGTGTTTTTACCTATTGGTTTTACGATTCTGGAGGGGCCTTACGAAATAAGATAACTGTTCTCGAAGTAACAAGGTCGGGCAGTAAAGTAAGGAAGATTTTGGAGCCCTTCTTTTTCTGTCGGACGTAAGTTGAAAATGTCATTCTAATTTTTGTTTTATTTAAATCCATAATTACTTACCAAAATAACGTGTAAAAAAGGTGCAGTTATTCACAAAAAGGTTGAACAAAGCGCATATATTTGCATCAGTGGAAACCTTAGTTTAAAAAATCATTTAAATATCTCACTTAACTTTGCGCTGTAGTTTATTGTAGCTTGATACTTTGAAAAAGCTTTCTGCGGTGGGAAGTTTCCCGGTTTGAAAATTTTATTCAATAGGAAAGCGGAATATTTTAAAATTAGTTCAACAGTTTCTGAGTTTATCGGATAGTTTCCTATCTTGCTGTTTACTATTTAGAGGTCCTGGCTTACAAACCTTTATTTTTTTAAGAAGTAATTTACTGTATTTTGTTATACGATAGTGGTGTGTAAAGAACATTGAGGGACCTACTTCAAAATTTTAAACAAATCGGGTGACGTCATCTCGAAAAAATACTTTTAAAAATCGTAAGTCAAAATGTATCGCAATTAGGGTACTGATACCTACTTATAAAAAGCAGTGGTAGTCTAGTGTGGTTCGACCTACCGCCTCTCATGCATGGGATCGGGGGTTCCGCATCTCTGCTCGCATCTCTAAGTTTAATGAAATTCAATTTCAATTTACCATTGAGCTTCCCGGTGAAGGAAAACGTCGTGAGGAGACCTGACTGCATCTGCGACTAGCCTTTTAAGTAATTTCCATGGATGTAATTTTGTCAAACGACCTATCCCGACTTATGTGGCGTTAACGAATTGGGATCTTTATCGACTAAATAAAGCAAACATTTGATCCAGTTGTGAAAGCATTCTCCCCCTTTCAAATTGGACCTCTCATTTTAGTTCCAGTTTGATATTATTTCGTCACAGTCGGCCCATCGCTTCCACTGAACCGGAAATCTTTGTCACAACAAACAATATCGTCAAAATGGAAGGTACAAAGTAATTAATAAATCAGAGGGCTGAAATAAACCTTATAATTAATTCAAAATAAATAGAGGTGTTTGAAATATCCAGACTGGATGAATATTCGTTCTTTGACTCGATTCTGGAAGTTGTTTGAACTGGTGCTTGTCGAGTGAGTTGAAGTTTTTGACGCACTGTGCTGAGTTAAATAATAGTATCGTCTTTTTTTATATTGGGACCATTTTAGCGACACTTCTCCTGGTAAAATCCATCAAGTCATTTAGGCCGCAGTGTGCCGAATAAATATACACGCATATTACTATACTAATACTCGAAAAAATCCTTCTGGTGCAGTCGGTTGTCAAACTAGCTTCTGTCCGCGACTTCGTCCGCGTGGAATTCGTTAAAAGCATTCCCGCGGGAACTGTGCATTTTTTTTTCCAGATAAAAAGTAGCCTATATGTTGACCAGTGTTATAAACTACCCCGCTACCAAATTTTGTTGCAATCCGTTCAGTAGTATCCGGACATACATACATCCCTAATAGATATTAAGCTTTGTGCAAATTTTTGCCAGAGACAAGTTTCCCCACCCCTGCCAGCTAAATCATTCTTTTTGGATGGCTGAAAAAATCATGGTAGTAGTATATATAACTAAATTAACAGGAAAATCATCATAGCTAAGTAGGCTGTACACGTTTAGGAATAGTCTTAGTTAGGTAACTTAAAAAATGTTCATTAAATAGGTACCATTGAAAATCATTGAGACGGGAAACTTACGGTACGGAACCCTACATTGCACGTGACCCGACACGCACCTGGCTGTTTTTTTAATTTATTTAAATATCACTACGCCGCGCTTTGCCGCGTTTGCAAGCTTTAAAACGCGGCGTTTTGCCGCTAGTGAGTGACCTTACAAAATTGGTTGATAGGTAATTTAATTTCAATTAACACTTCAGTTTGTCTTCAAGTACTCAATGTCTCGGTTGGTTGGCGGAACAATTAGCGCCCTAGGGCTTCTCCCTTTTCCACAGACTGTCATACATAAGAATATATAGGTATATACATTTATAAAATCAAATCAAAGATAGTACGTTTATGCCTTACAAAATATTGGTGTCTGTTTTTTGTAGGTATATCAGTGGTATAGGCAAACGAGCGAACAGCCCACCTGATGGTAAGTGGTCAACGCGGCCCATGGCCCATAAACGATACCTAGAGATAATCTACTATAGGAAGTCCCGCGCCTCGACATTTGAAACGCTTCAATGTATTTATTTATTATTATTTAAAAAACACCACCAACACTCTCAACGCATAGTAGTTTTTTTACTCATAATACATATACTGGTAAATTCATTTCTGTTAAATTCATTTAAAAGTGACGTGTAAAAGTGTCCAGATGTGGCCTATTTGCTGAATAAATATTTTCATTTTCATTTTCAACCTTAAACCCTAGGACCATGGGGTCCGGGGATGCATCGTATTTTTAGTGTAGGTAGTATCAAAAAAAAATCGAGGCCTCTAGTAACCGAAATTCTAGCCTCTATCTCGCACAGAGATTTTGCACTGCCATTCAACGAGGCAATGCTGCTAACATTTTGAGTACAATGCCTTGAAGTGTTGGCCTTTTAGATTAAGAAAGTTACTCGTAAGATTCACCCTAAATCCTAAGTCTGAACTAACCTATCTAAAGGTTAGTTCAGACGTTAGAAAAATCTGAAGGGAGAATACCAATGTTATTTAGTAACCCTTAAAAACAGACACTGAAATTCGGCGTTAGATCAGTTACCTGTCCAGCCGACACCACATCAAATATCATTACATCAAACATTCGGGTTTTTCCAATAACAATATTAATTCCCTTTCATGTGGCACATCATTCCAGACGAATATAGACGAGTCTCCTAATAACATGGTTTCATTATCTTTTAGGAGACGAGGCGAGGGAGCTTATACCCTCATTAAGGCTTTTATTGTAGCCATGTTAGCTCTAGCATGCGTTAAATCGTGATATTTGATGTCAATGACAGTGAGGATAAAAGGAAAATCTTTTTTGGCACGAAACTTAATAACAATGCTAGGTATGTGATACTAATGAGGTACGTGGAGGTTAATCAATCCTTAGTATCTAGATGTTTGTTATCTAATATCACGTTAATTATCATCGACCTATAATAACATATGGACGAACAGTGCCTAACAGAATTTGTCAGAATATATGGAGCAAACTGACATTAGAAAATACGTCCCAATATGCTAATAACGCCTCTTTATAATATGTGTCAAGATAAATATTTTATACAAAAGTAAACCTAACACTATAAGACTTAAGTGTCAAATTTGCTGAGCGCCAAACGGGTGCCCGAGTTGTTGAGGCACCCGTTTCGAGGGGCCGTTTTTCTCCGGCTGATTGTGAATCCTTACTTATAATAGATCAATGTTAATTATATATATCATCATTTCAGCCGATAGACGTCCACTGCTGGACATAGGCCTCCCCCAATTATACATATACACCTTTTTAATTTTGTGATTTGTGACCGATTGTGCACGGCCAGCTTCCACAGTACCTACACAATATTGATCTTCAGTTCCATATTTGCTTGTACTTTCTGCCACCAAACTCCGCCCTGCCTAGTCCTTTCATATTCCCTTCCAACGTTCCTCTATATTATATACTAGCCGATGCCCGCGAACTTCGTCCCTCGTAGACTTAGAATTTAAGTACGTAAGTTACACATGAAGAAGAGACACATGTACAAAGGCGAGCTTGTCCCTAGAAGGAATTTCTTCCAGCTAACCTTTGAGTAGTGGAGAGGAAATAAGTTCATGAGTAGACAAATGTATAGAAAAATAAAGGAGACACTAAATATACTTATTTATATTATTTGAATTTGCGTACCCCCCGATGATACTATACATATAGACAGTTATAGTTATAGAAGTATTGGAAAATTGGTTTGACCCGTGGAAAACCTGTTCCTGTGGTAATATCGGGATAAAAAGTATCCTTTTTTATCGCCCGGGTCTCAAACTATCTCCATACCAAATTTTATCCAAGTCGATCCACTAGTTGCGACGTGAAGGAAGGACAAACAAACACACTCATATTTATAATATTAGTATGGATTTTTTTAGGTTCCACGATATACTATAGTAACAGAACGTGGGACGTGCTCAATTGGCTGCCACCCGTATTATTCCTATGAGTAGGTATATACTCGTAGGTGACGCACCACAGCTCCTATGCTAGCCGGCCGAATGTTTTTGGTCCCCAGTTATTGCCAATGAAAGAATCATGTGTGGTTATGTTATTCCTTGCTAGAAACGTGCGGATGGTTTATTAAATTTGGCGACACGTTGTACGCCTGTTCGGGTGTTATGGTTTGCGAACACAGACATAGGTAATTTCGTCTAAGTATTATTCGCTAGTTAAGGTAAAATGGGTGTTAAAGTGATGAAATAACTTAAGGTCTGTAGGAGCAAGTGCGCCAGGGTAGGGTAAGTGCATTGACTTATAATAAGTAATAACACATGGACGAACAGTGCCTAACAGAATATGTCAAAATATATGGAGCAAACTGATATTAGAAAATACGTTCCAATATGCTAATAACGCCTCTTTATAACAAAGGCCAAACGGGTGCCCAAGTTGTTCGGGCACCCGTTTTGACGGGGCCATTTTTCTCCGGCTGATTGTGAATCCTGTAAGTGCAACCTGCGCAACTACCGTAAATATAATTATTAAACATACTAAAAACCGGCCAAGTGCGTGTCGGGGCGTATAGGGTTCTGAAGTTGACACGTGACTCTAACAAAAATAGCACTTTAAAGCTTAATATTTCACAAGCGCATCACTTAATCAAAAAATGGTTTTAACAAACCCACAATATTTTTTTAAGACCTATTCAACGATATGCCGCACTATGGGGTACGCAAGAAAAAAAATATATATCCCCACTTTACGAGTAGGGGAGGTACCCTATAAAAAAATATATTTCAACATTTTATTGTACTACTTTGTCAGCGTAACTAATATGCATATTCATGCCAAATTACAGCTTTCTAGGACTAAGCATCTCCGAGCAATAGTGCGGACGACGGACGGACGGACGGACATGGCGAAACTATAAGGGTTCCTTGTGGACTTCGGAACCCTAAAAATACGTCCCAAAATGCTTATAACGCCTCTTTATAACGAAGGCCAAACTGGTGCCCGAGCTGTTCGGGTACCTGTTTTGACGGGGCCATTTCTCTCCGGCTGATTGTAAATCCTATGCATTCAGTTCAGTCTAAATGTATGATACCTACTAATACAAGATGTTACATATATACATGGTGGGTCAGATCCTATAGCAAATAATTAACCCACAGTATCGGCTATCGATTCTAAGTATATTGTAGAGGTCTTTATTTATTTTTTGAATTGGTAAAAAAAAAATGTACGGGTATATGGGATTCAGGCGTCGCTCACACAACCAATCCCATATACAATTATTATTATTTTTTGCTATATCTGACCCACCATGTATATCATCTTATATACTACATTTATGTCAAATATTTTCATTTCATTTCCTTTCATATCATATCTGGATAATATGAACTTAAGTGTATTCATTTTGTGAAGCAGACACTAAACTGCGGCGTTGTTCACTAAACTATAAAGTCCGCTATGAAACTGCCAATCCCTCGTCCAATGGTTTCAGAGATAAGTGTTACAGGAGGTTCCATAAATCCGTGGAAGGGTTTTATGTACAGCTGATTCCAATGTTATGACAGTGGATACCGAACGGATGGCGAGAGCTAGCTTTTACATTTGATAGGGTTATGTTTAACGACAGTCCTTGGGATTAAGTTTAAGCTTATGAATCTAGAGTGAATGGAACTTGTCTCATAGGAGTCATTAAATACAAGCTTGTACCCGCGACTTGCCGGTGGAAGCAAGTAGCACAGGACCGGTCTGAGTGGCGCGCCTTGGGGAGACCTGTGTCCAGCAGTGGACGGTTTTCGGCTGAAATGATGATGATGATGCTGACCCGCGCGACTTTGTCGACAAGGGATTTCATACTGAACTTCCACTCTTTCTGAGTTAAAAAGTCTCCTAGGTTGCAAATTGATTGTGTACCAAATTTCATCAGCCTTCCCTGTCAAATTTAGTCAAAATACTTCCAGTAGTTGATATCTGAAGGAGAGAAAATAATCGTAAATAATTTAAATTGATAAATCCACACTTCATCATCATCATCATTTCAGCCGAAGGACGTCCACTGCTGGACATAGGCCTAGCATAGAATCCACACTTGTCATAACTATATCATTGAAAGAATAATAATAGACCGAGACAGTAAGAGATAATTCCGAACCATTTGTACCAGGCTGGCGACTCTATAGGGGTATATTACGTAATGACAAAAAGGAAAATCATGGTCGTAGCGGCGGCCCAATCGCGTGAGCATTACTCGAACGTGTCGGATAAATTACGAAAGTCAAACGATTTGTAGGTACCACAAAAAATCTTGTATGTTCCGATATTCGATGAGTAAAGAAGTCGGGGGTGATGTTATACTTCACCGGTGCGGCCTACATCCCGCCGTACCGACGAAAACAAGTTAATTATAAACAAAAAATTGAACCATTTGTACCAGGCTAATTTTTGCACAGCTAATCATTGTCGAGTAGCCAATGGCCGCCATACCGCTCCAAAGGAGTATTTTATTTTATTTTGCGCTCACGCAATTGGGCTGCCAGTAGGTACTGGCGCTATGGTCATGATTTTCCTTTTCGTCATTACGTAATTATACCCCTGTAGAGTCGCCAGCCTGGTACAAATGGTTCGGAATTCTCTGTCACTAACTCCCGGTCTATAATGGTTTGATTTAACACCAGGCTCGCATGATCTTATACTTAATTCAAAATTAGGCACGTGATGAAAAAGCTATATAATCTAATAACATCCTTAATCAGCCATATCAACATCACAATCATTTTCTCAATTCATTGCGATTATTTTAATCTAAATACTATCTGAATAATAATAGCAATCACTTTTATTGTTAACCTTTTGAACACCTTTTGACCTTTCCATATTTTCCCTGAAAAAATGATTTTCTCGGTTGATTGTGGCCCAATCAAATTAATCGTTCATCCGAACTGCCATTCATAATAATACGGTCCCCTAGAGACTCGTAATAATTACTTGGGGGATCAGTAACGTTGTCGAAGTGTTCTCACTCTCGATATCTGATAAAATTAATCATAAAATATTTGTCTTTTAATAGTAAGGAGAATTGGGATGTCTCAGCCAACATTCAAAGCAAGACGTAAATACTAAACAAGCTGTACCTTTCTGAAACTATTGTCTTTGGAACTTTCTACCCGACCGCGTCGAGCGGGTTTATTTTTTTTAACACGCTTTTATTAGGTTGACCTGTATGTAACTATGTAATGGAATCTTGCAAGTTAAATTTGACCCACTATCCGATTTCCGATTGAGCTGAATTTTTGCAAGAATATGTAAATCGCATGACAATGCAATATTATGATGATGTGGAGCTGGAAGGTGGCCATAGGAACTCCGTAATAAAACTACATAAACCCATAGAATTTGGGCTCTTTTGATTCGTCTTGAAGAAGGAGATGAAAAATAAAAGCGTGTCCCAAAAATTTATTTTTTGATAAAACTTATTTTCGAATGTATAAATATTGTTTGTATGTTTGTTCTGTATTTCTTTGGCCAAGCTCATCTGTATGTATGTTTTGGCACGTTCTATAGCCTAACCGGGTTGATGGGTTTTGAGATTGTGGGGCGTCGTTATAATTATATTCGTCTAAATTATGTAAGTGACGGGGTATCAATAGTTTACTACTACTACTACTACAACAGCCTATTTACGGCCCACTGCTGGGCACAGGCCTCCTCTCATCACGAGAGGGTTTGGGCTATAGTCCCCACGCGGGCCCAGTGCGGATTGGGGACTTCACACACATCTTTGAATTACTTCGCAGGTGCGTGCAGGTTTCCTCACGATGTTTTCCTTCACCGAAAAGCTCAGTGGTAAATTCAAATTGAATTTCGCACATAAGTAAACTTAGAGGTGCGAGCCGGAATCGAACCCCCGACCCTCAGCATGAGAGGCGGTAGGTCGAACCACAAGGCCACCACGGCTTCGCCAATCAATAGTTTAGTAGATTCTATTTTCTCTGAAATAGAATTAAGTCAGTATTTGTTGTAATAAAAATGATAAAAACTTATTTAAAACAAGCTTTTATCTACAAAAAGAAACAGTATGTTCTTCCATCCTTCACTAAGCATTTTCATTAAAGAAAGTCTAAAGGGACTACTAATGAAAATATTACAGACTTAAAAGAAGACCAAGTTAATGAAGCCGTTTATAACCCTCCCCTCCGCTTAATTCACTTAATTGGAATAAATCTAGACCAGAAGGCAACGACTTACTTGGACTAGTTTTAATGTGTCATGCTCGAACTTCTTTTGCTTTTGTTAAGGTCAATTATAAGCGAGTGTAAGCATACGCGCCCTGCTATTGTTATTATTTGCTTCCCATACATTTTATGCAAGTCTTGCTTCGAAAATCGTCAGTACTTTGAAAAAACTCGTATCTCACATGAGAATGAAATTGACTTTCGACCTTAGGCTCAGATGTCCCTATAGGTATCTAAATCGTTTGTTCCATATTCATAGAAACTGAGATACGTGATGTAGTGATGATGGTGATGATTTTATTATTTCCTCACAGTTTGAGAAAAACATTATAGATACCTTGGCCGCAATTGCGATTGCCGGACTCGTACTAACTGACTCGTCCGGCAATGCGCTACTTGGCGGCGTCTGCAATTATGTACTATTATTTAGGGCTGACTTTTCAATTGTTAGACAAAATTTATTCGTCGAATAGTCCATACAACATTTGAATTTGTTCTGGAATAAAATCCAATTTTGTATGGACTATAGGAATGAATTTTGTCTGACGATTGAAAAATCATGGAAAAATCAGCCCTTAATCGATTTAAGTATACAAATCATATTGAAATACTAATAATATAAATGCGAAAGTAACTCTGTCAGTCTGACTGTTCTCACGCTTCACGCTTTAACTGCTGGACCGATTTGGATGAAATTTGACACGGAGGTAGAGCCCCAGGGAAAGACATAGATAGCGGCGCTTCTTCTCAAGCAATGGGTCTAGGAAGGGCTAGTAAATTCTTTTCTGACGTGTAAAAGTGCCCCTATGTGGCCAATTTGCTGAATAAATGATTGAATTTTGAATTGATTTTTTTATTGATAGGCTTCTTTTTATCCCAGAAAAACTAGTTCCCACGGGAACGCGATAACCGAATTCCACACCAACGAAGTCGCAGTATAAAATATAAGTTAAAGAATGAAACAATAATTTGCTACGCGAAATATAATTTAGCTAGTTTCTTACAACTGCCCAATTAAAATTAATTACATCAAAACTTCTCATCGCCACAAATTCACGTTTCTTCTCGTATTTTTGTTACTAAATGAAAGAGACGGGGCATGTCGAAAAAGAGAAAACGTTGTTGAAGGAATTCAAAAAGTTCCTCATTTAATTTCGTTCTCGAGCGTAACAAAAAGTCACAGCTAATTCAATATGACAAGGTGTCAAGTTCGGCCAAGTTCTCAACTCGGCTGGCAACTGGCTAGTGCTGGGAAAACGCAACTGTATATAAAAATGAGACTTTCACTCCCTCGGGTTCTAGTTTCCGGGGATAAAATGTTCCTGTTTTCATTTGGCCTGTTGTTGAAAAGCACTGATTGAATTTATTGATATTGCTGATAGCTTCTTTCCTACCTAGAACGTTGTTCATCAGCACTACCATGAGTTTACAGTGACCGTACTCGCTAGCGACTACGTAAACGATTTGTATGAAGAATTTTAGTTCAACGAGTGACCGCCAGGGGCGCTGTACTATATTATTATTATTATTTGTTGGTACATTTTCATGTCACGGGCCCATGGGGACCCGGTCATTCGCATTCATGGGGCCGAAGCCAAACATGAAGAGGATTTTGGTACCTTTTACTATAAATGTGAGATGGCCGCAACTGTGGAGATCTGTCCTCCCAATACAACATGAGGCTGTACTGGCGGACAGCCCTCCCCAGTTGCCCAAACTATTGCCGAGGAAGGAAGAGACTTGGAGTGGGCTATGTGGATGGGAGGTGTGGACTGGAAAATCGGGCTATGGAGTGAGATTACGGACATCTGCCTGATCAATATCTCACAAATTGAAGGCAAGGCAGACGGTGACTCGCCGCTTACGCACTAACCTAAAGGCTAGCCTTCTTAATAATAATAATAATATTATTATTATGTATTAATACACTAGCAGCTGAAAGCTGATGTGTGTACCTATGTCACTGCACTTTTTTAAGTTTATAATGTTTATCAAGTCTATTTTTAAAACAGTTCACTGAGGGTGCACTTATTACTGACTCAGGTAGTTTGTTCCACTCACATACAACACGGTTAGGTAAAAAGTGTTTCTTGGGATTGCTTGCACTTTGAGACCGAGTAAGTTTTAAAGAATGACCTCTAAGGCACTCATTCTTGCTCTTGACATATAGATCTTCCAGACTAGGTACGTTGTAGTGGTTATGTAATATTTTATGTTTCAATGAGATCGCCCCGTTGTCGTCTTTGTTCGAGAGTGCACAGTCCCAGGGTTTTAAGGCGTTCATACAAATCGTTTATGTAGTCGCTAGCGAGTACAGTCACTGTAAACTCATGGTATTGCTACTTAGGTGTTTGGCTATGTTCGCGCTATGAACTCTAAGGGCTGAAGTTTAGTGTATTGTGTTGTACTTACCTCGTAGCTCACCCGGTCGTTTGCCCCTTATATGATACAAAAGCTTTTGACCGCGACTTTGTATTTTATTTTATTATAAGCATAGACGTAAATAATATAGACCCGGTCTATCGTACACGTAATATGTCCCCACTTCCATGGTGTCCAATCCAAAGTTCTGTCACCGAGCGTGCGTGACAATAAGCGTTTTTAAAAAAAACTTTTTTCGAAACTGTTTCTCAGTATCTAAAAACTCGTCTCGTTGTTAAAAAAATGTGACCCAACTTTAGTGTCACGCTATAAGTTTAACTTTGGATTGGACACCAATGAAGTGGGGAAACATGACATGTATCTACGTTAGGCCGGGTCCATACGAAGTATTATTTATGTCTATGATTATAAGGAATACATATTGTGATCCAAACATTGAACATAGCGCGCATAAACAGTAGGTTCCTAACATGTAATTTTCCATTTTTTTTCCAATTTTAGTAAATTAGTATATAGTTAATAATCTAATATATAAAATTCTCGTGTCACAATGTTTGTAACCAAACTCCTCCGAAACGGCTCGACCGATTCTTATAAAATTTGGAGTGTATGTTCAGTAGGTCTGAGAATAGGACGTAAGCTATTTTTCATACTAAAAAAGTCCAAGGCGGTACGAAGTCCGCGGGGTCAGCTAGTATAATATAGATTGAGATTGATAAGAAATGAAAAGTGGGCTGGAATATTTTGAACTTTATTATACATGTGTAGTAATAATTTAAAGATACACTAGTGACTATCGGAAAGTAATAAAAAGGGGTTTTCAAAATGTCATCCATGTAAGTACAAAATAAAAAGAATTTTTCGAGGATTTAACTGCACTTTTTTTCCTTATAAAAAATTATTTTTGAAATTGTGTAAACATGAGTGGTCTCACTCCTTGCATTAGAGTACTTAGGCTTTTATGTGCTAGAATAACAATCTAATTTTATATTATATTTAGAATATTATAGATATTTAATTTACCTGATGAAAAGGAAAATATATTTATATGAATGTTTTTCTCTTCACTACTAGGTGCTTAACAAAGTTTAATTTAACAGAAGGAGAGCGCTAGTTCAAAACTTTACTACAACTGAAACAACGGAACGACGTTATAACTCACGGTCAGTCTTAATCCCGAGGGCGGTAATGTACATTTTAGGTCAAACCCTAAAAGTGAGTGCTCGTAACGCATATAATGGAGAGCAAAGCTGATATTCAAACATAATTAGAGTACCTTTACTAGTCACAAGTTTCGAGTATGTCAGTTCGTTACCTCTTCAAGCTTAAACCCCTGGAACGATTTAGTAGAGATTTGGTATGGAGAATAGTTCGAGTCCCGTGGAAGGACAAAGGCTACTTTTTATCCCGGAAAGACGCATAGATATTTAGTTTCGGCGGGAGCGCTATGACCGAATTCCACGCAGACGAAGTCGGGGGCAGAAATTAGTAGTTTATAATTAACTAGCTTTTCCCTGCAACTTCGTATGCGCAGAAATATTATAAATAAAAATCCCGACTTTTCCCATTCCCGTGGGAATTTCGCAAAATCCTTTCTTAGCGTATGCCTACGTCATAACATCTACCTGCATGCCAAATTTCAGCCCGATCCGTCCAGTGGTTTGGGCTGTGCGTTGATAGATCACTATGTCAGTCAGTCAGTCAGTCAGTCAGTCAGTCACCTTTGAGTTTTATATATTTAGATTAAACAAATAAATAAATAAACGTTCCAGTACTCGACACAAGGTCAATCTCGTTAACTAGTAGACAACTACCCTTTATTAGGTACCTAACTAGCTTCTAATTATTATAATGAGAGTCGTGTTCGATGCGCGCTGCGACGTAGACGCATTGATGACTAATTTATTTATTTATTAATTGCGGAATAAGCGCGGCTCGGCCGCCGCTAATAGTTTTTTGAAACGATGGGTGAAACCGTCGTGAATAAGCTCCTCACCCTTTTGCTGCAGTTCCTGCTGGAAGATGAGCTGGACGCGGTGCAGGTCTGCTTCAGTGCCGCCGACATCTGCGAAGCGAAGTAAGTGCTGTTCCAGTCCCTTGGGATTGCCGGCACAGTTGTACTTCACCGGAGAGGAGACGAAACCGGGATAAAGTCCCTTAAGGACATCATTGATGTTCTGAGGGAGCGTGAGGGCGACTTGCCGGAGTTCGTGCCGACGGAGGTCTCCAGATTGCCGTCCTGCACTCCAGAACATGTTGACGTGAGTGGCCTGCTGAAGGAAATCGTGGCCCTTAAGGCAGGCATGGCAGAAATTTTGAAGAAGTTTGATGATTCGCAGGGCACTATTGCCGAGTTACGCAACGAAGTTATCAGTTTGCGTAATAGTGCCCCGCAAACACGGTCACCTGCAGCGGCGTCAAATTTCAAGACTAATGACCGGGCGCCAACTGTCGACGCGGTCAGTTCGCATGTTGCTGACACTGCGCATGCCGTTGCGTGGCCCGTTTGCCCCCTCCGCGCCGGGCCGCCGCCCCCTGCATCCTCTAAATCACGTCATCGCTATGCAGATGCCGTAGCTGGTCGATCTGTCGCAGCCAACCGGAGTGTCGCGTCCTCAATAGCGCGTCAAGTTCGGGTTCCTCCAAAGGAGCCTCCTAACACCAATGTGGACAAGGAGGGTTTCACTACGGTGTCGAGGAAGCGCAAGCCGCGCAAGAGCCAAGGTGGTACTGCAGAACCGGTTGGTTCTGGTCTGCACGTTGCCACACCGAGCAAGACGCTATATGTTTCGCGCCTGCATTACTCCGCCACGGCTGATGATTTGGCGGAGTATGTTCGCCAGAAGACCGGCTTCTCCCTGAGTGTTCCCGCTGCGTTCGCGCCACTACGTGCACTTCAGCTCTTTTGTGGTGCGCGTGCCGCGGCCGCTGCTGGAGAACATCGAGAGTGCTGACTTCTGGCCGAAGGGTGTCGTGTTTCGACGGTTCCGGGGCAACCTACCGAATCCTACACCGGAGATGACGACGCAGCGGAGCCACGCCGTTTCGTCGCCTAAATAGTTTTTATTTGGTTTCATGACGCATTGGTGTTAGCTGTAAGGTCATGTTGAACTTTTATAAATAAATAAATAATTATGGATTTTACGATTGCCAGAAAATAATCTTTACGTAGTTTATTTCACCGCTGGGTTCTCTATTCCCATCATTCTCGATTTTGAGCGGTATTTGTCCAGTATCTCAAGATCTGCCACATTTCCACCTAAATGCGAAATAGAAGAATAGAAGATGTTAACTATAACCAGAAAGTAAAGGATTGTTTTTGTCTATTTCAGAGAAAATCTATGTATATAATAAAACAAGAAACTGACTGACTGATTGATCGATCAACGCAGAGCCGAAACTACTGGTCGTAGAGAGCTGAAATTTGGCATGCAGGTTCCCTAGGGAACGTAGGGGAGCACTAAGTGAGGATTTTTTGAAATTCACACGGTAACGGAAAAAAGCGGGAGTTTTCATTTTAATATTTCTGCTCATACTAAGTTCCGGGGAAAAGCTAGTACATACAAGATAAAATAACAATAAACGATAATAACAAGTGTAAGAGCAGTTTAGATTCATTTCTTTGATTCAGTTCACGCCCCAACCGTTGAGAAGGGTATGGAATTATTACCCCGGGAAAAGAAAGGAGCCCTGTGGGAATTCTAAGAAAATTCCACGCAAACTAGGCTTGAGGCAAAAGCCAAATATTTAGTGGTTTTCCTTATTATTGTGGGAACAGGTCAGACGGCCTGTTTAATATTTGTAACATGAATATTATAATACTTTTCTTGTGATGATAATTACGACAATAATATGTCGGACAAAAGGAGCAACAGGAGAAGTTTAAGAATAAAATGATTAAGATAAATGATGATTACGTTTGTCCACAAAATTATTTATATTTTAGCAGCAATACAACAATATAATAATACTAAACTACTAATATTATAAATGCGAAAGTAACTCTGTCTTTCTGTCTGTTTTTCCATCTGTCTAGCTGTTCCCTCTTTACGCGTAAACCACTGGACCGATTTAATTAATATTAGGCTACCTTTTACCGCGGAAAAACGATGAAGTTGCGGGCTAAATTTGTAATCAATATACTCTTTCCATTTACTAACTGAGTGGTTGAGTGACTGACAGACACAGCACGGCCGGAACTACTTATCGTAGAAGCTGAAATTTGTCATGTGTGTTCCTTAGGGGGTACACCTCTGCCCTGCCTTACAGAGCAGCACCAAGACAGAATTACGCAAAACTTAACCAGGGACAAAAATGGGACCTTCATCTTCAAAGGTGATAGATATCGTTCGAGTGTTGTGGGAATTCAATGAATGTGCGGTCTTTGTGGTGTACCGTAGTGATCTGCAGACGCAGTCACATTTCTTATGTGTATTATTATATATTATGTATATTCCTTATGTGTATTATTCCTGTATATGTGTATTATTATATATTATTTGTATTATTCCTCTTGAAACGCTAGAGACTTCACAATAAATGCATTATAATAAATCTCGAGAAACGAGCTGATATTTTTAATGGTCATTTTAACGACATATTTTCAAGTCTAACACTACTTTTGTAATTACATTATGTCTGTACTGTTCTTTTAATGTGTGGTGTTCAATTAAGTATATTATATGTATTGTACCTATTGTACTTTAATAATTGTATGACACCGTCGTTTAAACGGCCAGTCGCATAGATTGGAGCATAGGAGATCCTATGTTCCATAGTACCTAGGGGAGGCCTACGTCCTTCAGCTACTACAGTCTTTCAGCTGGAATTATGGTGCTGATGGCGGTGAACGATGATAATGCTGATGTAAATGATGACGTGGTATCTTTGGTTACAAAAATAAGAAAATAAGCTTTTTCAAAAAATTAATTTTTGGGACACGCTTTTATTGCTGACTGTACTTTTCTTTGTTAATCCTTCATCTACTCTTTAAGACGAATCAAACGAGCCCAAACTCGATGAGGTTATGTGATTTTATTACGGAGTTCCTATGGCCACCTTCCAGCTCCATCATCGGATCAGCTCCACGTCATCCTAATATTGCATTGTCACGCGATTTACAGATTCGTTCAAAATTTCAGCCCAATCGGAAACCGGAAGGTGGGTCAAATTTAACTTGCAAGATTCCATTACAGACAACGGGACAGGTGAAAGTAAATAAAAGCTTGTATTATACCTACAGCAAAGATAGATCTCGATTGATAAAGTCTACGCTCCGCCCGGCACCGACCCAGCTCCAAAACCCCGAGAGCTTTCAGCTCGAACTCCAAAACCGTTTTGCTTGCCTAGAAAGCGACGTGGACGATTACAACGACGGGTTTGTGGAAGCTGTCCATACGGTTGGGTCCAAGTTCTTCAAGACCCGCCGTACAAGAACCAAGAAAATCTCAGACTCAACCCTAAAGCTCATGGAGGTGAGGCGTGAGATGATTCTGCAGTCTTCAGGTGACGCTAGTCATTATCGGCAGCTCAATAGGCAGATCTCGAAGTCTCTGAAGCGTGATATACGCCGATTCAATACCACCAGTATTGAAAAGGCTATTGAGCGTAACAGAGGCTCGAAGGTGTTTGCCAAAGATCTGTCTATTGGCCAAAGCCAATTGACAAAGCTGAAGACCGAAGACGGCAGGATCGTTTCATCCAAACCGGAGCTGTTGGGAGAAGTCGAGAAGTTCTATGGGCAGTTATACACGACAATCCGAACACCCGTCGCTGATCCAGCTAAAGACCCTAGAGCTAGATTAACCCGACACTATACCGAAGATATCCCGGACGTCAGCCTGTACGAGATTAGTATGGCTCTCAAACAGCTTAAGAACGGCAAAGCCCCCGGTGAAGACGGAATTACAGCCGAACTCTTGAAGGCGGGTGGTAAACCAGTCCTTAAGGCCCTTCAGACGCTGTTTGATTCCGTCATTCACGAAGGGAGAACGCCGCGAGCATGGAACAGAAGTGTGGTGGTGCTCTTCTTCAAAAAAGGTGATAACACCTTGTTGAAGAATTATAGACCCATCTCACTTCTGAGCCATGTTTACAAGCTGTTTTCGAGAGTCATTACGAACCGTCTCGCGCGCAGGTTTGACGAATTCCAGCCTCCCGAACAAGCCGGTTTCCGAAAGGGCTATAGTACCGTAGACCACATACATGCGTTGCGGCAGGTTGTACAGAAGACCGAAGAGTATCCTACCTCCCCCTTTGCCTTGCATTTGTGGACTACGAGAAAGCCTTCGATTCGATCGAGACTTGGGCTGTGCTGCAGTCTCTCCAGAGGTGCCAAGTTGACTACCGGTACATCGAAGTGTTGAAGTGTTTGTACGAAAATGCCACCATGTCCGTCCGACTACAGGACCAGACCACGAAGCCTATTCCACTGCAGCGGGGAGTCAGACAAGGAGATGTGATCTCTCCGAAGCTGTTCACCGCTGCATTGGAGGATGCCTTCAAGGTGCTGGACTGGAAAGGTCGAGGCATCAATGTTAATGGCGAGTACATCTCTCACCTTCGATTTGCCGACGATATTGTAGTCATGGCTGAGACCATGGAGGACCTCAGTATTATGCTCGCTGACCTCAGCAGAGTTTCCGATCGAGTTGGTCTTAAAATGAACATGGACAAGACGAAAATTATGTCTAATGTCCATGTTGTGCCAACTCCCGTAATAATCGGAGGCTCTGCGCTCGAAGTTGTTGACCATTATGTACACCTGGGACAAACAGTCCAGTTAGGTAGGTCCAACTTCGAGAAAGAGGTCAATCGTCGAATCCGACTCGGCTGGGCAGCGTTCGGGAAGCTTCGCAGTGTCTTTTCGTCCAAATTACCGCAGTGTCTCAAGTCGAAAGTCTTCGACCAGTGTGTGTTGCCAGTGATGACCTATGGTTCCGAGACGTGGGCGCTTACGATGGGCCTCATAAGAAGGCTCAAAGTCACTCAGAGGGCAATGGAGAGGGCTATGCTCGGGTTTTCTCTGCGTGATAGAATCAGAAATGAGGATATCCGCAGTAGAACTAGGGTCACCGACATAGCCCGAAGAATTGCGAGCCTTAAGTGGCAGTGGGCGGGGCACATTGCTCGCAGGACTGATGGCCGATGGGGCCGGAAAGTTCTCGAGTGGCGCCCGCGAACCGGGAGACGAGCTGTCGGTAGGCCTCCAACAAGATGGAGCGACGACCTCGTGAAGGTTGCGGGAAACCGGTGGAAGCAAGTAGCACAGGACCGGTCTGAGTGGCGAGCCTTGGGGGAGGCCTATGTCCAGCAGTGGACGTCTTTCGGCTGAAATGATGAAAGATAGGCGTTCCAGTAGAAATATTAAATCTAAATTCGCAAAAATTATTTCAATTCAGAGAGCAACAAATTGACAAAAGGCCCGACTTATCAAAATCAAGAAAATTCTCAAGCCCAATAAATCCCGGCTATTTAGGAAAAATAAACGGGGAAAATGACAAAAGAACAGCACTTACACTGCGAGGAAATCATTTGTAAATGGCGTGATTTGGCGCTTCCCTTGCGTCGGTGGGAGATGACAAATGCTCACTTGTTTTCGGTTCAGTCGCGTGAGAAATCGCAAAATCGAAAGTTCTTCCATGTCAAAAGGTCGTTGTTAAATGAGCTGTGGGGGTCTCGGTGATATGGCCTCGCCGCTTGTCACACCGTCACTTACCTACGGTCAAGTGTAATATTCTATCTCTCCTCTAAATTAAAATAAAAAGCAAAGGTGACTGACTGACGCACAGCTCAATTTACATGATGCATCGGACTGAAATTTGGTAGGTACACTAATAATAGTTAATTATGTCGTAGACATTAGCTTAGAAAGGATTTTTGGAAATTCCAACCCTGAAGAGGTAAAACTGTGTTGAAAATTTGTACGAAATTTTGACTAGTTAAGTTTATGGAAAAGAACAAACGCTTGCTTTTCATCCCGGAGAAATGCACAGTTTGCGCGGGAACACTAACCGAATTCCACGCGGACGAAATCGCTAGCAGACGCTAGTTTAATATATCCAGTTAATGCAAAAAACGGTCTCAAGCAGGATTTGAGTTTCCACCTCCAACGGTTATCCGAATCAGAGGGCGTGCAAGCAAGTAGGTTGAGGTTGTAAAATTAGTTCACTGCTGTACGATAAACGTGACGTCATCCGCCGCAGCTTTACGACACTTGTGTTTCAAATTCCAATTGTATATTTGCAGCATTGCTTACCTGAAGTCAACAAAAAGTAAAAAAGGAGGTTACTTTTTCATATTATCAAGAACACAGCGGTGTAAAAGGCCACCCCTTCATTTTATCAAGCTCGTGTAGAGATTCTTTCGCGTTTACTTCCTGAGCAAATCCTTTAATATAATAATAAGTAAAGGAATTTCATTTCACGTAAAAATTACATTGATTTTACGCGAAAAAATGTAAGGCAGAAATACGTAAGAGTTTTTATATTATACCAGAAAATTCTTTGATTTTTCATGGGTCTATTACATCCGGTTTCAATAATCGAATAAATCCATTGTTTACTTACTCAATTAATTTATTCACTTTATTGTGTAAGATTAGGGTACGATTTCAAGCTGCCGATGAATAATTTTGTTTATAACTAGGTATTATGTTTCAACCTTTCATGAAAGGAAAAGACAAACAACTTTTCCCGCAGTATGCCGTTAAAGACGATTTAAAAAAACATACGTCCTGACGGCCGGCTACATGGCTACCAGTGTTTTAAGTAGTTTAAAAACAAAAGACTATGCATAAACTCACGCCTGTTTACCGTTGGGGTAAGTAGAGACCAGAGAACGTCACCTGTTTCTGTTCAAGCATATATTCTCTCGCTTCCTCCACGTTCATTCCTGTCTTAATGCAAGCTCGTCGGTTTAAAATAGGTACTTTTACTTAAAAGCAAGACGGTTTTACAAACTATAAAAGGAATCACAACGCAATTTTATTTGATTCTTGAAACATGTAGAGAACCGCTTGCTACCAGCTACCAGAATGTTATTCCAATCTTTATTTCCAATTCACTTTTAAACTACATTGAAATGTACCATTTCACCATTTCCAAATTAATTCAATCCAAGCGAAGCGAAGCCACCTAAAAAATTCATTATCTGCTTATTAAGTTTCATCATTAATTCATTATCTGGAAAAACGCGTTTGCGGGATTTTTTTAATTATGGCTTTCACTAAAACGGTGCTTTTTCTCAAACGTCTTCCGTTAAAGGATTTATCTGGGGTGTTATAAAAGATTTAGTGCCCGCTCTTTACTGGGGCTAGAATATGGTATCTCATTTCTGCTTGTCAGTTTGTAGAATATTTAACGTTAATCTGAGTTTTGGTTAGTTACTTTCTTTATTATTTGTCTAATGTTTCAAATGTTTAATTAAACCCTTCAGAAGATTTAATAATAGTGCGATGTCGCTGTGGTATACTTACCTACTTTCATTTTGTAAATAGTTGTTTTTAATCAACTTTTTTTATCGCAACGTGGTCATATTCTTTTCGACATCTTACCTTACATATCGAAAGGTTTTTGTTTTACACGTAGGTTTAGGCTGCCTAAAACTGACGTTTTAAATCACCGATTTTAAATTACCTAGGTATTTTGAGCAATTCCTATTTGTCAGCTCTAATCCATATCACAGCTCCAAATTTAAATAATAGTACATCATTAACCATACAGTTATTAAAGCAGCCATGTAATAATCTTGAAGCCTCTAAGAAAGCATTAGAGCTATTATCTCGGCTGGTATAACGTAGGTAGTTTATTACTGCGACACTACACTAACCATTTAGCCCACATACCTGGCGCTCTGAGCACGCAAAGCACAGGAGGGTTCCATTTTGTTAAGTAAACATAAACATCCAGTGACTACGAGCCGTGTTAAAACTCTCTGCTCGAAGGAAGCCAGGTGTGATGAAATCGTGCTGTTTGTAGTATTATTATCTTGTATAGGCCCATAGATATCTGCACTTAAGAACTATTATAGTAAAAAGTGCAAAACGTCCCAAAATTTCGACTACAATTTTTCGAATTTGATAATTTGGGTTCACCGCCACCATCACACGGCAGACACGGCCTGTAAAAGCACGATTTCGAACTCAATTCGAGTGAAATGTCATTGTTTGCGTGCGAGGACGTCTGTGTGCGTGCGAGGACGTCTGTTCACTTGTAAATGTGTGTGTCACTACGCGGGCCAACGATTCACTCACCATCTCCGGATGAATTCAATGACGATGAGGCGAGTTCATGGCGAGATACGCGCGGGCTAGTGACTCCTCTAGATCTCGTTGTATCTACTTTTCATTTAATCCCAGGTTTTGAGTAATTTCCTACTAAGTTGAAAGCTGGAAGTTGTAAAGAAGAGTGCTTTGGCTCGTTTTCGGGCTATAAATGCACCTCGCTACGGTGTTTCTAGCTGTTGTTTAATATTTTTCAGTTTTTATTTCAGTAAAATATTAATGTAGTGTCATGTAACTAATCCTTATTCGCTCGGTTGAAGTAAAAAACGAGTTTTCGCACATGTCAGATCTAGCTAGATCGATTTGTCGTCCCCATAAACTTTCATTTTCCAAATTTCGTTCAAATCGTTGGAGCCGTTTCTGCGATAGTTAGATAAATCTATTGAAAAAATATAGGCAGAAAGCTAGTTTTGTATTAAGTGCATAAAACATCATTGTGAGTAGAGATCTTCTACTATCTAAAGTCCCGCGCCTTTACGTTTCAAAACGCTTCAATTTTTTCATCATTATTTAAAAAGCGCAACCAACACTCTCAACGCATAGTTGATGGCTGTCTCAGCACGCACACATGTGTTGAGAGTGTTGGTGGTGCTTTTTAAATACATTGAAGCGTTTTGAAATGTGAAGGCGCGGGACTTTAGATAGTAGAAGATCTCTACGGCAACCAATGAATAACCGACTTTTTAGTTTATTTGCGTCTTTGGCTTAACTTCAGAATGGCTTTAGTTTGACATCAGCAGACCAAGTTTAGTAATAGCTGGCACTAGTAATACAAATGCATCGGGAAAGTGGTGACTGAAGCTATTAGAGCGCAAATACGTATTAATGGGAGTCTGTCCGATACCATTATGGCTTACCCGGAGTTTAACCGGTTTGAAACGAGAGAATTTAACCGGTCTTCTGTGTTAGTCTCGGCTTGCACAACCTAATATTGTAGTTACGCAATAATAAATATTAATGAATGTTTATTCACGAATTTGAAAACATCCTCACCATTAAAATTCTTACAGTTTTTGGTTTCAATGGCATGTACCAATCTCGGATAGTAGTGACGATCAGTAGATAATACTTTAGGAGCATGGAGCTCAATCCAATGTAACTTTAACTTTTGACATGTAAAATATACCTTTTAAATATCCGATGCCCGCGAACTTCGTTCCGCGTAGACTTGGAATTTGCGTACCCGATGATACTATCCATAAAGACAGTTAAAGTTATAGAAGTATTGAAAATTCGGATTAACCCGAGAAAAACCCGTTCCCGTGGAAATATCGGGAAAAAAAGTATCCTATGTTATTGCCCGGGTCTCAAACTATCTCAATACCAAATTTCATACAAAGAATAGAATAAGAATAGAATAATGTTTATTTACCAGAAAAATATGCAGAATACAGTCATACAAATAATAGGACAACTAGTTGGTTTACAAAAGTTACAGTAGTTGGCAGCGGTTTCCGCACGAGGCTCTGGGCCTGTATCGCGGAGCCCAATGAAGACATACTGAATATTATTAATCTAACTAAATTAAATTAAATGTGTATTTTAAAACACTTACAGCTTTATAGTAAGTACCTATTTAACTACAAACTACAACCAAAGGTACATTAGGTGAGTAATAATTGTAATTAAGATCAAGGTGAGTGTAAGTACCTCGTTAGCAGTGAGTTGTATATAGTTAATTTATGTAGGATGTGTGTGGATTTTGTTTATTCGCGTGTCTGTGTGTGTGTGTGTGTGTGTGTGTGTGTGTTCAAATCGGTCAACTCGGTGCGACGTGAAGGAAGGACCAACAAACAAACAAACACACTTTCACATTTATAATATTAGTATGGATAGTATAGATGAATAATAAATAAGATAAAAAATCATACATACATACATACATATACATTAACGCCTCAGTGTGAGCTCTCAGAGAAATTGTCTCAAGCATGGAATCCAGTGATTAATAAATACAAGCTACGTGATTTAGGTACTATCGGACAAAGTTGTAGACACAGTGAGTATAGTGTGTCGGACCCTTAACAATTAGGTAACAAAAGTTGTTGAGGGTAGTTTCATGTGTTTATTTTGATCTACCTCCACCTAAGAAGAGTTCGCAGAGACAATCTACCCGCGACCGCGGCCCATGCAATTTGGTCGAAACGTTGGGTCAACCAGGAAAGGTGAATGAATCACCTTTTTCGAGTTTAATCGCGTGACGACGCGTCGCATAACGTGTATATTACTTAGGTATTTGAAGAGTACAAAGTACTTCTACACTCTAGCTCGTTAATTTCAGATAGTAAAGGTCATTAGCCAGACGGTCAACAGTCCAGGCAATCAACTCACTTAATTGCCACGTGAAATGAATAACACTGACTGCATTAACTATTTATTACCTACCTACTGAGCTGCGGGTCTCAACTTCGCCTGTGTTTCATGATAAATAATTGAACTCCATGCGAGTATCGGAGCCCATACTTTTTCATCCCTACTACACAACCCTATATCTTTTTTTATTACTAACTAGCTTCTGCCCGCGACTTCGCTCGCATGGAATTCAGTTATCGCGTTCCCGTAGGAACTATGCGTTTTTCCGGGATAAAAAGTAGCCTACGTCATTTCCCGGGACTCGAACTGAAGAGAAGCAACTTTCATATAAATCAGTCAAGCGAAATCGCTTTGTTTTTTACGCGATTGTTACCTAAACAAGCGTGAAGTAACAGACAGACAGACAACTCATTACCTAATGGCATAGAAAACCTAGATATTCCTAAAGTATGACACCTTTATGACATCTCTACACAGAAACAGTGCTAATTTCAGCACATTCTTTCATTCTCCGGCGACAAAGTTACCTAGGTTATCCAGCCTGCCTTTGAACCTCCGGGAATTCCCGGCATGCCTTCGAGTAATTTCGCCGTTCCCGCCCACGTGACCGGAATCCCGGTGCCGCCAATAAAGTAATTATCGGCCAACTAATTGCATTACTGTACAGTGGTTAGTAAACTGTGCGACACGCGATTATGGACTTTTTGAACGCGGTTTTTTTTAATCAATGGTACTTATAGGCAAACGAGCGCACCTGCTGGTAAGTGGTCACTGCGGCCCATGGACACCGAAATCCTATGATCCCCATTAAGAAACCATAAGATCTCGAATGCGTTGCCTACCCTGCGGCCTAAGTTGGGAATGCCTCTGTGCCAAATTCACCTGCTGGCTTAACCCATAACACAACAGTGCGAGCACTGCTATTTGGCGGCAGGTTAGCGGGGAAAGACGGCAGTACCACCCCGGACAGACCTATCACCAGGCCCTACCACTAGCGATGGTAATAAAAATACAGCTTTCATAGTTTTCACGAACAACTTGAGGAACTTACGCCATTGTTCACTCTCTAAAGATCAAGTCAATTGACGACGGGAGAGTTAGAATCCTTATATTGCTGAGTTTCCCATGAGCACAGGGCGGACACGGCCTATGAAAGCACGATTTCAAACACAAGTGGAATGAAGTGTATGTTTGCATGCGAGGACGTATATGTGCGCGTGCGTGGACGTCTGTACACTTGTAAATGTGTGTCCACTACGCGGGCCAATGATTCACTCTCCATCCCCGGATGAAATAAATGACGGTTAGGCGAGTTGGGCGCGAGTTGCGCGCCGACTAGATTCAGGCGGGTGATTCCGTGGCCATTCTATATGTAGTACTATTAAATATTCTGTGCCATGAGTCGAAGGCGCTCTAAACATTTTCTTGTTGTTTTGCCCTCCATCCGCTTGTTTGCCCCATCCAATCTGTTGTGTGTATACACAAGTTTAGAGTGAAGAGGATCTTGTCACCTTAGCCCCTCTTCACATGTTATCAATCAGGTGTGATTGGGGTTAAACGCAAACCCTTTGCAAAAAAAACATACATTCAAATCCCTATCGAGATCCAACTATCTATACTTCATCCATACTCAATATTATAAATGCGAAAATAACTCTGTGGATCTTATTCTTATCTCGTTAATGCTTAAAACGCTGGACCAATTTAGATGAAAATGGTATGAACAATTGGACATACAAACTTCGAGTCCCGAAGAATGACATAGGATGATTTTTATCCCGGAAAAACCCGTAGAACGCTAACCGAAGCAATTTTGTAAAACGTTGGAAAACTCCAAATGACTCTCAATTTTACATTTTTCATAAAATTGTGAACAATTTTAGTGTGCAATATTTACTGTTACTAAACAGACGTCAGTATGTACGGCTCTGATCAGTCCAATCATCGACTAATTTGATTCCGACGTTATGTATGTATTTTTACTTTCTTTAAAAAAAAACTGCAAACAAAAAAAACTTTCGCGTAAACAGACATTACTTTCGCGTAAACCTATACCGATATAATAGGGATGACGACAGGGTGAATAAATCGAAATTCTAATTGGTCCGTCAGTTAGGTAATAAAAAAATATTAGACACGTATTTTTTGTTTTATCAAATTAACAAAGAATGACTAAGTTAAAACGCATTAAAGTGGGGGCTAACTACGTCACCGTTAGGTATAAATCGTACCTAACAGTGACGTCACGCGACATTTCAACTCAATATATCTCCGTATAAGTTTGATTACGTGAAAAAAGAAAAAATACGTGTCCAATAATTTTCAATAATCTTCCTGATAGACTAAGGAAAAAAAAGTTGTCGTCGTCTATTCTCTTAATTACTTCCGTTATTTCCTGCTATTTGAACCTAAGTACCTAAGTACTATATTACAAAAGCCTCTTCTTTGTAATAGTTTACAAAGAAAATTGTTAATTATCCGATACACGCTACTCAGTAATTTATAACCAATCTGGTCTAGGTTTTTGTTCCACATTATTCGAGCTTTTCTCTAGATAAATCTGTACCTAGAGTTCTAAAGGTTATTTGGGATTTAATGTAACTAATATTAAAACAATAAGCTTTATTTAAAAAATATGTTTACAGTCTTAAGCGAAAAATGGAGAAAATGAAATAGAAAGGATTTACAACGATGACAATGTAAGTGTAAGAATATAAAATATTCAAAGAAGCAAAGCGGTTTTCTCGGAAAATCGCGCGGGAATTTCTATTTTAACACACTGAATCTGAATCTTTCTAAGGACCATCTCTTAACAGAAACATGTAAAGTATTTTAGTTTTTACAACGTAAATAAGTACAATTATTTATTAAATACTTCCTTAGAATAGTCTAATAAATAATGATCTTCTTACAAACCTGACACTGAATTAATTACTTATCTTTATTTGTTTATTCAGAAAAGAACAAGTTAAAATATTAAAAATAAACTACAAATAGCATTTAAATTTACAGAAATAAGAAAAATTAAAGCTAAAAATAACCTAAAAACCTAAATTAGGGCCTTTCGGAAGGGTTCCCATCACGCAGGCAGCATTCCCTCGCTGTATGGCAATAGCCAGTCTTTGCGCGAGAAAGCTGCCGGCGCGAGGGTCTCCCGTTGCCTCCCTCAAGCGCTTCCCTAGCTCCCTGTGGAGCCCCAGCGCCCCTTTGCCCCATGACCCATAGTCTCCACCCCGAAGGCCACAAACTCATAGCTCGAGCCCAGGCAGCTATATTTATTAACCTTCAGGCGCTCTCGGGCGTCGGCTGCCGCTCCGGCTCGACGGCTGGTCGAGGGGAGATACGACATCGCCATTGTGTCGGTGCACGTGGCGTCCCACACCAGCGCGCGGCCCATCCGCCAGGGTATCAAAGACATCCCGTCCGGGCGCTTGCCATCATTCCGTACGATCTGGGGCTCCAGAACTGCTGGAACGTTGGCGCTGACGAGCGCCCTTCTGAGGATGTCATTGAGAGCAGCATGGCGAGACTGGCGACCGGCGCCCGAAGAGCAGGAAAGACCGTGGTGTCCTAGGTGGTCTACGGGGGCTCCACAAGAAGCGCAGCTGTGATCTGAGCAGACTCCAATCCCTAGACGGAGACCAACAGCTATGCGGAGAGTGCTTGGGTCAATGAAAGTACCGGTATTAGGCGAGGGATAGGCATGAAGCCAGTGACCCGATTCAGGTCTGGACACTGCTAGGAGCCTTGCCCGGTCCCTACCTGATGATGACTCTGTTAAGGATGATAAGATGGCAGAGGAGGCTATGTTATCCCAGGCCCTTTGAATTTTGGGTTTCGACGGAAAATTTTGACTCGGTCCAGCAGACCAGGCATTTGTGGCTTCATCCAAGCAGGCGATCTCACAGTTATTGTAATTGTAATAATAATAATTGTACTTATATTATTTTGAATTTACATACAGTCAAAGGCTAAAACATGATGAAAAAAACCGGCCAAGTGCGTGTCGGGCCACGCGCAAAGTAGAGGGTTCCGAAGTTGACCATGCCCACAGTACCTTTCTAAGAGTTATACTAGCATCTTAGCTAGCCTGGTTTGACGTGCCCGCCCGACGCCCCTGCCGCTCGAGAAAAATCATTGGTTTTTTAATCATTTCACAAGTTAGTCGACTCTGACTCGTAAGTTTGTACAACCTACTTAGCTGTGATAGTTTTCCTTTCAACTACGTTATATATACCACAACCGTTTTCAGCATCCAAATACCACCATTTAGCTGGCAGGGGGGGGGGGGGGAGGACACGTGACTCTAACAAAAAATAGCACTTTAAAGCTTAATATTTCACAAACCCATCACTTAGTCGAAAAATGGTTTTAACAAACCTACAATAGTTTTTAAGCCCTATTCAACGATATGCCACACCATGGGGTACGCAAGAATAAAATTTTACATCCCCACTTTACCAGTAGGGGAAGGTACCCTATAAAAAAAAATATTTCAAAATTTTATTGTACCACTTTGTCAGCGTAACTAATATGTATATTCATGCCAAATTGCAGCTTTCTAGAACTAAGCATATCTCCGAGCAATAGTGCGGGCAGACGGACGGACGGACGGACGGACGGACATGGCAAAACTATAAGGGTTCCTTGTGGACTTCAGAACCCTAAAAAGAGGAGTATGTACAAAAAATATGTAACGTAGCTAAAAGATTCAAGTAGTTCAGTTTTCACATCATATAAGTATTTTTATTGTCCCTAAAATTATACCTAATGGAAATTCATAAGCTGAACAGTTGCATTTTATTCTATTCTACCTACATTCAGTATTATTTCTATTTCAATACGAACTAGGTAGCACTTTGTTTTTATGAGACTTAGTAAAGGCTGGTGTTTCTTGCAAGCAGAATATAAAAGATTTTTCTATTATTGTACGCGTCTGAACGAAAACTAAGCCGTTTACTTTAGATAATAGTTATTCTCCTTTAATTTTTAACCGACTTCAGAATAAGGAGGAGGTTCTCAATTCATCGATTTTTTTTTCTTTTATTCGCTCCTATTACAGACACATCGTGTATAGCAATGCTATCGCTCTCAAATTTTGTAGGTAAGTATTTTATTCCCTGAAGCCGATTGTACATATTTGTGAAACACTGTTTTCCATCAACTTTGAATCATTTCGCGAAACGAGTATCTCGTCTACGAATATAAGTTTTATCGACTATAAACGCGGTCTAACGGCGAAAACTTTGTTAATCCCTTATAAGCCATTATTAACGAACAGAGGTTCTCACTCGGTAGGTTGCTTTATAGCTGAAAGCTGGATAACATTGTTTTGTTATGACAAAGTCACGTCATGAATCGATGCCAGAAGGAGAGTTATATTTTTCGAGTGCTACATGGGTTGGTATATTTCTTTTGCACGTTCTGTGGGGTCAACGGCTTGATGTATTTGGATGAGCTTGTGTTCTTGCTTGCTTGAGTTCGTCTTGATTGTGAGATTTGTGAGAGTGATACTGGGTAGGGATATAAATTACTAGCTTCTGCCCGCGACTTCGCCCGCGTGGAATTCGGTTATCGCGCTCCCGCGGGAACTATGCATTTTTTCGGGATAAAAAGTAGCCTATGTCCTTTCCCGGGACCCCTGCTATCTCCATGCCAAATTTCATCTTCATCAGTCCGGCGTTTGAAGCGTGAAGAGGTAACAGACAAACAGACAGAGTTACTTTCGCATTTATAATATTAGTATGAATTTGTATGCAGTAGGGTGGATCACGGTTTTTTGAGATTTTTATTTAAGTCCTAAGATTGTCTCATATTATTTAGGGTTTTTTTTTCAGCCAATGAGTAAACACTTGATTATAATACTCTAATAATCGTAACAAATCCAATTACATAAATAGTTCAGTTTCTTAAAATACGCCTGCAATATTGGGTTATGCTTAAGCAGGAAATTCAATTTGAATACCGGTTTCATAGATATTAGAGCATTCATAACAAGGATCATATACCTACTAAATAATTATGTACTTCCGTTATGTACTTCTAGGAGGATTTCTGTTTACATCCTGTTGTCTATGTATTCCTTTGGCAGTAACGAACAAGTAAAAAAAGTCGATTCTAAGGAAACGCCTCGTTGCTTTATCTCATTGCTTGTTACTTGTTAGCTAAACAAAAACTCGAAGAACACCACAGTACAAAGGATACGGAATAGGCAACCGCTGCAAAGTAGGGATGGGCTGAATTACATTTACATTTTCGGTGTTTTACATTTGGTATTCGGCATTTACTGAACTTCATATCCGGTTTATTTTCGGTTAGGTGGATATATCCAATATTAGGGGTAACAATAACAATCGATGGATGGTAAAATTGGGCACACTGGCAACCGGAATGTAAATTGAGCGGTGGCCGTGGATGCGTAGAATTGAAAAATGGGACGTGGGACGCATGGTGCGCTTTGTTGTACGTGCACGCTTATTGGCCCTTCAGTCAGTAAACATGCACAGAAACCCCCTCTACTTTTGCTCTCCGCTCAAGTTATGTGCCGCGACCTGTACAATGATTTGTAGGTAATAGTAGATTACAGGATTTCAGTTTTGATGAAAGTATCGTACTAGGATCGAACGTTCAATGTGGTAACACGCTTACCTACTGTAAGTTTTCAAAGTAAAATTTAATTTTTTTTTCTACTCATTTTTGTGCTTATTTATTTTCAACTAGCTTCTGCCCGCGACTTCGTCCTTGAAGTCCTTGAAGTTCCGTCCGCGAATTGAGCGTTAAACTATAACAAATTATATACGAAAATCTTCCTCTTGAATCACTATCTATTAAAAAAAATCGCATCAAAATCCGTTGCGTAGTTTTAAAGATTTAAGCATACATAGGGATATAGGGACAGAGGAAGCGACTTTGTTTTATACTATGTAGTGACTAGTGCCCCGGCACTTCGTCTGCGTGGAATATAAAATTGCCGATAACTTTTCTTTCCGACATCCGATTTTAATGAAACATATGTTGATTTGCTTATATGTTGCTCCAAATAATGTTCTATCTACCCTTGAATCGGTTCAGTAGTTCAGTTCATCGGGTCAGTAGACGGAAAAAAAGAGACAGAAAATTGCTTTTTTATTATAGTATAGAAGATTATTCAATTAATTTGACTGAATCAACTGCTAGAGAGAATAACACAAACATAGAAGTACGAACTATTTGCTTGAAGCTGAAGTAGATAGGCATATCAGAGCATTTACTGCATAAAATATATGACCATTTTTCCGAACACCCTAATAAAAGTATTTTTTTCCGTATGCAAGCTGTACTTATGGAACTTTTTATTACTTTTGCGCACTTTTGAGTTATTAATAATACAAAAAAAAAACAAAAAAAAAAGTTTTTCTTCATGTTCCCATTCCCATGTGATCGGGTTAACCGTGGCTCACCGATATTAAAGATTAGTTTCGGCCAAAGTAACGAACATTCGGCTAACGTTCGTATTCAGCGAAACCCAATGGTCCATCACTATCGAAGTAGGTAGGTAGGTACCGCCTTAGGGATTACTCTAGAATCTAGGTCTCGTGGGAGCTGGCTCCTATGTTTACGATTACATGCAAGCCTTTCAATTTATCCCACCTTGAATGTGTCCCGTCTTTGTTACAGTTATTTTTTATTACAATTACCATGTGCAAATGAAAGAGGTAATGGACAGCACTAGTAATGGATAAGACTCCAGTGATGGGCACTTGAACTCTTATGATGAAAGGAATACTACTACAGCTTATTACCGTCCCACTGCTGGGCACAGGCCTCCTCTCATCACGAGAGGGTTTGGGCTATAGTCCCCATGCGGGCCCAGTGTGGATTAGAGACTTCACACACATCTTTGAATTACTTCGCAGATGCGTGCAGGTTTTCTCACGATGTTTTCCTTAACCGAAAAGCTCAGTGGTAAATTCAAATTGAATTTCGCACATAAGTAAACTTAGAGGTGCGAGCCGGAATTGAACCCCCGAACCTCTGCATCCACGTCGAACCACTAGGCCGCCACGGCATGAAAGCAATAACGTTGACATTATTTTAATCGTAGATGGCCTGTCCACGCCTGGACTTAACCGTATTCCACCACCACCAAAGCAGCTTATTTACGTTCCACTGCCTGGACATGACACAGGCCTCCTCTCATCACGCGAGGGCTTGGAGTGTAATCCCCCGGGCTCACTGTAGATTGGGGACTTCACACATATCCTTGCATTACTTCGCAGATGCGTGCAGGTTTTCTCACGATGTTTTCCTCTACCGCAAAGCTTCTGGGGAATCCAAAAGTAAAGTCAGAGGTGCGAGCCGGATTCGAAATCCGGAGCCTCGGCATGAGGTGGTAGGTTAAACAATTAGGCTACCACAGCTTTTTATATGTTTAGGTACGTCCAAAATTTTGCTGTTAACTTAGTTTGTACGTATTATTGTGATATTGCAGTGCGTCGGGAATGTTCGCGGAGGCGCACACGGACTGCTTTTTTACCATCACGAGGAAAAGATGTACGTAAGAAAAGATCTCTCCTCAACCGCAGTCTTGGCAGCTGTATATAGTGTACTAACCATAGCTCTAACTTTGTAACTACTAATCAATATGGATCCCGCCCGAAATAAATCATTTGTATTGTATTGCTCTAATATTTTAGTGTTAAGTCTTGTATAAAAAGTATGCAGTTTTCTTGCAACTAAATAGGTCGGACGCAGGATTGGGATATTTGGGATTTACCTAATAGACTACAGGCCCATGTCCAAAAATGGATGGGTCATATGAACCACCAGGTGACGTATATAGGACGATATAAGAGCATAAAATAATAAGATTCAGCACTATGCCGTCACTTGTAAGCTGTCCAACTGAGTTCTGGTGAGAATTCAAAAGTGCAGGTAGAGTGAGTACATTTTGGTCATATATTTCTGTACGGTCTTTTTACCATCGATAGATCCATGAAAAATAATAAGAAAGCGCGCAGTGCCGTACAAAAATGGTGCGCCACAAAGTCGGTATTTTTTTTTTTCTGTCAATTTCCAGGGTAAATTAGTAGTCTAGTCTAGTAGTAGCGTAGTCTATAAGGCACATCTTTGTTTACGTGATTGCTTATTAAAAATGCATACTAGATTCCTAACGATTGGTTTTGGCAGTGTTTGGCTAGACTACGGTGATATATTTCTATATTACCTTTTGTCACCAAATATTTGTAAATTGGCAAAAGCGTCTGCTTACGAAATTAAACAAAATTAAAATTAAAAAACCGGCCAAGTGCGAGTCGGACTCGCGCACCGAGGGTTCCGTACAAACCTGTAAGGTTTACAAAGTTCGTTCTTTACGACAATCGAGTCATAACTATGGTATTTTTATTGCAAAATGAAATTCATAACATTACAATGGGGAAAGATGGAGTAGCATAAATTTAAGACAAAGATCTTAAAAAATATATATTTTGTAATGTAACTAAAAATTTAAGGTTTTCGGAATTTTTCCTTTATGTGTGCTATAAAACGTTGCTTCATGCCAAATTTCAAGATTCTAGGTCGACTGGAAGTACCCTTTAGGTTTTGATTCCCTTGCGAGTACTTGCGAGTTTCAAAATATGCAGCTTAAATTGCTGTTTCTTTTGATTGCGTTGACGTAGAAGTTTGATTTTGTTACAGCTTAAAGGTATTATAGACCTGAGTATTTGGTATGAATTTCAATTTAATACCTCTACGCGTTTATGAGGAAATGGGTAGTAAGGTTAAAATTATTAAAAAAAAAAATATTATGTGATGTAACTAAAAATTTATGGTTTTCGTAATTTTTCCTTTATCTATGGTATAAGACGTTGCTTCGTACCAAATTTCAAGATTCTGAGTTCACGGGAAGCACCCTGTAGGTTTTGATTCCCTTGCAAGCAATGATTTTTATACTTAAGGATAGGCCCATCCGAACATTCAGTCGCCATTTTCTTCATACAACGAAATACAGCGCCGTCTGGTGGTCAACTGTATGAACTACGAGAATGTTTTGCGCGCTATAACCTCGCAGTGGCGTAACGAGAGGTGTTGCTGGCTTTTTTATTTTATTCAGTACAAGCGACGTGAATGCTGTAATATAATTTTTTCTAATAAAACATGATCCAAAAATCAACTTTTGTTTATTTATTGACAAAATAATTATTTATTTATATTTTCTTAGAAGTCCAAATTAAACATCTCACGTGAAATTCTTCATGTGTAAAAATGACGTCCTTACAAGGTTACTTTAACAAGCAGTCTCCGTAACTATGGCAACTCCGTAACATGGCGTAAATATGGCGACTTCGTGTCATAAATTTATTGTTTACAAAAATATTTCGATTGATGGAATAAACACAAGGTAATGTTAATCACCGATGAAACGATATTTCATGACACTTTTTCACTTTGCCTACGTGATTTCTGCAGCCTTTTACCACGCAAGTCGGCATTTTTTAAGAGTTGCGTATATGTTGTTTGACATCCGCACGCGCCGGTGTCTCGCTGAGCAATGTGTCACGATTGGTGACCAAACTTGGATTGGGCAATTTTGGGCACCAACAAAGTGGGGTTATATGTCATGTGCGTAGACCCGGTCTATACGAAGTATTATATATGTCTATGCTTGCAAGTGTCGAAAATTTGCGGCATAAACGGCTGTATCTTTTGATTGCGTTGGCTTAGAAGTTTGATTTTTTCACAGCTTCAAGGGACAGTAGACCTGAGTAATTGATATAAATTTCAGCTTCATACCTCCACGCGTTCCTGAGAAAAAGGGTCTTGCCAGAAGGACGGACGGACGGACAGACGGACAACAAAGTGATCCTATAAGGGTTCCGTTTTTTCCTTTTGAGGTACGGAACCCTAAAAAGAACGGTCTCAAGCAGGTTTGGAACCATCCATTCGCATTTTTTCAATCGATCTTTTCTTCTTAAGAAAACCTCAATAAATGAAATACTTAGCTAAGTCAAGATGTTTAATTACAGAAATTAATCATTTCATTTATTGAAATACTGCGGTTTAATTTTGGATGCAAATAATGGACACAATTAGCAGGTGAGCTGAAAACCACAACATATAACACAGCACAGAGTTTATAACAAAAAGGTCCTATTTCATACACGCAACGTACGTAAAGGATACTCCATAAATACTAGGCCTTATGTTGTTTTTTACATGGCACTGCTTTGTCGAATATTCTATTTTGAATTCAGTCTGAATTTGGATGCAGTAAGTTCGTTAATTTCCTATAAAAGATCGTTAATAAGGCAAATCAGCAATGTAAATCCGTTACTATACCATTAAATGACTATTATGTTGGTTTTATAGTTTTCCTACAATTTAATTGTGTGGGAAATGTAATAATTTTAACTAAATGAGTTAAAGTTGGCGTGGAAATCTTGTATGCCACATAATGTTCATCTTTGATGTCACAATTTGGAGCAATTCTATGAAAGTCTGTTTTTTTTGGAGAATAAACATACATAGAAGCACATTAGGTAACACATTAACTGAAAGAAAGAATAAACAAGCTACAAATTAAAAAAAAAACTTTAAAAACAAGCTTTTGTTAAAGTACTTGTCAAAACGGAACAAAAGAGTCCAAACTCGATGGGGTTGTGACGTCTAACTTCTCTAACCATCCGGTTCCATTATCAGATTAGCTCTATATCTCGGTAATTTTGCATTGTCATCCGATTTACAAATGCACGCAAAATTTCAGCTCAATCGGTAACTGGAAAGTGGATCAAATTAAACTTGCAAGATTTGATTACAGACAAACAAGAAAACAAACATCGGGACATGTGGAACTAAATAAAAGCTTGTAAAAATAGAGAATCAACACGGGCGCACATGTACTCACTCAGGGCGCTGAAAGGTTCTGATTTTCAGCTAGTAACCATTGTGTGACCCCCGGAGCGTTATCTATATTAATATTAAGTCTGTAGAAGAAGTTGCGTCTAAAACTCGAAAATTAAAAGAAACTATCAATTCGAGGGGACTATAATGAACGATACTGAACACAAAATAATAGAATTTCGATTTATAGAAAACTTGGCTGTATGTACCTATGTATGTTTGTATGTCCGGATTTAACTCGCAAACTACTGGACGGGTTGCAACAATAGTAGATTGTTTATCAAGGGACTAAAACAAGCCATTATGACACGAGATGTTTAGCCACCCGAGCAGAGCGAGGGTGGCTATAGTTCGAGTGTCATTATGTTTGTTCAGTCACGCGTTAAACACTCTGCTTTTCACTTCGAATGCGAGGAAAAAAAACGAAGTTCCATACAAAATTACGATATTTATTATAACAAAGTAGATAACCGGCTACTTCCCGATGACCTAGAATCATGAAATTTGGCCAGAAGCAAGGTCTTACAGGACACGTACAGGAATAAATCTGATAACCGTAAATATTATATATTTTGGTGCAAAAACAGCCAATTTACTAATACAAACTTATCATTTGCGGTTGGCGCAGTAGCCGTGTCTACTTCAGCAACCGCAAATAATAAGTTTGTATTGTTAAATTTGCATCATCAAGTTTGTAGGTACGGAACCCTCGGTGCGCGAGTCCAACTCGCACTTGACCTGTTTTTTATCACGTGACGTTTTGAATGATATCTAGCCAACAGATTCAAAATATTTTAAAAGTAATTGGGTCATGCATTATTAAATGAATTCACTTTAAATAAAACAAGATTCATAGGTATTCGTAATCATTAAATCGTGTTTCACGAAATTGAATCGTTTTTTCACGCCCTAGAAATTGTCTTGGTTCACTGGTAATGGGAATAATCCTCCTTTCACAAACTCTGTGGTTGGCTGTTTAGGCGGGTTTCCAATGTAAATTAAAAAAAATATACTTTAGTCCCTAGAGACAAAAAAAGAGCTTTAGTCCCGATGTGCAGAGACTAAAGTAACATTTTAAGAGCATGAGAAGTGAAAAATTATTATGTGGTCCCTGACTACCTAACCCTGTCAATATAAAGGCTACTTTTCATCCCGGAAAAACGGGAGCGCGATAACCGAATTCCACGCGGGCGAAGTCGCGTTAAGAAGCTAGTTATACAATTAAAAAAAGCATTATAATGTCTTCTCTGTGTGTAATATGGTTCAATATCGTCTAATTAACTCCGTATTAACTGTCGTTAAGTGTTAATGCAGTATTGGGCAGCGTGTACTGCTCCTGTCAATTAATAATACGCGATAACCGCCTACGAAGCCGTTACGCCCGCAAAACGTAGTCTAGGAGTATTTATGCACTGCGGCAATCTGAATCCGATAGTATATCAAAATTAAATAATTAATATATAAATAAATTCATCAAATTGTCTTATTCTTTTACACGTTAGAAATGAGTTTAACAGCGCTTCCAAGATCCATCCTTTTGCTTGAGTTTGTTGCGGCGCTTCTTCTCAAGCAATGGGACTAGGAAGCGCTGGTAAATTCTTTTTCTGACGTGTAAAAGTGCCCCTATGTGGTCAATTTGCTCAATAAATGATTGAATTTGCATTTGAACGTTGCTTGGGAAGAAGCGCCGCAACAAACACAGCAAAAGGCCTTTTTTCCAACATCCTAATTAGATACCATTTCATTATTATATCTACAAGTACCTACTTAATATGGGTGCCATCTATTTGGCATAATTCTTTTTGTCCGAAACTGTTTACGCATAACAGGCTTCGCATTATTTATTTACGCCGCATCTTGACTTTGCCGAATTTTTATTAAGCATAATTATAAATTGGCCGAATGGGTGTTTATCCGAATATTGTGTTGGCATAATGCTGACTTGGGCGAATTTTATTATGTATAATATTGTTTGGCATACTAATAATTTAGCAGAATTTTGATAGGCCGAAATATTGTCCGAATTTATGTACGAAACAACAATTAATGTAGGGAGCGCCAAAGTTCATATAAAATTGCTAGTCCGAAAACTGGAATTCCGAAACTATATGTCATAAACGATTTTAGCTAAGTATAAAATTGTGTATGATATAATTTGTTCAACATACTTATCTTTATTAGATAGAGTTTGGCAGTTCACGGTGTGCGGTAACACCAAAGTTTGGAGCAAAGTCGACTCGCATAGGTTAGGTTAGGTTATTTTTTATATAAGTAAACGAAATATAATTTAGTAAAAGTCCCCCCTCTCCCTATTTAGATAATCATCGATGTTATACAAGATACTCATTTAATTAAATCGGCGAAAATAAAGGTATGCGAAAGAAGTTTTCGGCGTAACAAATTTCGGCGAAAGTAATTTTCTGCCTAAATAATATTCGGAATTAAAAATTATGCGTGAATACTATTCGGCTTAAATAGATTATGCATAATAGAATTCTACGAAAAATCGTTATGCGAGATTAGTTTCGGCGTAAACACTATTATGCCTATACTGATTATGCAAAATCGAATTCTGCCAAAAAAAAATGCGTAAACAAGGGGAACCCACTTAATATATTGAACTTTTTATCCCGGAAAAATGCATAGTTCTTGCGGTATTACTTATTACCTTTATACATATTTTTGGTAATTAATGCACTCGCTGTTCTAGTGTTCGTAGTCCTATACAATTAGAATGTTTTTTTTTATTTTTTATTTTTACATGTTGTACATACTTGCATTGTAAAAAATATTTGACAACCTTGTAACATTTGTGTTTTGGGATTTAAAGACAGGTGAATGACATTTTACCAAACAGTCTCACCAATATGGAATACCTAATAGGATCATTATAATCATAGCCATTGGCGTCACTGCTAGGAAACGTCAAATCATTGTAATTGTCAGATTATCTTTCTGTTGTGGCCTCCTGGACTACGTGGCATATATATTGCGGAGCTGATATTGGCAATTAAGTCACGATCGTGGCATTATTGACGCATTATGCGCTATCGAGATTACGACGCCGGTCTAAATCAGACGATATTGCAAAATTAAACGGAGCTGGACAAAAGTGATAAATGTACGATTTATCAAGATCATTACTACTACAGCCTATTTGCGTCCCACTGCTGGGCACATGCCTCCTCTCATTACGAGATGGTTTGGGCCACAGTCTCCACGCGGGCCCATTGCGGATTGGGGACTTCACACACATCTTTGAATTACTTCGCAGATGCGTGCAGGTTTCCTCACGATGTTTTCCTTCACCGAAAAGCTCAGCTATCAACATCATTATTTCAGCCGAAAGACGTCCACTTCTGGACACAGGCGTGTCACTCAGACCGGTCTTGTTCCACTAAGTAAATTCAACATAATTTCCGCGAACTTTTACTTCGAAGTTACACGGCGCGCTAAATTGAACTTTAAATCTAGCTTTTAAAGTGCGCCGCGATGCGTGAGCGCAGGGTTTGGGAATGTCTCTTTCCCTATTTAAAACTTCGAATAGAGCCTCAAGTCGTCGCTACATCTTGTTATAGGCCTAGCGATAGGCAGCTAGTCTCCCGGTGCGCGTACGCCATTCGAGAACTTTCCGGCTTTTCTTCTCTCAGTAGAACCAGTTATGAGCTGTTGAAAAATATGATGACGACGTTTCGCTAACAAAATTAATTAAATATATTGTATTTTTTTTTTGTAAGCCGTTTAAGATTACCCTAAAACATGCTTAAAAATAACCGATACTGGTGTCTTAATAATCGTCAAATGGTTTTAATCCACCCAGTAGTTATGTGTCAAAGTGCTTATAAATTCCAACATCTAAAGATTTAACCAAGTAGCTAAAACAAGAAATCATTTTTTTCTCGAACATTGTTCTTCATGGTGCGCGCGTGTTTTCTACGGCATTTATGACCGAAACGAAGTAAATGAAGCTTGAAATTTTCTTCTACAAAAAGTATACTGACCAACGTAAAAACCCATTCGTTCGGGCTCCACGTTACTACGGTACAGTTGGTCGTAAAAAGTAAATCGGGCATTTTATTGAGGTCTACTTGAGGGTATAGGAACGGGGAGAATATTCACATGTAGGTAGGTATTTAACTTGTATCTATGGGTGAAGGAAGCGAGTTTGGTATCTATTTTGCAGAGTGAACCGGGATACAGTTCGATAGACTTTTATTCCCCATTTCACACGTTGATTTCCTTACACGTACATGTTTTTTTTTATTGGTTTACCTTCTCTTGCTGTTGAGTTAACTTGAAAAAGATATGTAGGTAAGTGGCTAAATCAGAGCTATTGAACTTTATAGGGTAGGTAATGAAAAATATTATGTACCTAAGTAATTCAATGATGTGTGTGAAGTTCCCAATCCGCACTCAGCCCGCGTGGCGACTAAAGCTCAAACCGTCTAGTTATCAGTGGAGGCCTGTGCCCAGCAGTGGGACGTAATTAGGTTGTTGTGGTACGATGTGGTAAGTAGTGTGTAAGTATATTATAATGCAACATCCATACTAATATTATAAATCAGGAAGTGTGTTTTTTTGTTTGTTTGTTTGTCTTTCCTACACATCGAAACGGCTGGACCGATTTGAATGAAATTTGGTAGGAAGATAGTTTGAGACCCCGGGAATAACATATATTACTTTTTATCCCGATATTTTCACGGGAACGGGTTTTCCACTAGTCAAACCAGTTTTTCTACTTATTACTTTAATAACTAAAACCATCTAGCTACATGTATAGTATCATCGAGTATGCAAATCCTAAGTCTACGCGGGACGAAGTCGCGGGCATCGAGTAGTTAATAATTATAAGTTTTCATCCATACAAACACGCATTCAATTGTCATCATTATTTATAGATCTATTAGTTCTATGATAATTCATCCTCATACAATAGATAACTACAGTCCTTAGATACAAACACTGAATTTGGGAGATTTAATTGGAATCAACAATAACAACACATGTGTGTGTTCACGGTTCCAAACTGCGTTACACAAATTACTAGCAGTTGGGGCCGTTACTATGGTTTCTCTAATGAACCTAGCAATTGACAACATTTCATTTTTTTATCTTAACTATTTTATTAGCTAATTAGAAAGTTTCAAAAATTTTTTTAAATTGACATTTTGAGACTGTCGATCTCCATATTTTTTTATATATATTTTTTTTTCTGGACCCTTGGAGACTATACATCTCTAAGATCTTAGATTTAAGTTTAAGTTAGGGACTATACATCCCTTCAATGTAATTTTAGTACCTACCTATATGTATATTTTATACATGTAATGTAAATTTTGTAAATTTTGAAAAAAGGCCTTCTGCTTGAGTTTGTTGCGGCGCTTCTTCTCAAGCAATGGGTCTAGGAAGCGCTGGTCAATTCTTTTTCTGACGTGTAAAAGTGCCGCTATGTGGCCAATTTGCTGAATAAATGATTGAATTGAATTGAATTGAAAGGACACGTATTTTTCCTTTTTCTCGTAAATCATAAATTTCATACTTAAAATTGAAATTAAAGTACTCCTCTTTGTAAAAGGGCGCTTGAGACATATGACGTCACTTGGTCGTCACGCAGCCGTTACCACTAAACACGATTTGCTCTAAAAGTAATGAACAAAATAATCTAAAACTTACGCATCGAAAAAAAACGTTTATTTAAATGTGTACACTAATAACAAATAATAAAAGATTTATTAACAATTTTTGGAAAGAAAGTAACACGCGCTTTTGTTCTAAATTGGCGTTGACCCGGGGTCCTCAAATTAGGCAATTCCTGTAACTCGGGAAACCAGTAGAATAGTTGACTAATAAAAATAGTGAACATATTTATAGTTGTAGGTGCATGCAAACTCTAGGTAGACTTGTATACAAAAAAATATATATGAGCGACATAAATAGCAAGAAAACAATGGTAGATCCACTTACATAGTTTTAAGACAAAATATTTTTTTCTCAAACATGCTCGGAAATGTTCGTGTTACTTTCAAAAAAAGAAGACGCGAGGCTGTCCATTGCCGGCTTTGGCCAGCAAAAACATTATTGTCGTGTGTGTTTTTTTTAATTCGCTTGCTATTTGAGACACCTCTACAAACTGACAAATCCATGGAGGTAATAAGTACAACTTCCATGGCCAAATCATCCACGATCATGGTAGTAAATACTGATGTGGGGTAAGTGCGCCTAAATTTATTTCGCCCCTATTCCAAAACAGCCAACTACTAGTTGAGTAATATTTATAGGTTACGATATATTTATGTAGGCGCACTTACCCCATCCTGGCACACTTGCCCCGAAACTGACAAATCCATGGAGGTAATAAGTACAACTTCCATGGCCAAATCATCCACGATCATGGAAGTAGTAAATACTGATGTGGGGTAAGTGCGCCTAAATTTATTTCGCTCCTATGCCTTGTAAACAGCCAACTACTAGTTGAGTAATATTTATAGGTTTCGATATATTTATGTTAGGCGCACTTACCCCATCCTGGCGCACTTGCCCCGACTGTGACCTTACGTATTTCCTCGCTGTTTGAGGAAATCATTATATATACCTCGGCCGCAATTGCGATTGCCTGACTCGTATTAATAGAAGGCTTCAAAAAAAAAAAAAAATTCAACTGTTTATTTCAGATAAGCACATTACATATCACAATGCTAACTTAGCAAAATCTCTAATATCTGAGATTATCAGGTAAGCGTTGTCTAGTTAGTTCGTTAGTAAGTATCTTATAGTATGTTATTATTGTATTAATATTTATTTATTTATTTTATTTATTTATTTTACATAGATCTTTCTTAATGATATATTTAATTCTATGGGGTTTATCAATTATGGCATCTACTACATCACTGGAAAAACTATTTAGGATATGAGGTAAGTGATTGGACCATACTCTTTGGCCATAGTAATTAATTGCGCGAGGTACCAAGAAGTTATCTTTATTTTTTAATATTCGTAGATTATTTGATCTCTTATGCCTACTTAGTTTATCCAGGTCGTTGCTATATTCTTGTATCACAGCCAGTTTAGCCTTATCATATACATTTAATATGTTACAATGTTGGAACAGCTTATTATAATTATCTTTATACTTATATTTAATTTTTAGTGGAACTATTGTTTTTAACAACCTTAACTGTATATTATATATTCGTTGCAAATAGCTTTTGAATGTTCTACCATAACTAGATATACCATAATTTATTACTGAGTCAGCCATGGCCATATATATTAAGCGTAATGTGTTGTACGGAATTTTATATTTAAGTATACTTAAGTTGGTCAGTATCGCTCGTAATTTAGTACATAGATGGTCTATATGGGGGCCCCAATTGAACTTGTTATCAATGATTAGTCCTAGGTATTTATGCTGTTTAACAAGTTCAAGGCACTTCGCTCAGCCTTCTAACAGACTCGTCCGGCAATGCGCTACTTGGCGGCCTCTGCAATAATGTACTATTCTGTTGTTTGGTATAAATCATAAGCATCCATTTTGTAACCAATTCCTTCATTTAATTTCCTTGTTTTTCTGAACTCAAGATCTCATAGTAATAATTGAGTTTTAATTTAAATGCATTCCATCTTCTAGTCCATACAGGTTCCGTTGCCACTCAAAATAAATGTTCTCCTCGCACTTTTCTCTCATAAATATTGAATTCTTACCTATTGAATTCTTAATGAAACTCGCTGAAATCAATTATGGATTGTCTATCCATTGGCCTATCAATGTTATAACAACTTAATTAATTCATCTCTATTATTTCAGCGTAAATTAATCTATGAGGCTCTCATTAAATACGGAATGCTCAATGTTTACCTAAACGTCTGAACTCGAAGAAGCTTCGACGAAACGCTAATAGACACACAGGGGCTATATTCGAAGTCTTAAATAGGGACAGGGAGATTCCCTATAGGATCGCTCACGCGTCGCGGCGTTGCAGCCAAACTTTAAGCAGCTAGATTTAGAGTTCAACTTGAGCGTGACGCGTGAGCGCTTCTATAGAGAATCTCCCTGTCCCTATTAAGACTGAATATAGCCCCTGTATTACTTATGATGTATCTACGGAGAGTTCTTGAGCAAAATTATTTATGTTTACACAGTCTGAATACACAAGATGTTTTTCGAGACGCCTACGTTAATTGTAAACAAACTGCGTAAGATGTTTGCCAGTGATAGGAACTGATCCAAGGTCCACCAAGGTTGATCTCTTCTTGGGCCTTATACTCTTGATAGAGTAGTCGTGGTCATTATGTTGGTGGGGACTTGCTTTAACTGACACCACCATTCGTCCCTTCTTTTTCTTTTTCTTTTCAGCCGGTTTCAACCGCTAGGGTGTAAGCCTCCTTAATTTTATGCCATTTATCTCTATCTTGTACTGCTTCCATCCATTTGACTCCAGCAGACCTTTTGATGTCGTCAGACCATCGCATCTGCGGTCTTCCTTGTGGAGGCTTCTCGCCCCAAGATCTCCAATCAAGCAGTGATTTGCACCATGAATCCTTATTTCTGGCGACGTGACCAGCCCACTGCCACTTCAGCTATGCTTTGCGATGTATGATCGTCCCTTCTAGATTGCTACGAACATTTTACCCTCTAACCTGCCGCCTGCCGCCAAATAGCAGTGCTCGCACTGTTGTATGTTCCGGTAAAGGTGATATTACCGGTATAGAGGCAATCAATCTTGGTCCTTGGTGACGCAATACGCAAATCTTATCATCAAGTAACCTGTGTGTTCTTTCGCCAGCCAATGTCACAAAAAAAAGTAGATATAAAATTGCCGAGACTGATAGCGCAAAGTGGACAGAACTCGCATTGAATTAAACGAAACCTGTTAATGGACAAAGGCCAATTAACCTTATTCCAGGCGTGCAAATTCATATTATAATATTATAAATGTGAAAGTAACTCTGTCTGTCTGTCTGCGTCTGTCTGGTACTTCTTCACGCTTTAACCGCTCGCTGGACCGATTTGGATGAAATTTAGAATGGAGATAGTTGGGGTCCCGCGAAAGGACATAGGCTACTTTTTATCCCGGAAAAAACGCATAGTTCCCGCGGGAATGCGATAACAATTCCACACGAGCGCAACACACCAGCAGTCGCGGGCAGAAGCTAGTGTATATATAAAAACAAACAGGAAACTGTACAAAAATTGTAGTTGGAAGGAACACGTAGATATAGTATGTGGCAAAATTGACCGATTCCTTTACGCTTTGGCTAGATTAAAACGTGTGGCCTCTCGCGAAGCGGCTCTCTCTGCCTACCATGCCTACGTCTCTTCAACTCTTCGGTATGGACTCTTGCTCTGGGGGAATTCCGTAGATGTGGATCGGGCGTTCAAGGCGCAAGAGAAATGCATACGTACATTGTGCGGTATGGGATATAGAGAGTCGTGTTAACCACGATTCAAAGACCTGCATATCTTGCCCCTTCCGTGTTTATATATAAAGGAAGCCTGTACTTTTGTAAGAAAACACGCACATATATTTAAAACAAATGCTGACGTATACAACTTAGCTACTAGAGGTGCAAATCATTTATACGTATAGCACGACACAACTTAGAAGGCGCGCGGATTAAGCAATAACAGACTCTGCGTCAACGGCTTAAGTGGTTCACCGCGCGCCTTCTAAATTGTGTTCTGCTATACCAAAAGTAAACCTATCACTTTTTAAGCGAAATGCCTACTTTTCATGTATTCAAATTTACAATAAATTACCAGACCTTGTTAAAAACTGTTCTTTACAGGACTTTAGAAGAGACTTTGACCGTTATTTATTAGAACACTGTTTTTATTCAGTTAGGGAATATATGTCAGTATATTTTTTTCATTTTTTTTTCAATGTAATTGCTTTTTTTAATGTAATTTAGTGTACGTTGACAGATAATGTAAATTTAATTAAGTATCAAGTATTAGCTATCCTGAAATTAATTTTAAGATTGAAATGTGTGAAAATGTGAGTTATTGTCCCGATATTAAATTTGTAAACTTTATAATTTACACGTCGCAACAGCGACAGAATATGAGAGGCGTTTAATAATTTAATATCCGTTTTATGTATACCATATTCATGTAAATCAATAAATTATCATTATCATGTATGTTCCACGATATTTTTTTCCCTGATATGTCTGCGTAGATCGTAAGTTTCTCTAACCACGTGAAAATGTTGGGATAGTTCCCAACAACCTTAATTCGGGGCGGCTCGCGGCGCAACTTTAAATTAAGTTCAAGTTATAACGGTTTCTGGGACGCGTGTTAACTTCGATTCCAATCTTGGGTACACGTGAAAATAGTTAAGTAAACTATACTATACATAATTAAGTGTTGTATAAGTAATTATATTAAAGACCAAGCTATAGAGGTATCAACCTAAAAATAAAATGAATAAAAATTATGATGTCACCATGACTGCCTGAATTTTACTTTTTTTCATTTAAGTTACGGAATCCTATAAACATGTTTTAGTACTGGCAATCATGGTGACGGACATCATTATTTTTATTAAATTTATTTTTAGGTTGGTATTTAATGGACCATAAACTCAACTTACATGTTAGGTATACTTTCTTCATTTTCCGTAAATACTAATTACTTAAATAACAAGAACTTTAAACACGCAGGTGCCTAGCTAAATAGGAGGTAGCTATAAAAGAAGCTATTATATTCATAACAATTCTCTCTTTATTGAAACCAAGGTAATCCTATACTAAAGCCCGTGGAACCCAACAATAACTTGCAACCCCTTATTAGAGCCTAGATCATGTTTAGCCTGAGTTTCTACCTTAACAATCGCAGCCTAGATACAGCGCAAGTTTAGATTAAACTTAAACTTAATAATGTTGTGCATATTATGAAGCGAGCTGGCAACGTTGACGGGTAAATACTATGTGTTGGACAACTACCTATAATATGATTAAGCCAATACTGTTTCATTGGAAACTGAAGTTGAGAATTAAGATAGAAAAAAATATTATCAACTAATTTAAATTTATAAATAACTAGCTGACCCCGCGGACTTCGTACAGCCTTAAACCTCACAGAGCCCGAGACCTTTCCAACGAATGCAAAACCGTGGAAATCGGTTCGTGCGTTCTGGAGTTATAGCGTCAGGGAGGAAAACCCGACTTATTTTTATATAGTAGAACACTAGCCTTTTCCCTTACTAGATTCAGAACGTACCCGATGATACTATACATAATTATAGATAATTATAATTGTAGAAGTATTGAAAAATTGGTTTGACCCGTGGAAAACCCGTTTCCGTGGAAATATCGGGATAAAAAGTAGCCTATGATATTGTCCGGGTCTCAAACTATCTCCATACCAAATTTCATCCAAATCGATCCACTCGTTCGACTCGACGTTAAGGAAGGACAAACAAACAAACAAAAAAATAAACAAACAAACACACACCTTCACATTTATAATATTAATATGGATTTGAAGCGATATCCATATGCACAAACAAATGTTTTTGCAATATATTTAGGTAGATCGGAGTTTTATGATTAAATAAATATGAGTACGAACATGTTGCTAATTTGCTGAAGAAAATAATTTTTCATTGATACTGAAGCACGCATTCCGTCAATCTCCAACTCCAATTTGTCACGTAAGCTTCTCTTCTCGGCTCAATGACCTTTTGTTTAACCTATTCTTATCATTAAGCAATTTGTCAAGCGAACACGCTTGGGCACCCGTGGTTAGAAAATTAACTTCTAAAGTGATTCAATTAAGTGAACTTAAAGGACTACAAAGGGAACTATTTTAATCAATGCTTAATGGAGACTTATTGAGGTGTTGTTTGTGGGTATAGTGTTATATTTTTACCTAACCGTTTTGTACCTAACTCGAAAACTAAAGTGACGTCCAATATAAAGCTTGTGTTTAAAAAAGATTTTTCAGTTTTAATTTATTAAAATATAGGATTTTTAGGAATAGTGCCTATCTGTCAATGGATATTTGAGAGCTCCTAAGTTAGTTTGTGTTGAAAAAAAAACTTAGAGGTACAGAAACTTCAAAGCTCGATAGAGTTAGAAATAAAATGAAATAAAGAAGTAGGTACCTACTTAATAAATGAGATTACCTCAGTGGCAGTGGGCGGGGCACATTGCTCGCAGGACTGATGGCCGATGGGGCCGGAAAGTTCTGGAGTGGCGCCCGCGAACCGGGAGACGAGCTGTCGGTAGGACGACCTCGTGAAGGTCGCGGGAAACCGGTGGAAGCAAGTAGCACAGGATCGGTCTGAGTGGCGAGCCTTGGGGGAGGCCTATGTCCAGCAGTGGACATCTTTTGGCTGAAATGATGATGATGATGACCTCAGTTATAACCTCTTTCCAAGTTGATAATGACATTACCAAACATTATTAGGTACCTTTTAACTACTTAACTTCGAGCAACTTCTTCGAGATGTTAATAATTGGACTTTACTTTGTAAATTTTATAATAAAGGTTAACTTGTTGCGGTATTTCAGATTAACTTTGTTTTTATGGCGTGGAAAGTTTAATACAGTTTAAGGGACTTTTTAATAAAAAGGATATTATAAAAGTGACTTGAGATTTTATGATGGACTAGCTTCTGCCCGCGACTTCGTCCGCGTGGAATTTGTTAATAGCCTTCCCGCGAGAACTATGCATTTTCTCGGGATAAAAAGTAGCCTATATGTTGACCAGTGTTATAAACTATCCCCATACCAAATTTTGTTTCAATCCGTCCAGTAGTTTTCGAGTTAAATCCGGACATACATACATACAGTATTTTTTTCTAAAAATCGTTATTTTGTGTTCAGTATCGTTCATATAGTCCCTTTGATTTGATAGTTTCTTTTAATTTTCAATTTTCAGCCGCGACTTCTTCTACAGAATTATTATTTATTATATGTATAGATTTTTCCTTTTTTTTTCATTTCATTAATCTCTTATGAATAAATAGTTTAGTGCCAAAATTAATTATTTAGGTAATAGCAGACTGGTTTAAAGATTTAAGTGTTTTAGTGAACTCATCAATCATTTCCTTTTTACACCGTTTTTCCCGTTCCCGTGGGAATATCGGGAAATCCTTTCATAGTGCTCCCCTACGCTCCCCAAGGAACCTGCATGCCAAATTTCAGCTCTCTACGACCAGTAGTTTCGGCTCTGCGTTGATATGTCAGTCAGTCAGTCAGTTTCTTCTTTTATATATTTAGATAGAAGATAGATAGATAGCTGTTTCTCGCGACTTCGTACGCGCCTAAACATTAAAATGTAAAAATCCCATTTTTCCCGTTCCCGTGGGAATATCGATAAATCCTTTCTTAGTGCTCCCCTACGCTCCCCAAGGAACCTGCATGCCAAATTTCATCTCTCTACGATGATCCCCGCGACTACGTACGCGTCTTAAAATGTAATAAACCCATTTTATCCCGTTCCCGTAGGAATTTCGGGAAGTCCCTTCTTAGTGCTCCCGTACGCTCCCCAAAGATCCTGCATGCCAAATTTCAGCTCTCTACGATGATCCCCGCGACTACGTACGCGCCTTAAAATGTAAAAAAAACCATTTTTTCCCGTTCCCGTGTGAATTTCGGGAAGTCCTTTCTTAGTCCTCCCCTACGCTCCCCAAGGAACCTGCATGCCAAATTTCAGCTCTCTACGACCAGTAGTTTCGGCTCTACGTTGATATGTCAGTCAGTCAGTCAGTCAGTCAATCAGTCAGTCAGTCAGTCAGTCAGTCAGTTTCTTCTTTTATATATTTTGATAGATAGATAGCTGTTTCCCGTGACTTCGTACGCGCCTAAACATTAAAATGTAAAAATCCCATTTTTCCCGTTCCCCTGGGAATATCGGGAAATCCTTTCATAGTGCTCCCCTGCGCTCCCCAAGGAACCTGCATGCCAAATTTCAGCTCTCTACGATGATCCCCGCGACTACGTACGCGCCTTAAAATGTAATAAGCCCATTTTTTCCCGTTCCCGTAGGAATTTCGGGAAGTCCTTTCTTAGTGCTCCCCTACGCTCCCCAAGGAACCTGCATGCCAAATTTCAGATCTCTACGATGTTTCCCGCGACTTCGTACGCGCCTAAACATTAAAATGTAAAATTCCCATTTTCCCGTTCCCGTGGGAATATCGGAAAATCCTTTCATAGTGCTCCCCTGCGCTCCCCAAAGAACCTGCATGCCAAATTTCATCTCTCTACGATGATCCCCGCGACTACGTACGCGCCTTAAAATGTAATAAGCCCATTTTTTCCCGTTCCCGTAGGAATTTCGGGAAGTCCTTTCTTAGTGCTCCCCTACGCTCCCAAAGGAACCTGCATGCCAAATTTCAGCTCTCTACGATGATCCCCGCGACATCGTACGCGCCTTAAAATGTAAAAAAAACATTTTTTCCCGTTCCCGTGGGAATTTCGGGATGTCCTTCCTTAGTGCTCCCCTACGCTCCCCAAGGAACCTGCATGCCAAATTTCAGATCTCTACGATGTTTCCCGCGACTTCGTACGCGCCTACACATTAAAATTTAAAAATCCCTTTTTTCCCGTTCCCGTGGGAATTTTGCAAAATCCTTTCTTAGCGGATGCCTACGTCATAACATCTACCTGCATGCCAAATTTCAGCCCGATCCGTCCAGTGGTTTGGGCTGTGCGTTGATAGATCACTATATCAGTCAGTCAGTCAGTCAGTCAGTCAGTCACCTTTGAGTTTTATATATTTAGATTTTAGCAGCAGGAATATTACGTCATCATATTTTTATAAGCTCAAATACCGCTAAAATGCAGTATGCGTATACCACCACCACCACAATAGCCTATTTACGGCCCACTGCTGGGCACAGGCCTACACTCATCACGAGAGGGCTTGGTCTATATTCCCCACGCGGGCCCAGTGCGGATTGGGGACTTCACGCACATCCTTGAATTAGGTACTTACTTCGCAGATGTGTGCAGGACACGAAACGCACAAAGAATTTTCTCCTAGTTGCGTAAAGAAAAGTGCTCTACCTAACATAACAACATGCATAGTAATCGGTGAATTTTCAGCGTACATCTCTTACCGCCCTTGGAGATTCCGGCTAGTCGAATTTGCATCTCATACTTACATTCGGAGTATAACAATTTTATTCTCTTAGATTCCGCGTAGTAAAGAGAGTGGAATGGGATAGACAAAATTATTCTTCTGCGGCGACGTAAAATAAGTTATTGTAGAAAAGAAGGTTTCGTTGCGTTTTCCGTCGAGAATATTCGGAGTAAAGATATAGATCATTTTCTATCGAAAGATACATTTTGAACATGATACAAATTATCAGCACCATTCTTGACCTTAGGTTCCTTGATATTTAAGACATATTCGATCTCTTGGTATATCAGCTGAAATAAATATCGTATCGATAAGACCCCTAGATATATTTCGAGGTCACAGTCGCACAATACGAGTTACTTATTTTGGAATTTCACTCTGCCCCTAAATAAACACTACTTGCATAAACACGTGAACGTGACTGAAAATATTTTTATTAGGTAGCTGCAAATATATGTACATCAAACTATTAAAGTATTGAACCAGGGGCTTAGACTGCGTAAAATTTTCGTACTCCATGATACTATAAAGTATTTGTAAAAAAATGGTTTGAGTCGTGGAAAACCCGATCGCATGGGAATATCGGGATAAAAAATCCTATGCTATTTCCAAGGTCTCAAACAGACACAATCACATTTTCAAAATAACACAGTACAATATAAGTACTTTATTGAACACAACACATTCAAAGAACAGTACAGACATTCACACATCCATTCATTAAAAATGTGATGGAAATAGTGTAAAACGGGTTATCGAGGGGTAAATACCTATTTTTAGAAAGTCCTTTTAGATAAAAAAGATATTTACTAGTTTAATAAATAGATTAAGTATTTAGTGATAAAATCGAGCGCGTCTCGCCATCAAACGTAACAGTTTGGCGAGTAAATAATTATTGTAAAAAACGTGTATTTTCTTTTTCGTAAAATAAATAAAATAAAAAAAACATAAAGTAATTACACAAAAGGTACAGCAGGCGGTCTTATCGCTTAATAGCGATCTCTACCAGACAACCTTTTGGATAGTGGAGATGTAGAAAAACAAACTAATTTGGTAGGTGGTACTGTATACTAAGATGTGCAGAAGAAACAAACACAAAATGCATAATATTAAATTAGTATGGATTATTTTGTGGCTCCTGTATTATAATGCTCTTTCTCAGTTTACTTGATATCATCTATCTTTGCTCCTAAGTAAATGTTCTCAGCTTCACAAATGCTTGTAGCGTTAAGTCCGCCTTTTGTACACTGCATTTTTTTGTTTGTGCAATAAAGAGTTTAAATAAATAAATAAATGCCCAAAGATTCGGAAGTATTATCATTAGCATGTAAACGTCAACCTTTTATTTATTACCTACCTGATCTTGTCGAGTTCTCAGACAAGATCCAATACTTTTTATCTGAGAAACTTCTAGATCTCCTTAGGTATATAAGTAAAGTTCCAGACGTCATTCAGAGGACGCAGGCGCGGTGTTCAGATAAGCGTATTTCCGGCGTCAAGTTTCGCCGACACCAGTAGTAGCGTGGGAGCTAGATGCAAAAACATACATACATTTACATAAACTCACGCCTGTTTCCCATTAGGGTAAGCAGATACCACTGAACGCCACCTGCAGAAGCTGGTTCTACTATATGATGATGATAATGATGATGATGATGATGATGATGATGATGATGATGATTAGATACCTACTTGCTACTACTACTACTAGTACTACTACTACAGCCTATTTGCGTCCCACTGCTGGGCACAGGCCTCCTCTCATCACGAGAGGGTATGGGCTATAGTCCCCACGCGGGCCCAGTGCGGATTGGGGACTTCACAATTCTTCTTTCTTCTTCACAATCTCTGAATTACTTCGCAGATGCGTGCAGGTTGCCTCACGATGTTTTCCTTCACCGAAATGTCTTTGAAATAGTTTTGCGGGGTACGCCCTAAGGCATCTACTTGTGAAGGTTAGTAAGGACGGCCCTATTAGATTCACTAGTGCCTTGTCGACTATCAAAAAGAGTATCTACTTATATGCAAGCAAGAGACAGTTGCTTGATCTAGCGAATGAAAACCTAAATATAGTAAAAAAAATGATATTTTTTGCGAAACAGCTCCCGTTTCTGTCGCCAACTGCCATGGCATGTTTAATTAGTTCCCTTTAGAAACTGGCGCATCTAACCAACGATCCGTGAGCATTGTTCCAGATCTAGTCGTGCGATCTAATTACGGAAACCATTTAAAAAATTAACGTATTGTTTTGGTTTTGACACACAAAACCATATTTACGACTCTACAGAAAAAAAAGTGGCTTGGAAACCGTGATGGCCTAGTGGTTCGACCTACCGCCTCTCATGCAGAGGGTCGGGGGTTCGATTCCGGCTCGCACCTCTTAGTTTACCGTAGACCCTGCCTATTGTACCAAACTTGTGTTGGAATATGTTGTTTATTAATCTGTGTACTTAATTATTAACTTATAACAAAAATAAAAAACAAACCACTTTTTTTTTCTACTACTACAGCCTATTTGTGTCCCACTGCTGGGCACAGGCCTCCTCACGAGAGGGTTGGGCTAAAGTCCCCACGCGGGCCCAGCACAGATTGGGGACTTCACAGACATCTTTGAATTACTTCGCAGGTTTCCTTGCGATGTTTTCCTTCACCGAAAAGCTCAGTGGTAAATCCAAATTGAATTTCGGACATAAGTAAACTTAGAGGTGCGAGCCGGAATCGAACCCCCGACCCTTTGCATGAGAGGCGGTAATATATTTTTCACCTCACTGGCTCGAAAGTGGTCGTTTTGCAGCTTGATATCTGAGCACAAAAGTTGATTTTATCCGCTAGCGTGGAAAGTGTTTTTGAAATTCGAACGACGCATGACGCCACTGTCACAATAAAAAAACAACGATACGTTCTGAAACGCAATTCGTCGTGAGAGTTTTATTAAAATAAAGGTTCAATTTACTTAATATCATCATTAATAAAATTATATTAATAATACACCGTTTCAGATGTATTTCATTATTTGACTATGTTTTATCACAAAAATACTTAAATATGTGTATATTTTAACTGTATTCAATGAATAATTGAATCTTGAAGTACGAGTAGGAGTGATTTGGAACGCAACCCCGGAGGTTGCGTTCAAAATCACAAAAAAAAACATTAAAAAAAAAGTTTTAGATTGCTGGTTTTGTAATTTAGAATACCTATACGAAGTAATAAAGAAAATATGAGCGATTCTAGCGATGAAGATACGAATTTAACTCCTCCAGAGTTAGCACAAACTGTACGTGACGCCGAACTAAGTCTTCTTCCCGAACAATCGCGCGTGAGGTGAAAAATTTTGTGTTGCGCTCAGCAGCAAAGTCGTTTGCTGTCTCGTGCCTTGAAACCCTCGTTACACTCAGGATTCTATATTTGAACCACTCGCTTCGCTCGTGGTTCAACCCTAGAATCCTTCGTTCACTCGGGTCTCAATCACGCACTCACAGCAAACAACAACTTTGCAGCCTTGCATAACAAATAACTATTAAGTTCTCAAAGAACGAATTTTTCTAAGTATGTACATTACCCGTTTTTTTGCTGGTAATGTAACTCGGTTATCTACGACTAGCTCCTGCCCGCGACTTCGTCCGCGTGGAATTCGTTATTAGCGTTCACGCGGGAACTATACGTTTTTCCGGGATGAAAAGTAGCCTATTATGTTGACCAGTGTTATAAACTACCCCCATACCAAATTTTGTTGCAATCTGTCCAGTAGTTTTTGAGTTAAATCCGGTCATACATACATACATACAGACAATTTTTCAAAAAATCGGCTTATTGTGTTCAGTGTCGTTTATATAGTCCCCACGACTTAATAGTTTCTTTTAATTATCAAAATTCAAGCGACTTCTTCAACCGACTTATTATTAGTAAAGAAGAATAAGCGGAACTTTTTTTTATTGAGATTTTGTCAAAAATAAAGAGATGAACAGAACCTCAACCGTATTATTGCCATCCAATATTCCTAACAGCACAAACATCGAGTCTTTACGGGGCCAATTTTGTGTACGAATGTACCGAGCGGAAATTGAAGGCATCTACCACGACGTTGCTCCGCATATTTCACTGTTTCTCCGACAGTGCGACGAGTCACACGTATTGTAAATGATAATACAATCCGCAGAGAGATACTTTACTTAAAAAAGTTCATTTTTAGTTAGTCCCAATCCGCACTGCTGGCAATTCCGTATCCACGCGCGATGAGCTTAGGACGCCTGTGCTTAGCCCCCACAACCGACCATGACAGCCTTTTACGTCCCACTGCTGGACAAAGGCCTCCCTTTATCCATAAGAGGGTTTGGCTGCAGTCCCCACGCGGGTCTAGTGCGCAATTGGGACTTCACACGTAAGTAACTAAATAGACCGTCGCGTTGGTGAACTGTCGATTCGAGCATCATCATATAGGGAAGGTAGGCAAGGTTCACTAAGAGCGTCTTTTTATCTCGTGTATTTCTTTCATAATTATTGAATATTTAATCAAATTACCTTACATATTTAACTATCCGATTCTTTTTCCGTACTTATTCAGAATCATGGTGTGTGTTGCTTTTCATAAAATGACCTCTACACCAGTGTAAGTCACAACAGCATGTTTACGTTCGCTGAATCCGGTCCGTATTCCCCCCAGTCCACATCAACATGGTGAGTGAACGGAAGCCGGTAAACAAATCATTCACGGCATTCGGTCACTCAAAACGGCGAATGGCGAACTGGAGCGCAGGCAAACAGTCGACCGTTCGCTACAAACTGCATCGGGAGACAGTGTACTGTCGGGATATACCTATATGTATGTACCGTTTGTATACAATCGTATATAATCCGTACATCCAGTACAGTACAGTGTATGGACTATTTGCCAATATCCAGACAGCATCAATGTATATAGCGCCTGGAACGCTACTGCCCTGGAAACATATTTTATACTACACCTACTCGGAAAGTCAATTCAAACTAAACCATTAATTGAAGAGAAAGTTGCTCATTAATCCTCCTTCAAAATCTGGTTAATAATGTTGTATGCAAATCCATTATTACACACTTTACCCATGTAGTAATATTGTATGAAAATCCATTATTCCACAGTTATGTTTTTTTTTTAAATTCCAAAACGAGCCATGGATGCGTGTAAGCTAATACTTTTTTTTATTTGACACTGCCGACTTTACACAAGCTATATAGACGTTCTAAACGAATGTACCTACATCAAAAAAGGTTTTCGGAAAAAATACTCGAAAATACGATAACAATATCGTTAAATGGTTTGAAGAAACATATGCATTGATTAATTATACTAAATATGATTTTATATTTCGGGTTGCACGCAAGAAATTTTGTAATGATCTGTCTCGTCACTGGCTGTAAATACGCGGCGCGCCCAAATTAAAAAAAAAAGGTTGGCGCGGTTTTCACTTTAAAAAAAAGAATATCGCGCGCCTTTCGTTTCATTGTAATAACTTTGAATTTGCTTTTGTGTTTGAAATGTCTTCAACAAATGAGGAAAGTAGCGATGGTAGTATTATTGGAACGCCACCTAAAATATTAATTCATGCTCAACAAGCAATTAACAATCTTCTACCGGAAAAATCAAAAAATAAATACATGAAGCAGTATGAAGAATTTATGCAGTGGAAGACTGAAAAGCAAGCTTCTTCTTTGTCGGAAAATGTTCTTCTAGCCTATTTTAGTGAAAAGTCTTCAAAATATAAGCCTAGCAGCCTGTGGGCTATATATTCAATGCTGAGAAGTACATTGTTATCCAGAGATAATATTGATATAAAGAAATACTCAAAATTAGCAGCATTTCTGAAAAAGAAGTCTAGCTGGTTTCGCAGTAAGAAATCCAAAGTGCTAACTGCAGATAAAATCAATTCTTTTTTGTAAAACGCTCCAGATGATACTTATTTATCCTATATACAGGGTGGAAAGATCGAATGCCACATAGAAGCAATCTTATCAGTAACCCTTTCAATCTGCATCATAAAATACAGCACATTATTTTTTGTCACATTTGACCGGTTCGAGTCCCGACTGAGGCAAGCGATTTTTCATAAATCCTTAAATGCAGTATTTATTGTTTTTAAAAACAAAGGAAAGTCTCCCTTACACAAAATGTGCTATTTACAATATTTAAGGTAGTTGCCATCCATGTGGCATTCGATCTTTCCAGCCTGTATATCTAAATTTTTGTACGAGATTTTGTTGTTTTTTTTTTTCCTCGTAAGAGTAGTATAAAGTATTATATATCCCTCGAGGGTAAATATTGATTACTCAACTCGTGTTGTTTAAGGCCCTCCGCTTCGCGTCGGGCCTCAAATGGCCACTCGTTGAGTAATCAATGCCTTACTCCTCTTGGTGAATAAATAACTATTTCTCAAAAATGGCCCGGAAACTCGTCATTGTCCGCTTTCTATCAGACGGCGAAGTGCGTCATTGACGATCAGTCAAAAATTAAAAAAAAAAAACTCAACTGCATGCCCCGGAAATTTGTATGAATTTACTTCCGCGGCATGTATAAGCGCAGGGAATGTTGTATGAAATTTCATTATCGTACAGATACTTTTTTTTTAAACTGATAAATACGCGAAGGAATTCCAAAACAGCCAAGTCTGCATGTTCTGTATCTGTCAATTGACGCGAAACCAAACGTTTTTATCCGTGTCTGAAACAGCGCAATGTATTTCAGAACGGAATTTAAAAAAAGAACGATCCATAAAGAGCGGGAGTTCTTGTCTTGTATCAGATTTATTTAGCAAAATTTCATGAAAATAGTTTACTAGTTTGGTTTAAAAATTAATAAAAGGTCTTAATTTTTTATAAAAAACGAGAAATCAACATGCGAGTTTTTAACTTGCCGTGTTAGTGTGTCTGTTAAAGTCAAATATCGGTGAATACGAAATAAGACTGGCGTTCCATTGGATTTGTTGTAAGTACTTGACTACCTTTGCGTGCGTGTCAATGCTGTATTATGAATACCTAATATCAAGGTTTTTTTTCATTTTTGAGAAAAGCACTATATAAGCCTCGGCACGTGAAAGGCTTTGCAGGCCTCGTACATATTAAAGGGCCTCGGCGAAGCCTCGGCCCTTTAAACCAGTACTCAGCCTGCAAAGACCTACTTTCCCGGCCACGGCAATAATGTACTATTATTAGCTGCTGTGTTTGAATTTTATGGTACTCTAAAAGACAAAGTCCTTACTGTAGGGGCAACTACCATCATATTGTCATTGTAAGTGATTACCTAGCTTTTTATAATGATGCTTTTTATCGCTACAACACTTTTATTCCTTTTGAGCACATCCTGAAGAAGGTAACGTGCGTGCGAAGGTACGTGTAAGTTTTCTAATATACAGGATATAGGGTTTGGCGACACGTGTCTGATACGGACCGATAGAAGGCTTTCTTGCCTGGCTGTATCATCATCAATTGCTTAAAATGATTAAATTCTGGAGTTCAGGGACTTCGCCAATATGGTTTCATCGTCTTCTATCTGCGTAACGGTTTGTCTTGCGATGGTTTTTTTCACCGTAAAGCCCAGCGACAGACTTTTTTTTACCGTAGTAGTTTTAAGTCGCTAACAATTTCTTACTTAAACGTAGCACATTGCAATACCAAATAGGGATGATGACAACTTTTTTTTCTTAGTCTATCGGGAAAATTATTGAAAAGTATTGGACACGTATTTTTTTTTTCACGTAACCATCTTATGCGGAGATATATAGTGTTGAAATGTCGCGTGACGTCACGGTTAGGTACGATTTATACCTAACGGTGACGTAGTTAGCCCCCACTCTCCAACATTAATGCGTTTTAACTTAGTCATTCTTTGATAATTTGATAAAACAAAAAATACGTGTCTAATATTTTTTTATTACCTGACTGACGGACTAGTTAGAATTTCGATTTCTTCACCCTGTCGTCATCCGTATTGTTTGTATAGATATATATACAGTTATTCTCCTTTATTTTCCAAGTCAGCAAAGTGCTAGAGTACAAAAATATTAAAACGTGCCCAAGAGACTTGGGCGGCGTTTCCTTCCTATAAGATAGGAGCGACGCACTTCCTCCACACGACGAGGACGTATGTTCACATAATACGCGAGTACGCGATAGTAAAGAATATACGGGGTCAAGAAAAACGTTGTGACGATGTTTTACCCACAGAATCTGCTTTCGAATCTGAGCATGATTTTTAGTTTTTTTTTTTCGAGTTGATCAAAAAAACATTGGCCAGTATAGGATTGAGGGTGTGAGCGATACCCTGAATCCCGTACAAAAAAAATACCGGTGTTAATTATCGTCACAGAGCGTTTTGCTTGACCCTATATAGTCACGCCTGCTTTCGTGGAAAAATATATAAAATAAAATCTTGGGAGATTTCACACTATTTTTCCAAGCCCCAAACTAAGTTAAGCTTGTACTGGGCGCTAGATGATATAAAAATGCTTTAATAGAGAAATACATATCCTCCACCACCATCACAATAGCCTACTTAAGCCCCACTGCTTGGCATAGGTCTTATCACGAGTGTTTGTGCTTTAGTTCCCACACCGGCCCAGTGCCGATTCTACCTTTATACATGGTGGGTCGGATCCTATTGCAAATAATTACCCCACAGTATCGGCTATCGATTCTAGGCATATTTTATAGGATTTTTTTTAGAGTTGGTAAAAAAAAATGAGATTCAGGCGTCGCTCACACAACCAATCCCATATACAATTTATTTTTCATCATCATCATCATCATTTCAGCCGAAAGACGTCCACTGCTGTACATAGGCCTCCCCCAAGGCTCGCCACTCAGACCGATCCTGTGCTACTTGCTTCCACCGGTTTCCCGCGACCTTCACGAGGTCGTCGCTCCATCTTGTTGGAGGCCTACCGACAGCTCGTCTCCCGGTTCGCGGGCGCCACTCGAGAACTTTCCGGCCCCATCGGCCATCAGTCCTGCGAGCAATGTGCCCCGCCCACTGCCACTTAAGGCTCGCAATTCTTCGGGCTATGTCGGTGACCCTAGTTCTACTGCGGATATCCTCATTTCTGATTCTATCACGCAGAGAAACCCCGAGCATAGCCCTCTCCATTGCCCTCTGAGTGACTTTGAGCCTTCTTATGAGGCCCATCGTAAGCGCCCACGTCTCGGAACCATAAGTCATCACTGGCAACACACACTGGTCGAAGACTTTCGACCAGTGCAAGTTTCGACAATTTATTTTTACCAACTCAAAAAAAATTAAAGACCATATACAATATACTTAGAATCGATAGCCGATACTGTGGGTTAATTATTTGCAATAGGATCCGACCCACCATGTATAAATACTCAATATTCATGACTTGAGCACATATTCGTGCTTATCACACAAAGTTTGACCCTATATCAGGATTCGAACCCGCGACCATCGGCAGGGTAAAAAAAAAGTTTTTTCTTCTTCTCGTTAAATTCCATCCAACTGAGCCAATCCGGTCGTCAAACATAAAGAAACTGTCTGTTGTATGTAAATAAAGTTCATATTTTCCCGGGATGACAATGACAGAGGTTCTCTAAGTTGAATTTATTCTTATAGGTAGTTAAACTATAGAGGTATTTTTCTTAGAATAAAAATCTGCCAGGTTCGGATAACATTAACTCACGTCGGCTATGCATGGAAAGGACCTTGTAGATTAGGTATTTATACAATTTAAGTAGTAAAAGATACACATGTTGTATGATAGGTGTATTGTATATGTTCTACATATTTCACTGTGTACGTCAGTGTTAAAGTAAAAATAAAAATTTAATCAAAAGGGGTTAAAACTTACTCACACCTTACATACGTTCTTTAAATTAATCCAATTCGCCGTCTAACCCATACATTGTCAGCAGCAGGGTCGAAGTATGGTCAGCAAAATGATTGAAAAATATATTATCTATACTTACAATATAAAGTATAAACGCCCAAGTAAATCTGTCTATCTGTTTGTCTATGACGTTTGATGAAATTTGGTTCCATTCTGGTTCGCATTAAGGGAAAGGACATATGCTTCTATTTGTCCGGAGAAATGCAATTCTACGAAAAAAGCTAAATTTAATTAGTTCATTCGATTAAAACGAAAAGGTCTTCTTTGAAAACATGAATTCGTGTGAAAATGTTAACAATCCTATTTTTTTAATAAAATAGTTACCGATGAGAAACTACCGACTCAAACACTATAGCTTTATTTCTTTTTACCCTTACCCTTTTAATTTATTACTTAGAAATGTATATAGTAATAGTCTTATTATTCATTTACTTTTTGTAATATTGGTAGCATTAAAGTTATGTACAGAAATACCTGCTATAAATAGTTAAATATCAAACACACAAAAACCACACATATTTTGTTGAAAACGTTCTCCCCCAACATTCCTATTAAAAGCATCCACTCGTACATATACTTCCTCCAAACACCTTTACTGAACACGTAGGTAGCTACTGCTCCGCGTGTTTTACGACCAGCCTAATGAGAGAAAACCACAAAAGCACCAGCATAAAGAAAGTAGCAATTAAAGTACGGGCAGGATTAAGTACAGTTCTTATTTAGCTTTCCTTTTCCCTGTCTGTCTGTAATCATATTTGGCTATTTACATTTCACCCATACCCGCACTAAACTGTTAGGAACGATTTTTTTTAATAGCCTTTGTGTGTAAAATGCATTACTACAGCGCATATCTTCAAATAAAAACGAACACATTTTAAAAGTGTAAATCCTTTACTTGTTTTTGTGTCTATCCGTACTACGAAACTAGAGCGTCCCAAAACAACGTAGCAAAGGTTTGTTCCTAATTTGAAATGCAAAAGCACGGTTACAGTTTAGAAGCGAAGATTGAAATCGATCGCGAAAGACCGCTCTACACAAAAGAACTACTACCGAATGAAAAAATTAATAAACTGAGACAAAGGAAGTGGAAAAAATCTCTAGTAAAAGGTAGTACTAAAAGTGGGGACAATTTCGACTGGTAAATATTTGTGTTATTCTCATGGTGTTTTACCGATTCACGGTTAAACCGCTAGACCCGTTCGATGAAAGGCATGGAGATTGTTCAAGTCCCAAGAAAAGACATAAATAGGCTACTTTTTTCTCTCACAAAGCTTCTTTTAATAATTTTAATGTTGTAGGTGTACCTATCTAAACGATTTTGTCGTAAGGGTTACGACACCAAAAGATATTTACAGCTTCAAATAAATTGTTTTCGTAAATAACGTTCAAAATTAAGTCACAATAAATATATCAAAGGTCTCAATTTTTCTTAACAAAAAAATATCACTTAATTTTCCTTTTCTCTCGATTATGCTACTGTATTTAACACAATGCTTCAAGTCGATAATATATGTATACAAACGATTACTATGACTATTTCTTGCAATCCACACACTTTTGCTTCATCCTCCTCAAACACCAGCGTATAGTAAAATATAGCAACAATGCTATAGTTATTATTACAGCTATGATCAAGGCAGCTAGATCCAGGTAGGCCTTCTGGTAAGCAGGTGCCAGGAGCGCAGGGGAGCGCAGGTACGAGGCGCCCTTTGTCATAACCACATGTTCGATCCAATGCACCAGTTCCTTGCTCGGTAACACCGGTCTGTCGTGGTATACACGCGATATCTGTTTCATATTATCTCGGTACCTGAAATTGGGGAAATATAATTTAGGGTCAAGTAAAATGTTGTGACGATATTTTAGCCACAGAATCAGCTATCGATTCTAAGCATGTTTTTTAGATTTATTTTCCGAGTAAGTAAGTAAAAAAATATTATGACCCAGTGTGATATTGATTGCTGATTCTGTGGGTAAAATATCGTCACAACGTTTTGCTTGACCCCGTGTAAGATGAAACTAGTGGTACTCGATGATTAAATTAAAGAGTTGACAGGTCCTGTTAAATACTTTCTTATGTATTGTTATTGTAGTGACAGAGCAACGCTGTTTAACCTTGATTACTGTTCGCATTTGGCCTGGCTCGTCCAGAAAAGTACCACGCTCTCACAAAAAGTATCAACATTAAGTAATAGCCTACTATTGCGTTTTGCACGATGAGTGACAGTTCCGGAGCCAATACTATCTCGACCATTCATCGCTCCGCACCCGTGTACCCTGCCACCCCATTTCCCCCATCTCCTTTAAAAATTGCCAACGCAATGGTTTTAGATACCATTGGAGCTTCCGGTGTTTAAGGACGACACTGATTACTTTGTATCAGGTAAAGCGCGTGCTGGTTTAGTCCAAATTTTATTCAAAGTATATTCCAAAGGCTATGCTTGAAGTTTATTTCAAAAAGACTACTTACATTCTGGTTGTGAATATAGTTCTCAAACCGTCCCTCAATTTGGCTGGTAGATTTGGATCATTCTCAAATCTTATCGCTATTCCCTTCTCTACGGCAACTATTGCATTGTTGTACTGATCTCCATTATGGGGCACTGTGATCATGGGCACGCCGAAGTGTATAGCCTCTATGAGTGACAGTAAACCCCCGTGGGTTATGAAGAGCTTTGTGTTCGGATGATCTACAAAATAAAGAAGGGAGAAAAATCAAACTACCCTAGAGCTGTCGATAGGCAACCAACAAAATGGTGTGACAAATAAACAAGACAAATGAACGTCACGGGAAGACGGTGGATGCAATTGGTACAATATAATAATAATAATAAATAAAAATGAAAAAGCCTTTTATTTCTTGCAATCTAAACTAAGGTATTTGACATTTCTTATGAATAATGTAAGTGTGTACATTTATTATTTATTTATTTTATTTTGTTAGTTAAGTATTTACTAATTAATATTATTATTAATTAATTAATTATTATTATTTATTTATTTATATTATCTTTTAAATTTTCTGCAAGAATCCCTCTACGGGTGAAGGCCTCCTCCGAGGTTTGCCAGTCTTCTCTTCATTGGGCTGATTGAATTGGTACAATACCGATGTATAACAGAGTTGCGAATTTTCGGGACACCTGTGTCAAACAGTGCACGTCTTTCGACTGAAATGATGATGAAGATGAGACAACTCTTCCATAATGAAAATTGATGGATAGAAACTGCATAGGAGAGATAAACATTAAAGGAAAACAAAGAGAGACATAAATATATGAAAATGCGGCGAAGAGAACAGAGACAGTAGGAAATATCTTTCAGTTACAACTCACGCAATATACTTGTCTGAGGGAACCATTCCATCAAATGCACGTTGCCTGGAATATCCTTCAAAGGTACATCCATCTTCCACAATACTGTCTGGTTGATGTTCCTGAACAGTTCCAAGAACTCCTTAATCATCATGTCTTCCATGTCTTTGCCAGAGCTGGTGGTTCCGAAACTGAAGTAAATTACGCCTTGCGGTGAAGCGTCCATTATAGATTTTAAATTCTGCAAACAGAACCAACTCACGTTTAAGTATGTAGATAATGTTTAAGTTAAATGGCCTGTTATCCCAAACTTAAAAACCTTTAATTCTTTAATTCGTCAGACAGAAATCCCAAACGGGTAACTTTTTACCGAATTACGGCGGGAGGGTTGTATTGTTTATAGTTTGAAGCCGTTACAATTATGTGTATTTTTTTAGCATGGTCTGTAGCTTACGCGACTTGATAAATTGTGAGTGTGACACTGACAGGGTTCTAACCCTCGCCCACGGCGACTTTTTGTAGCGATGCTGCCGCGCTACTCATATCGCTATCCTTTTTTTTACATCAAAGAGTTAAAAGTAGAACGATATCAATATCCCGGCTGCATCGCTACAAAAAATCCCCGTTGGCGAAGGCTCTTAATCAAATTTTTCACGCAGTCGAATTTTTCGCTTTTTTGCAATCATTGGCAACGTAAAATAATTTTATTTATCACTAGCTGATCCCGCGGACTTCGTACCGCCTTAGAATTTTTATGGGTATGAAAAATAAGCTTACGTCCTATTCTCAGACCTACTGAACATACACACCAAATTTCATAAGAATCGGTCGAGCCGTTTCGGGGGAGTTTGGTTACAAATACTGTGACACGAGAATTTTATATATTAGACTAGCTGACCCCGCGGACTTCGTACCGCCATGGTTTTTTTTTTTTGGTTCGAAAAATAGCTAACGTCCTATTCTCAGACCTACTGAACATACACACCAAATTTCATAAGAATCGGTCGAGCCGTTTCGGAGGAGTTTGGTTCCAAACACTGTGACACGAGAATTGTATATATTAGATTATACTAAAGTCTTACAACGTCTAAATCGTCAACCGGTAGTTTAATGTGATATCCAGCTATCTCCTTCACGCTTGGCGGCACCCTCCACGGCGTAGCCACAGAAGGGTGGGTATTCACTAGCATCATGGAGTAATTCTTAGATATTTCGGAGTACAGCGGCAGATTCCTTCCAGTGGTCATGGCTGCTGATTTGAATACGGTGTCATACAGCTCCAACTCTAGAGGGTGAATGTCGTGGCTGAAATGTTTGAGAAAAAGGTTTTATCATCTGCTAGAGCTACTGGCAATTTACTACTCTATTGATTTATGCATATATTCCTTTAAACGCACACTTCTCCAGGTATTAACTTCGAATTGTCACAACTTAACGAGATTGTACCTAACTACGACTTCGTCAACAAGGGGATTTCAATTTCATGCTAAACTTCCTTCCCTTTCTTACCCTTCGAAGGGATGACTTCCGGGATAAAAAGTATCTTATGTTAAAACAAATAAAACATCCGGGTTGTAATTATCCGTGTACCACATTTCATCTAAATCCGTTCAGCCGTTCCAGCGTGATTGAGTAACAAACATCCAAGCATATTTTCCCAATAGATGGCGCTAGTGATCAACGTAAGGTAAAATTAATATGAAAATTGTCAGTCTATTTAATTATATAGTCACTGGTTGACGTTTAACAGAAGTTCTTCCGTAGATTCAAGGTATATGTAGTTTCAATATTTTTCACATTTTGTTAGGTAGGTAATCTTAAGTACCTCTTACTTTCATATTTATAATACTACTTATTAGTATTATAATTCACGTTGGTGTTCCCAAGATACAAGCGTCCAACTGTAATTTATGAAACTAGACCTCGTACCAAGTTTCCATAACGTATTTATCTCTAAACTAAGTGCCGAAAGATGGCCAAAGGTTGAACGGAGAGTTGGCAACTGGCTCAACAGCCGTGAATGGCTTCCGTTGGGAACTTCGAGTTTGTTCGATAACTGGGCTAGCTTCTATCAACTCTTATTTTTGTACTAACCATCTTCTCATGTTAACTGGAGCTATAATATGGAGAAGTGAATTTATTGAACTAGAAATTTAAAGTGAAAGAAGTTTTATATTTTACAGTATGTAAGATATTTCTCAAAGCTACGATCAAATTGCATTCTGATTTCTGACAAACTAAACAAAAATAACTTTTTTTAGATATACCTAACAAGATTTAGCAACACATTTATTAGCAACACAGGAATTCTCCAAAAAACTATATTCCAATTCATGTTTCAATGTTTTGAGAATGTAATTTTATTTGATGCATCCAGCATTCTAACTCTGTTATTTTTTATTATAAGTTTTATTTTGTAGAAGCATGGTGTATATTAAAATAACAGGATGTCAATTCCAATCGAATTCCAAACCTACTACTCAAACCGTCCGTAATCAGAGTAAACATAGCTTAAATGGAAAGTCCAATTCACGACATGCAAGACAAATCTCGCGGCCAGGACTAACAAATAGACTCCCGGTTTCAACTTTCAGCTTGGCATTTAGCCACTATAGTGTTAGCTTGCATTGTAAGTTCATACATGGTAATAGTTTAATTCACGCGTGTAGTTTAAAATTTACGGAATACTTAAAATATATCAACTAAATTACAAATTACAATATGGAGTCATATTCGGTTTTAATAATAATTAGATAAGAAGCTATAAAATAAAATAACGGTTTTTAAAACACAAAAGGATTAAAAGGAGCAGCTATTGGATTTGTGTTGCTTACTTAAATATTTTTGAGAGCTCTTTTGGGGATCATATGTTTGGTGCTGATAAATGTTCTGGTGCTTACGAGTATGTTGTTCAACCATTACATTGCATTGAATTGACGATATAATTATTTAAGTACTGACACCACTTTTTAATACCTAGTTATTTGGTATTTTTTTTACTTGCCTGAGTATCCACCGTTTTCTGACTTGTATCTTTAGTTCTTGTAACCTCTTTACAAATTTGAGAGGTGGAATGTTTCCAGAATTGACATCAGTCGTATAGGCGGGGTTGGAGACTTCGTCCATCAGACGCATTGGCTGCCAGTAGAGCTGAGTGGACACGGCCCAGACTAGTGGGGCGCGGAAGTAACCGGCGAAACTGGGAATTAAGGGATCATCATCAGTACTATAATTATCATCATCATCAACAGCATCTTTACCGCCACAATTAGAATTTTCTCTGACTCCATATCTCCTTCAAATTCGTTTCCTTTCATGAACATGTACTACATCTCTGAATTTAAATATTTTCTCGTCTTTTTCACCTTCAATCCACTCCAGACTCCATTCACCAATCCTTATGTCGACATCCACACACTTCTCATTTAGAATTGACAATATTAGTTCATTGTATTGATTTTGGTTTAGTAGGTATTGTCTACCTTGAATATATCTCCGAATCTATCCACTCCGCGACCACCACGTCGAACTTTCCAGATTGCCGTAAGAAAGCTTGCACCGCTGGGTGCGTAACCACTAGCCGACCCATAGTATATGAAAGCATTTGCAGATATTTGTCCTGGTTTGGGTACTCTGCGGACAGGTTCTTGAAATGCTCTGAAACCATACGGATTAGGTGCTTGAAATTGACAAATTTGTAAAGAAAGCGTTGTTAAGAAATTGATGATCCAAATAAATTTTCAATGCTCAAATTAAAAATACCGGGTAATTGGGACTAAGTATTACTTCTTAAAAAAAACATGCCACGCCATCATGCAATTGTCATCGTATGAAAACGATCTAAGGCAATCTACTTTTAAGCAACTTTGTTATTTTTTTTAAATATTTTTATTATGTTGCTATTAGCCAGCATATCTGGAAACGGGGTAGTGTCATAATTTAGTAACATGAAAAATTATGTTTTGCAACGATGCACTTACCTCCAGATATTTCCAGGTTAGAGCTGATGTCTATCTGAGTGAGATTGCTCTGAGTTTCTTTCCAGGGAAACGGTGTAATGTATGTCACCTGAAAACATAAATTTATTCGTAGACCTTTTTGAAGACAAGCTATGCATTTTTCTAAAAGCACTGGTGTAATATTTCTTTTTTCAGTTTTATACCAAAAATAAATTGAGTTTCTTCAATAATGAATGATGAAAAATACGAGTGCGTAGATATTACAGGTATTTTTATAACCATTGCTTTAATTATTAAGGAATAAACATCAACATTATTATCTTTAGATAATTTAACTGAGAAAATGAAGAGGGTTTATTCCGAAAGTTGGCAACGTCGCATATAGCTGTCAAATGTTTCGCTGTTTTTATTAATTTCTCAATAAAAATAAGTAATCATCCTATGGTTGAATGACGCGTCTCGTTTTATATTTGTTGCTGAAGCATTCAAATGATGAGATTACATTAAATACATGGAAAATGCGATGGAAAGTTTTCAAAAGATATTCCTTCCAGAATACTACAAAATCCGTGTTGCTATTATAATTGTTGCAATCCATACTTAATGTTTTATTTAACCATAGAGCGATTGATGTTTTCATTCAGTTTATTCAGAAATTAATGAAAACTGCGAAATATTTGACAGCTATTTGCGACGTTGCCAACTGTCGGAATATATCTCTTAAAATATTCTTGAAGGTTGATAATGATAAAAAAATCAAGAAACCACGATATTGTAATTACCTTATGATTGGCTTCGAGAAGAAGTTGTACATATCCATCGCCCAAAATCCCATGACTTTTCGTGGGCTCAGGGAATACAACCAAAATGTCGTATCCCATACATATTTCAGTCAGCGTGCTCAAAATAACGAGCGATATGGTGTAACACCCTGCCATTGCGTCCTGTAATTGTAACTTGGATAGTAAATGTAATTTTTAACTTTTTTTTAAAGATGTTTTCTGATTCATCAGGAAGGTATACGTTAATATAGAACTATATTGATGACTTCGAGAAAGAGGTCAATCGTCGAATCCGACTCGGTTGGGCAGCGTTCGGGAAGCTTCGCAGTGTCTTTTCGTCCAAATTACCGCAGTGTCTCAAGTCGAAAGTCTTCGACCAGTGTGTGTTGCCAGTGATGACTTATGGTTCCGAGACGTGGGCGCTCACGATGGGTCTCATAAGAAGGCTCAAAGTCACTCAGAGGGCAATGGAAAGGGCTATGCTCGGGGTTTCTCTGCGTGATAGAATCAGAAATGACGATATCCGCAGCAGAACTGGGGTCACCGACATAGCCCGAAGAATTGCGAACCTTAAGTGGCAGTGGGCGGGGCACATTGCTCGCAGGACCGATGGCCGATGGGGCCGGAAAGTTCTCGAGTGGCGCCCGCGAACCGGGAGACGAGCTGTCGGTAGGCCTCCAACAAGATGGAGCGACGACCTCGTGAAGGTCGCGGGAAACCGGTGGAAGCAAGTAGCACAGGACCGGTCGGAGTGGCGAGCCTTGGGGGAGGCCTATGTCCAGCAGTGGACGTCTTTCGGCTGAAATGATGATGATGATATTGATGACACAACAAAATTGTATCTTTGTACAAAATACACACCAAGTTCAAGATAATTGGGTCCCTTAAGTACCTACAGATGTAATTTCTACTCATACAAATAATTTATGAATTATAATTGACTAGTGCATAATACAGTGAACGGCTTTCTACACCTTTCACTGTTTGCCTTATCTGCATCATAAATAAAGGAGGCATCAGCGAGTGTCCTAATTATGGCAGCGAGCCAGAACACGACTTTTCTGCGCTGAAAATGGGAACTATCACACTGGGCAACCGTATTTTATTCTAAACAGTTTATTACGTGTCATATAATTTTCGTTGTGTCAGATAGCGGTGAAGAATGTGTGGAGTTATTCAAATTGGAGTGTGGATTGTTACGTGTTTTGTGTGGTGTCTGGATTCGAAGTTAAGAAGTAAAGTTGGTAGGTATGTGTTTATAAATCGTCTAACACGGCCTTTTTACGTTAAACAAAAGCTTCTCTAAAAACTTACCGTAACCTAACCACAGGTAAATGACTATAAAAATGGTGAGTCAGTGAGTCAGTGAAAATTTTTAAGAACTTTACTGGCAATAGTTTTAAAACAACTGGATCAAATTGAATGAAATATGGTAATATCTATCCCTAGTACTATTACGCCCTCTCGGTAGCAAAAAATTCAAGCTTCTATCTTTATGCATGACGAAGTTAGAGGGGGGTAAAAATGGTCTGAATGGCATCGAGAAAAGCTCGACTTGGCGGGGGCACGGCATATTTCCTCGGTGACCGAATAAAGTTCTTTTTAAATAGTGGAATAAATTTCATTATCATAAATTGTACCTACTTACAATTAACTTAACTGTACACCGTGGCCCAATATTACGTTGACAAAATTTTTATTTTTTATTTTTAAATATGGAACGCATTACGAGTTCTGTTCTTTTTGTGTTCCATTTTCACACATTTCAGTCATCATTCGAAATAGACTTCTTGTTTAATACTGTTTATTTTTAATGAAATATTGTAATGTTTTCTCGACGTGCAGCAATAATTTCCTTACATGAAGCTGGAAATCGTCAGTGTGAGATAGTTAGATCGCTAGGTGTCAGTCGTCAACTTGTTTCTAAGACTATTAAGCGATTCAATGAGCTCGGCGATATTGCAGACCGCCCTGGCCGAGGAAGAAAGAGGACAGTTAGGACTCCTACGCTCCGAAAAAATATCAAGAAACGACTTAGTCGTAATCCACGGATCAAAGTACGAAAAATGGTTCGCGACTTGGGTGTAAGTCGTTCGACGGTAAAACGTATTGTTCAAAATGACCTTAATCTGAAAGCATACAAGCTGCGTAAAGCACAACTTCTTACAGATAAAATCAAAAACGTTCGCTGTGAGAGATGTCGTTTAATTAAGAAGCGTGCCGCCACTGAGAGGTGGGAAAACGTCCTTTTTTCAGATGAAAAACTTTTTTCCATCGAACAGGCTCACAATCGCCAAAATGACAGAATGTGGTGCTCTAGTCGTCCTGGTGCGAATTCTGTGATTCCTTATCGCCAAAAGCTGGAATCTGTTATGGTTTGGGGTGGAATTTGCTCTACGGGCAAAACACTCCTTGTTTTTATAGAAAAAGGTGTCAAAATTAACCAAGAAACATACAGAAGAGACATTCTTGAAACCGTAGTTCTTCCTTGGAGCCAACAACATTTTGGCAACCAACAATGGATATACCAGCAAGACTCTGCTCCATCTCACAGGGCCCTTAGTGTGCAGCAGTGGTGCAAGGACAATTTTCCCGGTTTTATAAGCTCAAAAGAGTGGCCACCTTACTCGCATGACCTTAACCCAATGGATATAGTTTATGGTCCATCTTAGAGACAAGGGCTTGTGCTGCCCTACTCGAAAATATCGACGCTCTGAAAGCAAAACTTATTAAGGAGTGGGATAAAATATCCTTAGAGGAGCTGCGGCATATAGTGGGCAATTTTAACAAACGTTTACGCCTATATATCAAACTCAAAGGGGGATATTTTGAAGATAGTTAGTTATTTTTAGTCCTAAATAGTGCTAGTTTATTATTTAATGTCGTTGTGAAAGATTGGTATAACTAATACAGATATATTTTAATAATAGTTTGTCAACGTTTTATTGGGCCACCCTGTATATAAAACTGAGACAATCTTGAAATAGAGTCTCTTTCAAACCTTTTCACTTTCACGATCTCTTCTTTGTCCAATCCCATACGAATTGTCTGCAAATACTCAGATTTCAGATGTTTTAAAACTCGAAGTTTACACTAAAATACATGATCACTTCACTCCACACAACATTTAGAATCTTACCATCTCTGGTCGTGCACCATTACTGGACTCAATTTGAGTCTCCGCGTTCCTCGAGACTAAAGTCATCTCGACTCAAATATGGGAAAAATTACCTTACGCTTAAGTATTTGAAGTCGAATTGGACTGAAATGACGACTGGGAGTAAACAGGCAAATTATCACTGGCAGTAATTGATGCAAAACGTTATCCGAGCTGGGTTACTAATAGATAGTAATTTTTTGATGATGGTCAGAAAAATTGCGAAATAACCCTCGTTCTTTTTTCAGACTTTGCTGCACTGTAGGTACTGTACCTATTTTATAGAAATATTTTTGTAGAAATAAATACGTAAGTACCTATGTAAGATTCTTATTTATATAAAATAAATGTAACTATAAACGCAGTAGGTACACATTTATCATTTTCATTGTTTAATGTTTGCGTCAGTTAAAATCGAATTAAAAAATATGCTAAAAACTGAAACATTATTTTGTAAAAACTTAAAGTGGGTATATATGTAGGTACTGTTAGTTATAATAAAAAAATACAAAATACATTTGCCTTTGGTTTTTTTTACCAAAGCATAGGAAACAACATGAAATCGTTGTTGAGTTGACAACTTAGATAGACAGAAAGTAAAAGCCGTGGTGGCCTAGGCCCGGTTCCTATATCCACGAAACGCCTCGTTTTGCCTACGGACGGTTGATTTTTGACATTTGTTCCATAGAGAATCTGTCAAATTTTAACCGTCCGTAGGCAAAACGAGGCGTTACGTGGATATAGGAACCGGCCCCTAGTGGTTCGACCTACCGCCTCTCGTGTAGAGGGTCGGGGGTTCGATTCCGGCTCGCACCTCTAAGTTTACTTATATGCGAAATTCAATTTGAACTTACCACTGAGCTTTTCGGTGAAGGACATCGTGAGGAAACCTGCATGAATTTGAAATATCTCGTTTCCTTATAATTTCAGCTCATAAAGTCTGTTCATCCTTAGTAAGTAGGTAATCTTATTTTGTAAACAAAATCCTAACCTCAAAATGCAAACTTTTGAGTTTTGAACTATTTGTGGCTGTTTAAGCATGAATAAAGCAATCCCAGAGTAAATGTTGAATCAGGATAGTTTGATACTGGGGCCGTAGTACTTGCTACGTCACGATCGTGCAGTAATAAGTAAAACGCTGCCGCCTGCGCTTTGTCACCTGTACCTACTCGTGGCTGAGTTATCCATACCTACCTATATACTCTTATTGCTCTTAATGCATACTTGTTAATGATACCTTTGTAAGTACTATCGATGCACCACTACTCGTACCTGCGCGGGAGTGTTTACGTTACAATTCAAAATTCATTTCAAATTCCATCATTTTATTCTGCAAATTGGCCACATACAGGCTTTTTTGAACGTCAGCAATGAACTTACCAGCTGCCTAATTCTTATTAATATATTTGTTTATTTTACTAAGGCCTCATCCATCACATAATTTTGGCTGTCATAAATCAAACAGTGAATTAATGTGAAAAAAGGTAAGTACGTTTTTTTATGCACTGACTCATCAGACTGTTCATTATACTTATTTGAAATTCTTCTTACGACTCCGCGGCGTGAAGTTCGGTTATCGAGTTCCCGCGGAAACTATACGTTTTTCAAAAAAACCTAGGCACCTAAGTCCTTTCCCGGGACTCCAACTATCTCCAATACCTTTCATCCAAATCGGTCCAGCGGTTGAAGCGTGAACAAGATAACGAGACAGCAGCAGCAGATGATTGATTGTTTCCTCACGATGTTTTCTTTCACCGAAAAGCTGAGTGGTAAATTGATAAAAGTAAACTCGAAGGATGCAAGCCGGATTCAAACCCTCAGAATGAGAGGCAAATAGGCCAATCCACTAGGCTATCACGGCTTATTTTAACAATCGTATACATTCTAATGTAACAGATGCTACTTCAAAGCGTGCCAGCTGTTATCTTCTTCGTGTTAGCGAGCGAAGCTCTGCGAATCCTCGTGGTCTTCCCCACCAGCTCGAAAAGCCACGGGATCCTGGGCCATGGACCGACTGCTAGAAGCTGGTCATGAGGTAAGCATCACGGAAACAACATGAAATTCCATGTAAATGATATTAGGACTTAGGAGTAATTAGAAAGCCGTAGGTTTCCTACTAGAAAAAACTTTGCAATTGGTGATCCAGACAACATCAAAACGTTATGTGCTGAGAAAGATTCGACTGCTCCTCTTTTTTACTATTACCTACATATTTGGTACTGGAAGATAGAGCTACGGAGTTAAAAAAAAAATTGCGAAGATAATCATCATTTCAGCCGATAGACGTCCACTGCTGGACATAGGCCAAACCTAAACCTGTTCCTTGCAAACTGTTTTAGAGGCAGTATGAAGTTCACCGTTTTGTATTATAGTCATTGGGTTTTAATATGGCTAATATACCTAAAGAAGACTAAGGCCTATATTCGAAGTCTTCAATAGGGATCTCGCTGTTCCCTATAGGATCGCTCACGCGTCGCGTGAACTTTAAACAGCTAGATTTAAAGTTCAACTGGACGCGTGAGCGATCCTATAGGGAACAACGAGATCCCTATTTAAGACTTCGAATATAGCCCCAATGCTTTGTATACTCGTACTTAAGCGCAAAACACGATAGCGGTTACGTAGTTGTAAATTCCTTGAAATATCTGTGGAATATCGACTCTATTTAGAAGTTCACCGATAGAAAAAGGGCTGACCATTGCCCGGCGCTTATTAAAATAAATCATTCTCAAGTTAATTTGAAGAATTTTCTGGAGTTGATTATTTGGTACCGTACGAGTATTATTATTTGTTGATTATGGGCCGCAGTGACCACTTACCATCAATAGACGAATACCTATAATTAAGGGAAGACACTGGAACAGAAGTAATAATGCGTCAAGTTCATGACTCTAGAACAGACTTTGCAATAAATAAAGAAAAAGACAACACTTCGAGTTTAAAGTTATTTCAATTACCTAATAACAGTAACTTGAAGAATTCTCAATACAGAAAATATTCAAGCAAATTCCTTATTAAATTCCGTAACTTGCTCCGTCGAACCCTAATAAGTGTTCCTAAAAATAACTTGTTGTTTCCATTCAAGTATTTGATCTGAAATTATTCATTGGGGGAGAAATTTTGTGAGAAAACTCCGAAGTACAAGTAAATATACTTTATGTAGATCCCTTAATTGGAGGCGTTTAGAATTTCAAAGAAAGAGACTTCGGTGATTGTGAAACTTTTGTTTTACTTGAAACTGTAGAAATTAGCGGGAAAACATCCTCCGAGAAGTTCTGCTGGAGAGGGTATTTTCTCATTATCTCGTAAGTTACAAGTAGTTATTCAATTCTTGGAAAATGACAGCTACATTTTTCTCATGGCTTCGCCTTTATCGTGCTAAGTTTAACTGATTGGTGCCGGTTTGAGGTCCGTACCGTACAGATGGTTTCCAGAACCTACCGTTACCCTGTCGCCAAACATCAGTGCTCGCATATATGACATAAAAATGGGGATCGTTTAAAAATTTAGAAAAAATACCTTTGATTGAATTAGCAGTTCGAGACTTATTACTAATACGAAACCTACGGGTTTACTGATACGAAAAATATTGTTGTGTATACACATAAAAGGTTTTTTTTTTCTCAATTCAAAGTCACTCAGAACATAGATAGAACATTAAAAAATCTGTTAATTATGTATATGTATGTATAGAATATTAGAGAGACCCTGTCAGTTTGTCATAACTATTTATTGTCTAAAAATGTGATAAAAACCGGCCAAGTGCGTGTCGGGCCACGCGCAAAGTATAGGGTTCCGAAGTTGACGATGCCCACAGTACCTTTCTAAGACTTATTAGCATCTAGCTAGCCTGTGGTATGAATGACGTGCCCGCCCGACGCCCCTGCCGCTCGAGAAAAATCATCATCATAAGTTGGTCGACTATTACTCGAAACTTTGTACAGCCTACTTAGCTGTGATAGTTTTCCTTTCAACTACGTTATATATGCCACAACCGTGATCTTTTTCAGCCTTCCAGATACCACCATTTAGCTGGCAGAGGGGGGACACGTGACCCTAACAAAAAATAGCACTTTAAAGCTTAATATTTCACAAACGCATCACTTAATCAAAAAATGGTTTTAACAAACCCACAATATTTTTTTAAGACCTATTCAACGATATGCCGCACCATGGGGTACGCAAGAAAAAAAAATGACATCCCCACTTTACGAGTAGGGGAGGTGAAATATATTTCAAAATTTTATTGTACCACTTTGTCAGCGTAACTAATATGTATATTCATGCCAAATTACAGTTTTCTAGAACTAAGCATCTCCGAGCAATAGTGCGGACAGACGGACGGACGGACGGACGGACGGACGGACGGACGGACGGACATGGCGAAACTATAAGGGTTCCTTGTGGACTTCGGAACCCTAAAAATGCGCTACATTTTTTAGACAGAAATTCGAGACTTTCCTACTTGCGTCAGGGAATAAAGGAAAATTTGATGATATCAAGATTGCCCTGCTTTTTAGTTGTGATTTATTTGAATTGAAATTTTATTTACTTGTGGTTGATTACTAAACGAAATTTCCAGAGGTTGCTTATTTAAGAAGTTACAGACTCAAGTGGAATCAAAAATACTTTATTCGAAACAGGTTCGGGGAGGTACCACCGTCTTTCCCTGCTAACCTGCCGCTAAATAGCAGTGCTCGCACTGTTGTGTTCCGGTAGGGGGTTACGGAAGCCGGTGAAATTTCTGCCACAGAGGATTCCATCTTAGGCCGCAGGGTAGGCAACGCATTCGAGATATTATGGTTTTGTTTTGGATCAAAGGATTTCGGTGTTCATTGGCCGCAGTTACCACTCTTACCATCAGGTGGGCTGTGCGCTCGCTTGCCTATACCATTGAAATAAAAATTAAAAATACCGGACAGCGACACGTCCCACTAGAACCTCCGGCATTTTGCAACTAACGCATGTCAGTTGAAATCAATGCTACCATAATGTTGCCTACCTAAAATACTTTAGCTGGTAGTTTTTTTTTTAATTAATGCTCGTTTTGTTCATTCACTAGCCCTGTCCATTAGGTAGGTACACTTACCCTAGACAGAAATAGGCAGACAGTACTACTTTCGCGTTTATAACAAAGTGTACTTAGTTTAGCTTTTGCCCGCGAGACTTCGTATGCGCGTAAACATTAAAATGTAAAATCCCATTATTTTTTTCCTTCCCGTGGGAAATTCGTTAAATTCCCTCTTAAGCTCTCCTCTGCGCTGCGTCTGTATAGCATTTAGTTCTCATAAGACGTGCGGCAGACGCGCCGTAGACGCAATCGCTGTGACCCGGCATTTGTGATAGTTTGACTTAGAATGTCCCCTTATAATATAACTTATTTATTGACATTTTGAGACTGTCGACATCTATGAAATTTATATTTATTTGACAATGGGGCCATCTTCATGATTATTAGGTATTCGTTTTTTTTTTCTGGACCCTTGGAGACTATACATCTCTTCTTAGATTTAAGTTTAAGTTAGGGACTATACCTACACCCCTTAAATGTAATGTTAGCACGTACCTATATAATGTATTTTATACATATCCTAATGCAAATGTAATGTGAATTTGTATGTGATTATTAGTATTTAAAAAAGGCCTTCTGCTGAGTTTGTTGCGGCGCTCCTTCTCAAGCAATGGGTCTAGAAGGCGTTGGTAAATTCATTTCTGACGTGTAATAAAAGTGCCCCTATGTGGCCAATTTGCTGAATAAATAAATGATTGATTGATTGATTAACATGAAAAAAAACACGGTGTAGCTATACAAGGATGGATGAAAGAAGTTACGACAAAATTTGCTTTTTTTTAACTCGTAAAAATTAGTTTAAATGTTTTACGTTGATTTAGGAAAGAGTTCGTTAACCCAGTAACATAACTTATGGACCGACTGAGTAGGTATTTTTTCCCGTTCTGCGTGATAAGAAAATTATCTTATCGGTTTCTAACATCACGCCGGGTTATGAAACGAAACCATTGAATTAAAAGATATCATGAGTAGGTATTTTTTTATCAGTTTTACCGTGTTGAAAATAGGTTAAACTAGCTTCTGGCCGCGACTTCGTCCGCGTGGAATACGGTAATAGCGTTCCCGCGGGAACTATGCGTTTTTCTGGGATAAAAAGTAGCCTCTATGTTGACCAGTGTTAAAAACTACCCCCATACCAAATTTTGTTGCAATCCGACTGATAGTTTTTGAGTTAAACCCGGACATACATAGATACATGCAGACAATTTTTCTAGAAGTCGTTTTTCGTGTTCAGTATCGTTTATATAGTCCCCTCGACTTGATAGTTTCTTTTAATTTTCAAGTTTCAGCCGCGGCTTCTTCTACGAACTTATTATTAGTATAGAGTATAGATATAGATTATAATTTGTTACCTATTTAAACAAATACAATCAGAACAGTGACTTATCTTGTGTAAATTCACAAGTTGGTCACACGTTACAGCTTTCTTTATTTTATTTTTTTAATCTTAGATGAAATCTTTGTGCTACTCAGTTTCGTCTTCTGACCGGTTTTGCGACTTTCGCCGTTAGCGGTGTGGTGTTAATGTGAGTACCTTTTTAAATCTAATTTTGATATGTGGACGTTACGTGTCGCTCCGGGTACCTACGAATAGTCCCCCTCCTCCGTGCGTCGTTATCCTCATGACTGACGGTCGTGACCTCCATCCGGTGAAAGCTTCTCTCGGATGACCTGTTTCCACCTGTTGCGGTCGGCGGCAACTTTGAGAGCGTCTTGTACTTTTGAAGACAGTTGGATCCCTACTTGATCGGACCAACGCGTTGGGCTACGATACGACCTCTATCTCCCCAGCTCTCTACTTTCCTAGTGATGATTAGCATTTCCAAATTATCACCGGATTTCGTAGCTATATGGCAAAATAACTCTAGTACTCTACGAAAGCAGACGGAGGAGAGTCTAGTGGTGATGTCTAGTTCTCTAATAATTGACACATTGATCCGATGAACTGTCCAGGGGATTCTAAGCATTTTGCGCCAACACCACATCTCAAAGGCTGCTTTTCTAGTCCACTTTCTGAAGCATACAGAAAAAAAAGGAGAACACGAGTGTGCGAACGAGGCGAATTTTAGTTCTTCTGGAGATATTTCTGTCCTTCCATATTCTCTGCAGCTGGGACATAGCATTCTTTGCCATACCTATTCGCTTGCGAATACGAATAGTACCTACCTACGACTTAGGATTTAAGGTTACGATTCGTAGGTAGGTACTATTCGTATCCATGGAGTACCTACCTATTAAATACATGTGATATAGGTAGTTGTAAAGCTGTGGTGGCCTAGTGGTTTGATCTACCGTCTCTCGTCCAGAGGGTCGGGGGTTCGAATGCGGCTCGCACCTCTGGAAATATTTATGTGCGAATCCAATTTGAATTTACCACTGAGCTTTTCTGTGAAAGAAAACATCGCGAGGAAACCTGCACGCATCTGTGAAGTAATTCAAGAATTTGTGTGTGGAGTCCCCAATCCGCACTGGGCCAGCGTGGGAGACTATAGCCCAAACCTTCGTGTGATAAGAGGAGGCCTGTGCCCAGCAGCAGTGAGCCGTAAATAGGCTGTTATGGTGGTGGTGGGTGGTAGTGGATATGGGTGGAGGTTAGTTGTTATGGCGACTGTACACACTCGCCGAGACACCCTGAGAGCTGGTGTCCCTTTCTTACATACGGCAAAGAAAAGAGACACCAGCATATCTCGTGGTGTCTCGGCGAAGTGTACAGCCGCTATTATAAATGACAATGCTTATTTACAATTTCCAAGTCACTCATCATTATAGGCGGTGACGGTATTTAATAAGGGTTGTTTATCTAATAAAAGAGAAAATAGAGCTTATTTGCCTAGAGAGGTGAAGTATACGTAGAAAAACATGTAGTACCTATATCCAAACTAATGCATAGAATTACACAGCTTAGAAGGCGCGCCGATTCAGCAATAATAAACTCTGTGTCAAAGGCACAAGTTTTTCGCCGCGCGCCTTCTTAGTTGTGTCGTGTTATACTTGTACGTGTAAAATGTACCAGCGAGCTGATCTGATGACGGAACTTGGAGGTGGGCATGGAAAAGGCAAAGCGTTGTTTTAGCTTTTAAAACTATTAATTTATATATGTTTCAGTTTGCCAAAATGGATCCTAGAATACTCTTTCTACTGGCTGTATTCGGATCATGCTGTCTATGCGAAGGTTACAAGATATTGGTGGTGTTCCCGCTTCCAGGCAAGAGCCACGCCATACTGGGAGAGGGATACGTCACGCATCTTCTTGAAGCTGGACATGAGGTAGGTACTATAGAGTTAGTATAGCCCTCGCTATACGAACTCTTACTAGGGTTGTACTTGTAGAATTGTAGGGTTGTGATGATGATGAGAATTGTAAAAACGTTCTAGAACTGTTGTTTTAAGTATTTGAAAATTTAAAAAAGAAAATAGTTCTAGTCTGTCATTAGAGTCCGAAGCTCGCTTTAGACACGAGTACCTACATGTATATAGGCCCTCTTTAAAAAATACAAATAAATACAGTATTTATCAAATTCTATTTCATTTATAGCTAGTAAAGCTATTTACTTAGAGTCAAGTCAGTACCACTCGCGTAGCCAAGGCCAAAAACCAGACGCTACATCTTCGTAGCTACGTCGCAGTAATGTAAGATATTGTGTGATGTGGGGGACATAGCCAGAATAATTGAGGGTGAGATTGGTGCACCAACTCAAACTCAAAACTCTATGGAGAGGGCTGGATTTTACTACTACTACTACTACTACAGCCTATTTGTGTCCCACTGCTGGGCACAGGCCTCCTCTCATCACGAGAGGGTTTGGATTTTACTGAAATTAAAGGTTGACAGGTTGAGGTTTAAAAGGTTTATGTGTTATATTAAATAGGTTAAGGAAGAACAAATAAAAAATATTATTATTATTATTTGTTGGTACATTTCATCCCATGGGGACCCGGTCATTCGCATTCATAGGGCCGAAGCCAACATGAAGAGGCTTTTGGTATCTTTTACTATAAATGTGAGATGCCGCAACTGTGGAGATCTGTACTCCCAATACAACATGAGGCTGTACTGGCCGACAGCCCTCCCCAGTTGCCAAACTAATACCGAGGAAGGAAGAGACTTGGAGTGGGCTATGTGGATGGGAGGTGTGGACTGGAAAATCGGGCTATGGAGTGAGATTACGGACATCTGCCTGATCAATATCTCACAAATTGAAAGCAAGGCAGACAGACGGTAACTCGCCGCTTACGCACTAGCCAAGAGGCTAGCCTTCATAGACATAGACATAGACATTTATTTCTCAATATCAAATTACAGCATATTTTACATGTCAAAATAAGAGAATTTCACATTGAGATCGTCAGAAAGAATACAAAATAAAAATATAATGAAAATCAGGAATAAAATATTTCACCGTTAGGATCGTATTTTTATACCAACATAAGAAATAATAGGATTAATATGGTACAATTGGTATGTCAAATTATATATTACAAATTTATACATCTAAGTCCATGTATTCGTGGGCCCCCTATACAGGCCACCGCACGAGGGAGCTACACTGATGTAAGTAGCTAAGGGTGTGGAGAGGTGTGCACCGGTTTCGCCATCGCGGGTCGCGCCTCGTGCGCACCCAGAGCGGGTTTCCCTGTTATTACGCAGATTGAGCACTTCCACCCTTTCAAGCATATAGCTACTGCGCTCCACTCTGGGCGGCCAACTAAGGCAATCCAGAGGCGGGGGAGGTGTGTAGCTGTGTGTATGTGTGTGTATGGCGCATGTGTGTGTGTGCCCCCAGGAGGTCTCGGGTGCGAGGTGTCGCCGCTCACCATCGGCCCGCCACAGGCCGCCCTGCGCTGACTGACTGCACCGGTGGTACAACACCGGGTGGGCGATGGGGTCGTCACATCCCTACGCCGTATTATTATTATTATTATTTTCTCTCACTATTCAGGTCACATACGTCACATCGTTTCCAAAAAATAGGACACACCCTAAACTGCGCCAGATCGACGTCAGCGTTACCAACCAGCTGATGGATAATCGTAAGTATAAAAAACATCTTAAGTATAGCTTGGAAAAAAAAATGTGAAAAAATTTGGCCGCCACTTTCGCAATCAAGATATTTTAAATGATAATTTTGCAAAAGCCTTTGAAAATAAAACTAAATTACTTGAAGAAAAATGAAAGTTTGCAAACTGCTCGGTATACATGTAGAAGATTTGTGAAACAAGCAATGTCTTAATCAACTTTAAAATGTTAGTTCAACCTGTCACCGCAACAAACACTTTTTTGCCATACCTACCACCATAACAGCCTATTTACGTCCCACTGCTGGGCACAGGCCTCCTCTCATCACGAGAAGGTTTGGGCTGTGGTCACCACGCGGGCTCAGTGTAGATTGGAGACTTCACACACATCCTTGAATTACTTCACAGATGCCTGCAGGTTTCCTCACTATGTTTACCTTCACGAAAAAGCTGAGAGGTAAATTCAAATTGAATTTCGCACAGTACAAAACCCCGACCCTCTGCATACGAGGCGGAGGTCTAACCACTAGGCCGCCACGGTTTTTTAGCTTTCATGAAACATTGCTTAAACGGTCTCATATCAAGAAGAATTAATCTTTGTATGATTTGTACAAAAATTTTTCGAGGTTTATATGAAGCTAATCGTAAGATGACTGGGTTAACACAGCCGAAACTAACGATCGCAAAAGGCTGAAATTTCACATGTTCCGAAATTCCTACGGGAACAATTAAAAAAATATTAATGGTTGATCAAAACCGATAGGGTTGTGATTTTGAGAATGGGTCGCCAATCGTAGCAAAAAGTTCTCGAAATTGCAAACTTGGGTGTAAACTAATTACTCTAAAAAAATTGTAGATCAAAGAGAATTGGAGATCGGTGTCATTAAAAATACTGCGCTAAAGTGATGTTATGTAATTTTGTCTAAAATATCCAAATGTGATATGTTGATTAATTTTTAATGCTGATTTATTTATTCTTTTACTATATATAAATCAATTAAAAGATTTTTGACATGATTTTTGCAGATGATATGTTCTCTATAGAAAAAATTCTAGACAAGAAAGTAGAGCCCGCAGATCCTTTCGGCGTATTCGATCTAATGAGAGATGCCGGTGACATCACTCTTCAGGCTGAAGATATGAAGGAGCTTCTCAACGATCCGACGCAGGAGTTCGACGTTGTGATCATAGAATACTTATTCAGTGAAATAATGGCTGGGTAAGAGAAGGACAGTATTATTTAAGACAGTCTTTTCAGTTAAGATTTTTATCTGTATAAGGTGCACGCCACTGCTTTCAAACTCCCTGGTATAAAACGTGTCAATGTAATAGAAGAGTTCTCTTCAAGTTCAGCTTTGAAAAGTAGGTAGGAGCCATTATGATCGCCAAAATTTGATAGAAAATTACTCCAAGGTCAATTTGAGCGCGGCGCGATGCGTGAGCGCAGGAATTGAGAATCTCCCTTTCTCTATGTAAGTAACGTTTCTAATAAAGCTCCAAAAAAAGAAGTTACATGTTATAAATATTGTCGAAATAAGCTCGCGATGGAAAGGAAGAAAAATAATATAAAATCGCTTATATCTTTCAGGTTCTCAGCAGTGTATGACTGCCCATTCATCTGGTCGTCGTCAGTGGAGCCCCATTGGATGATTCTGCAGATGATTCACGGCGTAAACAACCCTGCATACACACCAGATTTATTTGCTATCAGTACACCGCCATACTCATTTGTGGAACGTGCTAAAAGTCTTTTCACTTTGTTCTTAAGGACAGCTATACAAAAGTTGTAAGTATTTGAATTCACCATCATCACATCATTTATCTTTCCAGCCAAAAAACTTCCATAGCCTCAAAGGCTTCCCCCAAGACTCACCATTGCCTTTAAGACCGGTCCTGAACTACTAGCTTCCACCGGGTTCCCGCGATTTTCACCACGTCAACGCTCCATCTTGCTGGAGGTTTTCCGAAAGCTCGTCTTGTGATTCCATACTACGGGATTTTTCAAATAAATTAATTTAGTCACGCTTATTTCATGACCCCCTATCTGACATAATGTCCATGACGTTTAAATTTGTCTTTGTGAAAGCGTTAGGTACATAGACTTATTATAACATATGGACGAACAGTTCCTAACAGAATATGTCGAAAAATATGGGGCAAGCTGACATTAGAAAATACGTTCCAATATGCTAATAACGCCTCTTTATAATATGTGTCAAGATAAATATTTTATACAAAAGTAAACCTAACACTATAAGACTTAAGTGTCAAATTTGTAAACGCATATTTCAAAACATTAAACGCCAAGTTTTGGAGCTGTTTGATCAATAATTTTCATAATATGAATGTCAAAATGAACAGCGAGTGAATAAGGAGGGAATGGAGCCGCTTTGTGTATATATAACAAATAATTTTAAGGTCTTTGAATAAAAATACGAAAATAGGAAATAGAACAATATTTTTATTTCTTCTCATTCTCTAAAAGTTCGTCTTTATGTTGAGCATGTGCGAAATAAAATTGCTATTTATGCTCTAGCACATGAGTAGAGAACCAACCAGAGTGAAAGCCTCATACAACCTCGCTGCGATACGTACACAAGCATGTCGCGCATGAGTGCGGGGGCACAGGCGGCCCGTCATGTAAGTACAGGGCGAAACCGGTTCCTACCGACTCGGCCTGTGCTTTAACTGTGCTGTGTTATGTTTGTTATCATTTAAAATTTTGATTGTTTTTGCCATGATTTTATTAATAGGCTACGACGATGTATAACAATAAATAAATATATTAGTATACAATGTATACTTAAATAGTATGAAAATGGCGATAAGCAATTAATTACTAGCCATCGAGTTATATGTACTTAGTACTAGAGGAGACAACGCCACTTCACCGTTTGTAACACGAGTTAGAGCCAGCTGGGTCAAACTCATTTAGTCTGCGCCAGCTGTCCGCCGCGACGACTCGTTTTAGGTGCCTTTTCCAAAATGCCTCCGTTTGTGTGCTAGCTAAGGATTGTTTAAATAATATATGTCGGAAACCAGAAAATGGGTCGAACACACGAGAGAGTCGATTGGCTTAAAAAGTACATCTTGTTTGCCTTGAGCTATTATAGTGGCCCATTGTGCACGTCGGTGAGGATTTCGTGGAAATCTTAAATTGAAACATTATAGTTATTACGAGCTTTATATAAATCATTTTATTTACAAGACAAACATTCCGTATATGACATTCCTAGTGTAACGGGCGTCCACATGCTACGGTGACCGCTTACCACAAGAGGTAGATCGTAAACATATTTGCCACCGACGTGATATATTTAAAAAAAATTGTCGACTCCACCGATTTTTGTTCCGTGACAACCGTTAATTTGTACTAAGAAAATGAATGATTAAATACCACGAAATAATGACGAGTTCACATTAATTTTGTTAAAATATTAATAGAACTTAAAGAAATATATTCCATCTTTTCTTCTTCTTGTTTTCGTGCTATAAACACATTTTTTCACCGCACATTTCGTCATGTTTGACCATTTGACAATTGTCGTTGTCTATTACGGCCGAAACGCGACTGCGCGCCAAACGGGTGCCCGGGCACCCGTTTAAGGGGCCATTTTTTCCCGGCTGATTGTAAATCTAGTCCTATAATAGATCAGTGGTTAGGTAGGATGAAGCACCAATTTGTCCATTTAGTTATTAATGTCTTTGAATTGTTTTTTTTAATGCTGTTTTCAACAGAACAGTTTTATTTAATTTTGATCCTATAATTTTAGCTTACTAAAATCCAAAGGAAGATGTCATCATCATCATCATCGTTTCAGCTGAAAGACGTTCACTGCTGGACAAATGCCTCCCTCAAGGTTCGCCACTCAGTCCGGTTTTATGCTGATTGCTTCCACCGGTTTCCCGCGACTTTCACGAGGTCGTCGCTCCATCTTGCTGGAGGCCTACCGACAGCTCGTGTCCCGTCGCGGACGGGATTAAAAATATTAAAACGATATTCTATCTTATTGTTTTAGCTACCAAAATCCAAAGGAAGATGTAATCTACAGGAAACATTTTGAACCTATAGTAGCAAGGAAAGGGAGGATTTTACCAGACTTTCGTGAGGTGGTGTACAATGCGTCTTTTCTCTTGACGAATTCCCACGTGTCCTTGAGCCAGCCGATAAGCCTTCCTCCCAACGTCAAGGAAATTGCTGGATACCATATTAATCCAAAAATAAAACCATTGTCAAAGGTAAGCGACATACGGGATCGATGAATGACAACGAAGAGAATACTTGTTCTCCTCCCCGCATCTGCTTTTCGTTTCATTTATCGTCACAAAAATATCGTCATAAAAATTTACAATATTCTTGTTACCACTCTCTTGCTGAAAGATTCTTTATACTGTTACCAGTTAATCAAAGCTATTACATGCCCACACTTACCGGTTTTATTAAAGGATATCCGTTATAATACTAATAAATATTACCTATCTCCATTGTAGGAATTACAAAAAATCATGGATGACGCAAAGCATGGCGTGGTGTACTTCAGTATGGGAACAAACTGGAAAAGCAAAGATATTCCCAATGTCATCAAGCAAGACTTGCTCAAAGTGTTCAGTGGATTGAAGCAGACGGTGCTGTGGAAATTCGAAGAAGACTTTCCTAATTTACCTAAAAATGTACACATTTTGAAATGGGCACCCCAGCAAAGCATATTAGGTAAGTACCTAATTGTGTACTAATTAACGTTTTAACTTTATTCGAAGCGTATTTTTAGATCTTATAAAGCTCTGTAAGTTCAACTTTTGTAATATTTCGAGTAAATAATTAGATTTGCGCCACTGTCTACTTAATCCTATTTAAAAGGAACAAGGTCTTGAACACTTAATGACTATGCGACCAAGAAGGAAAGGTAACCCCTAATACGCTTAAAAGGTCCCTGATACTTGTTGAAGTTTCCAACACTATTACGAAGAGGATAATATCCTCCATTATGTCACTGTCCGAAATACAGAAAACTAAAGATTTCTACAGCATTATCCTTTACAGTTGTCGTCAAACTTATCCCATCCACAGTCGGATGAAGGTCTCCTCATGTTGGCGCCACTTCCATCTGTTGGTCGTCATCCGCATCCACTTCCTCCCTGCGACCTTCACCAAGCCGTCTGTCCGGCCTATGTTGCGCTTTCCGATTCTCGGCCTCTATTCCAGAACCTTCCTGCCCCATCTGCCGTCATCTCTACTCTTTCCCTACGGCATATATGACCCGCCCATCTCCATTTGCGTGCAGCAGCCTTCACAGTAAATTTGTTCTAATGATTACCCTTGAAATTTTTCAGCGCACCCCAACACCCGTCTATTCATCACGCACGGTGGTCTGCTCTCCACCACTGAGACGGTTTACTTCGGAGTCCCCGTCATCGCCATCCCGGTGGCAGCTGACCAGCACATTAACGCTCATCGCACCGCCACTAGAGGGTTGGGGTTGAGGGTCGAGCTGTCTTACGGTATGGGAGACAGTCTGAAAGCTGCTCTTGAAGAAGCACTGGGTACTAACAAGTGAGTTAGACCATACTATTTTTTCCCGCGGCATGTCGTAGGCAATTATCCCCATCTGGAGTATGTCGCAAAACTAGACTCGCAATTTTCCACTTATTTTTGCCGCTGTTGAAGAAAGCACTATGAATGCATCTGAGTATGTTAAATGTTCGATACCAGAATAATCAAGATCGCACAGGCTGGACCTTAGAGACGACGAGAGTTGGAGCCCTGGACTGGCCTACTAAATGTAATTACACAAAAAGTATGGCATACTGCAGGCGGTCTTATCGCTTAATATACCTAGTGGAGATGAAGACGATGACGATGAATGAGACGATGTGCCCTTTCTTTATTAAACTTCGAACCTCCTTTTTCCATCAGTCGTTTTAGACTTCAGAAGCATATTCACTTATCGGGGCTTATTGAGATGATTATTTTCCTAGACGTATTCATTACTACGAGAAAGCCTTCGATTCGATCGAGACTTGGGCTGTGCTGCAGTCTCTCCAGAGGTGCCAAGCTGACTACCGGTACATCGAAGTGTTGAAGTGTTTGTACGAAAATGCCACCATGTCCGTCCGACTACAGGACCAGACCACGATGCCCATCCCACTGCAGCGGGGAGTCAGACAAGGAGACGTAATCTCTCCGAAGCTGTTCACCGCTGCATTGGAGGATGCCTTCAAGGTGCTGGACTGGAAAGGACGAGGCATCAATGTAAATGGCGAGTACATCACTCACCTTCGATTTGCCGACGATATAGTAGTTATGGCTGAGACCATGGAAGACCTCAGTGCTATGCTCGTTGACCTCAGCAGAGTTTCCGATCGAGTTGGTCTGAAAATGAACATGGAAAAGACGAAGATCATGTCCAATGTCCATGTTGTGCCAACTCCAGTAATAATCGGAGGCTCTGCGCTCGAAGTTGTTGACCATTATGTATACCTGGGACAAACAGTCCAGTTAGGTAGGTCCAACTTCGAGAAAGAGATCAATCGTCGAATCCGACTCGGCTGGGCAGCGTTCGGGAAGCTTCGCAGTGTCTTTTCGTCCAAATTACCGCAGTGTCTTAAGTCGAAAGTCTTCGACCAGTGTGTGTTGCCAGTGATGACTTATGGTTCCGAGACGTGGGCGCTTACGATGGGCCTCATAAGAAGGCTCAAGGTCACCCAGAGGGCAATGGAGAGGGCTATGCTCGGGGTTTCTCTGCGTGATAGAATCAGAAATGAGGATATCCGCAGTAGAAGTAGTGTCACCGACATAGCCCGAAGAATTGCGAACCTTAAGTGGCAGTGGGCGGGGCACATTGCTCGCAGGACTGATGGCCGATGGGGCAAGAAAGTCCTGGAGTGGCGTCCGCGAACCGGTAGACGAGCTGTCGGTAGGCCTCCAACAAGATGGAGTGACGACCTTGTAAAGGTCGCGGGAACGCGGTGGATGCGAGTGGCACAGGACCGGTCTGAGTGGCGCGCCTTGGGGGAGGCCTATGTCCAGCAGTGGACGTCTATCGGCTGAAATGATGATGATGATGATGATGATGATGATGATGATGATGATTCATTACTTGGTCAAAACAAGCGCACTTTTTAAGTGTCACATTGCACAATCAAAACTAGACGGCAGTACGTACTACTATTAAAAATTCTGCGACGCTGGCTAAATTTTTAGTTTCGAAATACATATGATTGGTAGGTACTTCGTGGTACTAAGTTGTCTGATAGGGTTCGAGAAAAATGTAGGCTGGAAGTCGATGTAGTGACTAAAGTAGAGAAGGCTAAGTTGCGATGGTTCGGCCATCTGGAGAGGATGAATGAGGGGCGGTTGTGTATCTACCTAAGCAAATATTTCAAGGGAAGTAAAAGAGAGGCCAAGAAATCGACCAGCTTGCATGAAGAGGCGGATGAATGTGGAGGAAGCGAGGGAGGTATGCTTGTATAGAATAGAAGCAAAGTGGTCTTTGCCTACTCCAATGGAAAACAGGCATGGATTTAAAGAAATGCGAGATAGCATTTCCATTTACTATTATTTAGTAGTAAAGCCCTTTTTTTCTACAGATTCATAGAACGAGCGAAACAGTTATCTCAAATCTACCACGACCGGCCGGTATCTCCGGGCAAGGAGCTGGTGCACTGGGTGGAGCACGTGGTGAAGACTCGCGGCGCGCCGCATCTGCGCTCGCCGGCGCTCATGCTGCCCTGGTACCAGAAGATGTACCTCGACCTCGCTGCTGTAGTCCTTGCTGCCCTAGTTTTATTAAAATTAATAATTAAAAAAATATTTAAATCGTTTAAGCGTCTTGATGGGAAGAAGAAAATAAATTGACCAATTGATTAATAACCAATAGATAATCAGTTGAACATGAAATAAAAAGAAGTGTCGTTCAACCAAATAAAGTTTTATTATTTAATATATCAGACCGGTCTAGTGCCACTCGCATTCACCGCGTTCCCGCGACCTTTACAAGTGGCGCGCCTAGGGGGAGGCCTATGTCCAGCAGTGGACGTCTATCGGCTGAAATGATGATGATGATGATTTAATATATAGCTCAAGGCAGTGAGAGGGAAGTGCCAGGGACAGTTTTGGCGTGTTTCGATTTAGATAATACTTAGCTGCTTACATCCACTACACTGTTGCTCCCTCGCCGCCCGTGCGGTGGCCTGTATAGGGGGCCCACGAAGGCTAGCCTCTTGTTTAGTGCGTAAGCGGCGAGTCACCGTCTGCCTAGCTTTCAATTTGTGAGATATTGATCAGGCAGAAAGATGTCCGTTATCTCACTCCATAGCCCGATTTTCCAGTCCACACCTCCCATCCACATAGCCCACTCTAAGTCTTTTCCTTCCTCGGCAATAGTTTGGCAACTGGGGAGGGCTGTCCGCCAGTACAGCCTCATGTTGTATTGGGAGGACAGATCTCCACAGTTGCGGCCATCTCACATTTCTAGTAAAAGGTACCAAAAGCCTTTTCATGTTGGCTTCGGCCCCTTGAATGCGAATGACCGGGTCCCCATGCGCCCGTGATATGTAAATGTACCAACAAATAATAATTATTATTATTAGGAGCTTCTTTTGTCCCACTGCTGACCAAAGGCCTCCCCCCATCCTTTCCACTGATCCCGATTTTCAGACCAGATAATTATGACAATTATGTGTAATTTTAATTGTTTGCCAACTTTAGTACGAACGTCCGCTAACACAGCGAACGAACGACAGCCTACAAAGTCGGTGTCAAGTGAACCGACCCAAAGCTGATGACAATCTTATTGTGAAATTGACACCAGTCGGTCGGTTGTAGGCTGTCCGAGTTTGAAGTCGGTTTTTTTATTATTATTTTTTATTGAAAATAACAAAATATTAAGCCATAAAAATAAAATTATTAACAACAAACAATATGGCTTCCAAAAAAACAAAAATACCGTCCAACTTCTTTTAAAATTTTCAAATGAGGTCAATGAGCATATGAATGAAAAAAGGTATGTCCTTGCTGTCTTCGTTGATTTCAGCAAGGCGTTTGATACGCTGAATTATAACACGTTGTATAACAAACTTGAATAAAATGGTATACAAGGCCCCTTGCTGGAATGGTTCAAAAATTATCATAAAAATAGAAAAACAACTGTAAAGATAGTAAATATATATAGCGATATGATAGAGACTGACTGTGGAATGGCACAAGGATCAATTTTGGCTCCAATTGAGTACTTGTTTTATGTAAACGATATGTGCAATATCATAAAAGAAGGGACAATGTATCAATTTGCGGACGACACCTGTTTGTTAGTAGCACATAAGTATATAACAACTAATATGATGCAAATTAACTTCAATAAACTGTGCTCATGGGCTCATGATGTGGGACTTGTGATTAATTCGAAAAAAACAAAGCTTTTGTACATAAAAACACCACATAACGAATCGCACATTATTCCGCAAATAGTAGCCCATGAACACGCTTGTATGCACCAAGCACACCGAAACTGTACATGTACGTGTTTAGAAGTTGTACATAGTCATAAGTACCTAGGTTTAGTGATTGACCACAGATTCAATTGGGATCCACACATACAACATATCTGCAATAAACTTAGAGCTATTACATGTAAATTATCTATACTTAAATATAAAATACCCTACAAAACTTTACATGATGTGGGACTTGTGATTAGTTATGGGATAGGCAGCTATGGACAATCATATAAAACTTACTTGAACAAAATATACAAACTACAAATTAGTATGCTAAAACTAATAGTTCCAACAAAAATTAAGATAAGATTCTCAGAAAACACGAAGGGGTTATTCCAATATTGCAATGTTATGAATGTATACAACAAAGTAAAATACGCTATTCTCAGTGAGGAAAGGGAGCTCATTCAAAACTTGAACAAAAATTGTCGTAAACATGGATTAAGAAAGTTAAACTACGCATATTCTTTACCGACATATAACAACATCCACGGTGCATGGACTGCACAATATATGTTGCCCAAAATCCTGAATGAGATGCCGAACTCACTAAGAGAGATCTATTTAGAAAACAATAAGAGCAATAGAAGTAAGATTAAGGGACACCTCATAAATGTATCCTAGAAAATAATTATAATAATTTTAGAATTTAAGACTATAACGTTTCCGACTGCGACCTCGCCTTCACACATAAACCCGTAAGGGATTCAGCGAAGTGATATATTATGTAACTTTTGTGAATTGTTTGGTATAAATAAATTAAAAAAAAAAAAACAACACTCCTACGTTCCCGATCTGTTATGTACTGTAAGTGAGGTGATATCCTCAGCTACAATTATTGAAATAGGACACTTAGTAAGTCGGTGTAAGTAGCGTAGGATTGTATGGTATGTACGTTAACCTTGAAAAAGGCCCACATGTGTATACATAGCCACAGACGTCTTTTAGATGACATGATGATGAAATCGGTTTCGGGAATGATTTCACTACATAAAACTTAAGCAACAAACAGTCAATTATGATCGACACCTGAAGCAATTATTGGTCGTGAACACTCACCTATTCATGCCATCATGGCCTTCATCATGTAGAAAAATATCGGTACTTGTTGGTCTTCCGTCCGGCCTGTACCGATCGCTTCGTCATGTTGATGTTGAACCGACAGTTCGTCATCAGCAGCGAGAATTCTTTTTCTAAAGATCTTGAAACAACCAAATTTTTCCTTTCAGTATCCTAGTAACCCCAAATGAAAGACAAGTTTATGATACAGTATTCCAAACCATAGCCTCTAAGAGGGGGGGCTCATTGCCCTCCTATGAAGAAGCGATGTACAACGGATCCTTGCTGTTAATGAACTCGCATCCATCGATTGGCTCGCCATTCCGTTTGCCTCAAAACGCAAAATATATCGGAGGGTACCATATTGATGACAAGACCAAGCTTTTGCCTGAGGTGAGTTGTGAATTGTGATTTTGTAGTAGGAGTATGCCATATACTTTAATATGGATCAAATGATACTAAGTTAAATCAAAAGAAGTTCATTGTTAATTCAGTCACAGACGATGATGTACATGATGATGATGACGAACAACAACCGACGAACAACCTGCACGCTGCTGCGAAGTAATTCAAGGATGTGTGTGAATTTCCCGATCCGCAGTGGACCCTCGTGGGGACAGAAGCCCAAACCCTCTCATGATGAGAGAAAGTCTGTGCCTAGCAATGGGACGTAAATTGGCCGTTGTGGTGGTGGTGTGGTTGATGATTATGACCAGCCACTTGCACTTTCACATTTTAGCACTGTTATGCTTGGAGAGTGGTTCCCAATCCGCACTGGGCACGCGTGGGGACTATAAACCTCTCGTGATGAGAGGATGCCTGTACAATGGGACGCAAATGGTCGTAGGTGGTGGATACTTATAGAATTAAAATTTTGACCGTGTCATTTTATGAATGCAAACTGAGAAGGTATCAAAATCAATGTGGCTCATCCATCAATTAAAATCCGTCCCAGTACCTCACGTCCTATACTACTTACATGTTTAAGGAGACATACAGGCACTTTAATGGTTAATCACCATCCAATGTATTCCAAAACAGGTGATATCGAATACTTTTTCCAATGTAACATTACAAACACAGTCATTTCATCAGTACCTCGGTCGTGATAGGAACATATTTTCAAAAAACTTAAAATATCAGTAATCAGAGCAAGAGTAACGGATTCATTAGTCGAAAATTCCCAACTGAATTTCGAACGTGAAATCGAATTTCAGGAAGAAATTTCATTACATCTTCATACTTTGCGCGGAAAACAGACCTGCATTCGGAATTCGATGGAGGGATGCCGGCGTGTTTCCAATACTTCCTTGTATTTTGCATTCCCTAAGGACAATTATGTCTGCTTCCTGCTTATCGTATCACCATTATTCATACCTAGTTAGAGATATAAATAATTTAATTTTTACAAGAACTTCTCGAAAAATTTGGTAAAAGAATTTTGATATGGAATCCCAATCTTGAAAATTCTAAATACCTATTGTACTTTGGTTACCATGTTGTTATTTATTTACTTATTTATACATTATTGATGCTCATCTTGACGACTTGGTTTTAACATGCAGATAAAATTAAAGTACGAGTAGATATTCAAACGAGTAGATATTGTTGTTGGAGGCGGTAGGCCTCCAACAAGATGGAGCGACGACCTCGTGAAGGTCGCGGGAAACCGGTGGAAGCAAGTAGCACAGGACCGGTCTGAGTGGCGAGCCTTGGGGGAGGCCTATGTCCAGCAGTGGACGTCTTTCGGCTGAAATGATGATGATGATGATGAGATATTCAAAGATTCATTTCCACACAATAACAATCAAAAACATGTAACGTAACTTTGTGTGATGAATATGGTCATAAGTTAACCGAAAATTAATCCAAATATAGTCCTAGATTTTGTATTTGTTTCTTTGTGGTGTATAAAATATTCCTCGAAACACAGAGACTGAAGAAGCAATTTCGAAAACAAACGATAAAGATTCGTGGGAGGATAAAAACCGAGTAATTTATCATCTGTAATAAATACAGAAAGCCTTGAATCCCTTGGGCAATGTACAGATCATCGCACTTAACCCTACAATGTTACAAGATTTAGGTAAACTCCCGGAGGTGTTCTGTTTAAAGGAAAATTTATCCAATGAACATTAATTTACTACTCGCAGCCCTTGAGAATACACAGATACAGAGAACTGCTGAAAGAAATAACTCTAGTGAATTTGAAGAGGAAAATATTCTCAACTTTTGCGTTCCGTTGGGATCCAGATGCATTTGTTTGGATTCTGCATTCAATTCAGAAAGTAAAAGAAAATGTGGAAATATTGCTGCGATATTTTCAATGAAACTATTCAAAGAAGGGATATTGTCAATATTACCGAAGTACGTAACCAGTGTCTTTTGTGCGATTGGAAGTCATCGCATGTTGATTTTCGCAAAAGTGACATTTAAGTATATTACTCTATGTATCTACTACCTAATTCAAATGAAAAAGTAATTATTTCCATAGGTAATTCCTGTATTCGGCCTGCGGGAATATTATAGTACTAGCCTAATGCTCTCGTGATAATTATTATGTGTAATCAACTGTCATGTTGGTAGACACTCTCTCATCTATTTCGTCAATATTTTTCTGTGAAAAGCAGTACCTAAATAAGATAAGTACGTTTTTTCTTTCTAAATATAATAAAGTGCTCTCCAGCCGAAAGCACAACTTTCAACTCATAACTGAGTACCTAGTGACCATAATAATGCTGCATAGTTTTTTCGGAGGAGGCCTGTGCCCACCAGTGGGCCGTAAAAGGTGGAGGTGGTTCTTTCATAAGAGTCATCATCATCATATCTTGCCGAGAGACGTCCACTGCTACTTTCGGACATAGGCTTTCCCTAAGGCTCGCGACTCAGACCGGCTTTGTGCCATCCATCGTATTCTAGCGATCTTCACTAGCGCCCGGTTCCTATATCCACGAAACGCCTCGTTTTGCCTACGGACGGTTAAAATTTGACAGATTCTCTATGGAACAAATGTCAAAAATCAACCGTCCGTAGGCAAAACGAGGCGTTTCGTGGATATAGGAACCGGGCCTAGGTCATCGCTCCATCTTGTCATCAGTCTACCGACTGTTTGTCTCACGGTAGACCCGGTGCGTCTCATAAGAGTACCTAACTAATAAATTTTAAATCTGATATATTCATTAGATTAACATATAAAATCACATTATGAACAAACCTTATAAAATAATTATAATTAACTAAATTTACAAAATAAAATGATGGCCGATGGGGCCGGAAAGTTCTCGAGTGGCGTCCGCGAACCGGGAGACGAGCTGTCGGTAGGCCTCCAACAAGATGGAGCGACGACCTCGTGAAGGTCGCGGGAAACCGGTGGAAGCAAGTAGCACAGGACCGGTCTGAGTGGCGAGCCTTGGGGGAGGCCTATGTCCAGCAGTGGACGTCTTTCGGCTGAAATGAGTGAGTGTGACAAAATAAAATAATCTAAAAGGGTCCTTGCGGCTTTGCACAAGGATGCTGGCAGCATTTCCTCGCTGGATTGCTATGCTAATCCGTCGAGCGAGGGAGCTACCAGCTCTTCGGTCCCCCGTTGTATCGACCATACCGTTTAATAGTAAATAAAGTTTATTTGCATAATACTGCGTACAATCATAGTTGACAATTTTATATATAAGGAACAGTTTGAACAGTATTTTACCTTATAATGTAGGCAATTAGGCATGCAAATATTGAAGGTCTTATAGCTAAAAAGGTACACAACAAATAAACTTGCTTGTGAATATATGGGGGGCGTATTGAATTATGTTATCTCAGGTTCACGTTACACAGAATACTTAAACTCTAAATACTCCTTAACTGAGTAAAACCCGTTCTCAAGAAGCCATCCAATAAGTCCGACTTTAAATTTTCTCAGTGGCAGCTCAGGCTCTAACAAATGTTGAGGTAGATTATTGTAAATCCTAACTGCCATCACGGATACATTATCTCGTTTTAGTGCGAGTTTACATGGATGCACTTGTAGCTTATTTCGTCTATTGCTTCTTTCAAATGGGTTATGCTGCAGAATAATGTTTACTGAATATAAATATAAATCTTGCTTCTATTCTAGACTCTTCAAAAGCTAATGGACAATGCCAAACACGGGGTAATATTCTTCAGCATGGGTTCAAATTTGAAGAGCGCCGATATGTCGATACTAGTCGATAGATATGAAAGATTCCCTTTTACGAATGTTTGGCAAACTCAAACAAATCGTCATATGGAAGTTCGAGGGTGAACTGGGGAATATCCCGAATAAATATCCATTTAGTAAAGTGGGCGCCGCAGCAGAGCATATTTGGTAAGTCTGAATTTTAGATTGATGGAATGAAGAAACTAAGAAAGCCCATTTTAATTTCAATGAGGTACTTACTGATAGCTAACTTTCGTTTATTATTTTCCACCATTGTAATTGTAACCTTTTCACGGAGAATACAGACCATTTTAAAACTCTTGATTTGTTGAAAAAATGTCGTACAGAATAATATAATAAAGAAAACATTTGGACAAAGCGCCATCTAGCTGAAACTCCGATGACTAGATAAATGTGTGGAGAGAAAACGAAGCGAAACCAAAGAACGCTCTGAACTCTCTGGTGTTTTTACGTTTTACCGGTGTTAGATAGGTGGCATTGGTGGCAGCATTAAATGTTTATATCCCTCTTAGAAGCGGTAAAACAAACCACTTGGCTACCACGGCTTCCGTCATATTTCACTTAAGTACTTATTTCTCATTGTGCATTTGTACAGCCGTCTTTTATTTCCAGCTCATCCAAACGTAAAATTCTTCATCACCCACGGTGGCCAGCTGTCCACCTTAGAAGTACACTTCGGGGTACCAGTGATCGGTATACCCGCGTTTGGAGACCAATTTGTCAATGTGGATGCAGTAGAGCGGAGCGGGTTTCGGCATCAAACAGCAGTTTGCTCAGAACATACCAGAACAAATTGCATGTAGCCATAGAGTAAATGCTTTCGAATCCGTCATAAGTCTTACTCTTGATAAAAACTTTGGAAAATCATTATCAATCCGAACCTCAAAAGGTAAAAACGGAAACCAGCTCGCTCACTGACTCTTAATATCTGTCCGTCCATCTGTCACAGCCAATTAGCTCCGAAACTACTGGACCGATTGAGTTAAAATGGGTCACAAATTAGGTAGTGACCTAAAGAAAGATTCCTTTTTACCTTTTTGGTATGTTTTTACAGTTTAGTTTTCGTAAGTTTAGTAAGAAAATAGGCGAAAAAGTATCGTTGCCAGAACCATAAATCTCCAAACCTACTGGGCCAATTTTTTTTGTATAAAATGAAATCTTTGTTATAGATATAAAGAAAGAGCTAAACAGCTGTCTCTGTTTCTGATGCCATGGTGGGAAAAACTTTTCCTAGACGTCATCATTGCAATCGCTGTAGGGGCTGCCGTTGTGTTGGCTGTTCTAAAGCAAGTAAAACAATTATTGGGTTCCAGTAAGGTAGCGAAGAAGGATATTAAGAAAAGGAATTAAGTGAATGAATATTGCATTGGTTAGTAACTGTGTTATATTGTTTCTTGGATTAGCTCCTACCAAAAACTGTCAATCATCAGTCTCCATGAGGGGATAAAGGGCCATCAAACTTCTTGAAATTCATTGTGATACCCATTACGTAGCTTCTAAGATAGAGTGGTATCTCTTATCACAGGTGTCTTCGCACACTTAAAAAGAGGCGTCAACCTGTTCTTACCTCTGTAATCTTTTTTTACTGAAATAAAGCATTTTGTATTTTTGTATTGTATTACTGTGAGCTCCGGGCAGTTAAAGAATACGTAGCAGTTGTTTGTTGAGGCTGCAGACACGAGGATCTTGCGTGGAAAATGTAACTAGATATTTATTTGGGAACTGTAATACAGCTTTTAACTACCACAGTTCCCAGGGCCACCACTATTTGCGAGCAATATTGTACTTCTTATCAATAAAGATTTATTATTATTATTATTTGTTGGCACATTTACGGGCCCATGGGGACCCGGTCATTCGCATTCATGGGGCCGAAGCCAACATGAAGAGGCTTTTGGTACTTTTACTAGAAATGTGAGATGGCCGCAACTGTGGAGATCTGTCCTCCCAATACAAAATGAGGCTGTACTGGCGGATAGCCCTCCCCAGTTGCCAAATTATTGCCGAGAAAGGAAGAGACTTGGAGTGGGCTATGTGGATGGGAGGTGTGGACTGGAAAATCGGGCTATGGAGTGAGATAACGGACATCTGTCTGCCTGATCAATATCTCACAAATTGAAAGCAAGGCAGACGGTGACTCGCCGCTTACGCACTAAACAAGAGGCTAGCCTTCGTGGGCCCCCTATACAGGCCACCGCATGGGCGGCGAGGGAGCAATAGTGATGTAAGCAGCTAAGTATTATCTGAATCGAAACACGCCAAAACTGTCCCTGGCACTTTCCTCTCACTGCCTTGAGCTATATATTAAATCATCATCATCATCATCATTTCAGCCGATAGACGTCCACTGCTGGACATAGGCCTCCCCCCAGGCGCGCCACTTGTAAGTCGCAGGAACGCGGTGGATGCGAGTGGCACTAGACCGGTCTGATATATTAAATAATAAAACTTTATTTGGTTGAACGACACTTCTTTTTATTTCATGTTCAACTGATTATCTATTGGTTATAAATCAATTGATCAATTTATTTTCTTCTTCCCATCAAGACGCTTAAACGATTTAAATATTTTTTTAATTATTAATTTTAATAAAACTAGGGCAGCAAGGACTACAGCAGCGAGGTCGAGGTACATCTTCTGGTACCACGGCAGCATGAGCGCCGGAGAGCGCAGATGCGGCGCGCCGCGAGTCTTCACCACGTGCTCCACCCAGTGCACCAGCTCCTGGCCCGGAGACACTGGCCGGTCGTGGTAGATTTGTGATAACTGTTTCGCTCGTTCTATGAATCTGGAGAAAAAAACGGCTTTACTACTAAATAATACTAAATAGAAATGCTATCTCGCATTTCTTTAAATTCATTCCTGTTTTCCGTTGGAGTACCTAGGCAAAGATCACAGAACGCCCTTTGCTTCTATTCTATACAAGCATACCTCGCTTCCTCCACATTCATCCGCCTCTTCATGGAAGCTGGTCGTTTTCTTGGCCTCTCTTTTACTTCCCCACTTTTACTTTCTTTAAAATATTTGCTTAGGTAGATACACAACCGCCCCTAATTCATTATCTCCAGATGGCCGAACCATCATAACTTAGCCTTCTCTACTTTTGTCACTACATTACATTCCGGCCCACATTTTTCTCTTATCGCGCTGCTACGAACCCTATCGGACAACTTGGTACCACTCGTATTTCGAAACGAATAATTTTGCCAGCATCTTATTGTGCAATGATACACTTGAAAAGTGCGCTAGTTTTGACCAAGTTTAAATATGCCTAGGAAAATAATCATAGCAATAAGTGTCGATAAGTGAATATGCTTAGTCTAAAGCGACTGATGGAAAAAGGAGGTTCGAAGTTTAATAAAGAAAGGATAAATCATCGTCATCTCCATGGCATCGATCATTTAACATACTCAGATGCATTCATTCATACTTAGATGGTACTACAAGTGCTTTCTTTAACAGCGGTAAAAATAAATGAAAAATTGGAAACCTAGTTTGAGACATCCTCCAGATGGGGACATAGCCATTTACAATTAATTACCTACGCCTACGACATGCCGCGGGAAAAAATAATATGGTCTCACTCACTTATTAGTACCCAGTGCTTCTTCAAGAGCAGCTTTCAGACTGTTTCCCAAATCGTATGACAGCTCGACCCTCAACCCCAACCCTCTAGCGGCAGCGCGATGGGCGTTGATGTGCTGGTCAGCTGACACGGGGATGGCGATGACAGGAACTCCGAAGTAAACCGTCTCCGTGGTTGAGAGCAGACCGCCGTGCGTGATGAATAGACGGGTGTTAGGGTGCGCTGAAAATTTTCAAGTGTAATCATTAGAACAAATTTACTGTAAAGGCTGCATGCAAATGGTGATGGGCGGGTCATATATGCCGTAGAGAAAGCGTAGAGATGACGGCAGATGGGGCAGGAAGGTTCTGGAATGGAGGCCGAGAATCGGAAAGTGTAACATAGGCCGTCAACGGACAGACGACTTGGTGAAGGTCGCAGGGAGGAAGTGGATGCGGATGACGACCAACAGATTGAAGTGGCGCCAACACGAGGAGACCTTCATCCGACTGTGGATGGGAGAAGTTTGACGACGACAGCTGTAAAGGAAAATGTTGTAGAAATCTTTAGCTTTTTTAACGTATTGGGCTACCTTTCCTTCTTGGTCGCATAGTCATCGAGTGTTCAAGACCTTGCTCCTTGTAAGTAAATAGGATTAAGGGTGAGTAGACAGTGACGCAAATCTAATTATTTACTCGAAATAAACAATTGAACTTACGGAGCTTTATAACACCTAAAATACGCTTTGCATAAAGGTAAAACGTTAATTAGTACACAATAACGTACCTAATATGCTTTGCTGGGGTGCCCATTTCAAAATGTGTACATTTTTAGGTAAATTAGGAAAGTCTTCTTCGAATTTCCACAGCACTGTCTGCTTCAATCCACCGAACACTTTGAGCAAGTCTTGCTTGATGACATTGGGAATATCTTTGCTTTTCCAGTTTGTTCCCATACTGAAGTACACCACGCCATGCTTTGCGTCATCCATGATTTTTTGTAATTCCTACAATGGAGATAATATTTATAAGTTTTATTACGCATATAAAACTTTTGTGCACAAAGCGAACAATCGCGATCCTTTAATTAAACCGGTAAGTGTGGTGCCTGCTTAAGCTTTGATTAACTGGTAACAGTATAAAACATCTTTCAGCAAGAGTGGTAACAAGATTACGTCCGTTGACAATTTTCAGGTTAGAGGTGACGTTAAAATTTTTCGTCACCTCTATTTATCGGTTAAATGGAACGAAATGCAGACTCGGGAAGAATAGCAAGTATTCTCTTCGTCATCATTCATCGATCCCGTATGTCGCTTACCTTTGACAATGGTTTTATTTTTGGGTCAATATGGTATCCAGCAATTTCCTTGACGTTGGGAGGCAGGCTTATCGGCTGGCTCAAGGACACGTGGGAATTCGTCAGGAGAAAAGACGCATTGTACACAACCTCACGAAAGTCTGGTAAAATCCTCCCTTTCCTTGCTACTACAGGTTCAAAATGTTTTCTATAGATTACATCTTCCTTTGGATTTTGGTAGCTAAAAAAAATAAGGCGGAATATCGTTTTAATTTTTTTTAACTCCGTCCGCGAACCGGAACACGAGCTGTCGGTAGGCCTCCAGCAAGATGGAGCGACGACCTCATGAAGGTCACGGGAAACCGGTGGAAGCAATTAGTACAGGACCGGTCTGAGTGGCGAACCTTGGGGGAAGCCTATGTCCAGCAGGAGACGTTTTTCATTTGAAAAGATGATGATGATATCTTCCTTTGGATTTTGGTAGCTAAAAATATAAGATCAAAATTAAATAAAACCGTCTTCTGTTGAAAACTGCATTAAAAAAAAACAAGTCAAACACATTAATAACTTATTGGACAAATTGGTGCTTCATCCTACCTAACGCTTTCACAGAGACAACTTTAAACGTCATGGACATTTAGTCAGGGGGTCATGAAATACTACTACTACTACTACCTACTCCACCCTATTTGCGTCCCACTGCTGGGCACAGGCCTCCTCTCAACACGAGAGGGTTTGGGCTATAGTCCCCACGCGGGCCCAGTGCTGATTGGGGACTTCACACACATCAGGTCATGAAATAAGCATGACTAACTTAATTTATTTGAAAAATCCCGTACTATGGAATTCAAACGAGCATGAGAGGTCTCAAATAGCGTGCGTGCATCACAAGACGAGCTGTCGGAAAACCTCCAGCAAGATGGAGTGACGACGTGGTGAAAATCGCGGGAACCCGGTGGAAGCTAGTAGCTCAGGACCGGTCTTAAAGGCAATGGTGAGTCTTGGGGGAGGCCTATGAGGCTATGGAAGTTTTTTGGCTAGAAAGATGATGTGACGATGATGAATTCAAATACTTACAACTTTTGTAAAGCTGTCCCTAAGAACAAAGTGAAAAGACTTTTAGCGCGTTCCACAAATGAGTATGGCGGTATACTGGTAGCAAACAAATCTGGTGTGTATGCAGGGTTGTTTACGCCGTGAATCATCTGCAGAATCATCCAATGGGGCTCCACTGACGACGACCAGATGAATGGGCAGTCATACACTGCTGAGAATCTGAAAGATATAAGCGATATTATATTATTTTTCTTGCTTTCCATCGCGAGCTTTTATCTCGACAATATTTGTAACATGTAACTTCTTTTTTTGGGGCTCTATTCGAAACGTTACATAGAGAAAGGGAGATTCCCAATCCTTGCGCTCACGCATCACGCGGCGCGCTCATTGACCTTGGTGTCATTTTCTATCAAATTTTGGCGATCTAATGGTTCCTACTAATTACTTTTCAGGAAGCTGAGCTTAAAGCGGACTCTTCTATTCCATTGACACGTTTTTTTACCAGGGAGTTTGAAAGCAGTAGCGTGCACCTTATACAGATAAAATCATTAAATGAAAAGACTGTCTTAATTATTAATTGTCTTTCTCTTACCCAGTCATTATTTCACTGAATAAATATTCTATGATCACAACGTCGAACTCCTGCGTCGAATCGTTTAGAAGCTCCTTCATATCTTCAGCCTCAAGAGTGATGTCACCGGCATCTCTCATGAGATCGAATATGACGAAAGGATCTGCGGGCTCTACTTTCTTGTCTAGAATTTTTTCTATAGACAACAGGTCATCTGCAAAAATCATGTCAAAAATACTTTAATTGATTTAGATATGGTAAAAGAATAAATCAATTAGCATTAAACAAAATTACATAACATCACTTTAGCGCAGTATTAGGGTTCCGAAGTCCACAAGAAACCCTTATAGTTTCGCCATGTCCGTCCGTCCGTCCGTCTATCCGCACTATTGCTCGGAGACGCTTAGTTCTAGAAAGCTGTAATTTGGCATGAATATACATATTAGTTATGCTGACAAAGTGATACAATAAAATTTTGAAATATATATTTTTTATAGGGTATCTCCCCTACTCGTAAAGTGGGGATGTGTGTTTTTTTTTTCTTGCGTACCCCATGGTGTGGCATATCGTTGAATAGGTCTTAAAAAATATTGTGGGTTTGTTCAAACTATTTTTCGATTAAGTGATTCGTTTGTGAAATATTAAGCTTTAAAGTGTTAATTTTTGTTAGAGTCGAGTGTCGTGCGGGCACGTCATACCACAGGCTAGCTAAGATGCTAAATAAGTCTAAGAATGGTACTGTGAGCATCGTGAACTTAGGAATCCTATAATTTGCGCGTGGCCCGACACGCACTTGGCCAAAGTTTTTAATGACACCGATACCCAATTCTCTTTGATCTACGATTTTTTTAGAGTAATTAGTTTACACCTAAGTTTGCAATTTCGAGAACTTTTTGCTATGATTGGCGACCCATTCTCAAAATCACAACCCTATAAGTTTTGATCAACCATTAACTATTTTTTAATTGTTCCCGTAGGAATTTCGGAAAATGTGAAATTTCAGCCTTCTGCGATCGTTAGTTTCGGCTGTGTTAACCCAGTCATCTTACGATTAGCTTCATACAAACCTCGAAATGTAACGGAAGAAGCTGAGTTTTTGTACAAAGCATACAAAGCTTCATTCTTCTTGATATGAGACCTTTTAGGCAATGTTTAATGACAGCTAAACTAATGAAAGCGAAATCTTGATTGCGAAAGTGGTGACCCCATTTTTTCAAACTCTTTTTTTCCAAGCTATACTTAAGATGTTTTTTTATACTTACGACGATCCATCAGCTGTTTGGTAGCGCTGACGTCGATCTGGCGCAGTTTAGGGTGTGTACTATTTTTTGGAAACGATGTGACGTATGTTACCTGAATAGTGAGAAAAGAAACCTTTATAATTTCAGTAAAATCCAAACCCTCTCGTGATGAGAGGAGGCCTGTGCCCAGCAGTGGGACGCAAATAGGCTGTAGTAGTTAGTAGTAGTAGTAATAGTAAAATCCAGCCCTCTCCATAGCCCTTTGAGTTTGAGTTGGTGCACCAATCTCACCCTCAATTATTCTGGCTATGTCCCCCACATCACATATCTTACAGTACTGCGACGTAGCTACGGAGATGTAGCGTCTGGTTTTTAGAGTTCCGAAGTCCACAAGGAACCCTTATAGTTTCGCCATGTCCGTCCGTCCGTCTGTCCGCACTATTGCTCGAGATGCTTAGTTCTAGAAAGCTGTAATTTGGCATGAATATACATATTAGTTACGCTGACAAAGTAGTATAATAAAATTATGAAATATATTTTTTTATAGGGTACCTCCCCTACTCGTAAAGTGGGGATGTAATTTGTTTTTCTTGCGTACCCCATGGTGCGGCACATCGTTGAATAGGTCTTGAAAAAATATTGTTAGTTTGTAAATATCATTTTTTGATTAAACGATGCGTTTGTGAAATATTAAGGTTTAAATTGCTATTTTTTGTTAGAGTCACGTGTGGGGACACGTGACGTAGCTACGGAGATGTAGCGTCTGGTTTTTAGAGTTCCGAAGTCCACAAGGAACCCTTATAGTTTCGCCATGTCCGTCCGTCCGTCTGTCCGCACTATTGCTCGAGATGCTTAGTTCTAGAAAGCTGTAATTTGGCATGAATATACATATTAGTTACGCTGACAAAGTAGTATAATAAAATTATGAAATATATTTTTTTATAGGGTACCTCCCCTACTCGTAAAGTGGGGATGTAATTTGTTTTTCTTGCGTACCCCATGGTGCGGCACATCGTTGAATAGGTCTTGAAAAAATATTGTTAGTTTGTAAATATCATTTTTTGATTAAACGATGCGTTTGTGAAATATTAAGGTTTAAATTGCTATTTTTTGTTAGAGTCACGTGTCCCCCCCCTGCCAGCTAAATGGTGGTATTTGGATGGCTGAAAAAAAATCACGGTTGTGGCATATATAACGTAGTTGAAAGGAAAACTATCACAGCTAAGTAGGCTGTACAAACTTACGAGTTATAGTCGACCAACTTATGAAATGATTAAAAAACGGCGTCGGGCGGGCACATCATACCACACCACACGCCCAGCTAAGATGCTAAATAAGTCTTAGAAAGGTACTGTGGGCATCGTCAACTTCGGAACCCTATACTTTGCGCGTGGTCCGACACGCACTTGGCCGGTTTTGGCTTTAGCTACGCGAGTGGTACTAACTTGATTCTAAGTAAATAGCTTTACTAGCTATAAATGAAATAGAATTTGATAAATACTGTATTTATTTGTATTTTTTAAAGATAGGCCTATATACATGCATTACTTTTTTTTAATTTTCAAATACTTAAAACAACAGTTCTAGAACGTTTTACAATTCTCAGCATCATCACAACCCTACAATTCTACAAGTACAACCCTAGTAAGAGTTCGTATAGCGAGGGCTATAGTACCTACCTCATGTCCAGCTTCAAGAAGATGCGTGACGTATCCCTCCCCCAGTATGGCGTGGCTCTTGCCTGGAAGCGGGAACACCACCAATATCTTGTAACCTTCGCATAGACAGCATGATCCGAACACAGCCAGTAGAAAGAGTATTCTAGGATCCATTTTGGCAAACTGAAACATACATAAATTAATAGTTTAAAAAGCTAATACAACGCTTTGACTTTTCCATGCCCACCTCCAAGTTCCGTCATCAGATCAGCTCGCTGGTACATTTTACACCTATTAGTATAACACGACACAACTAAGAAGGCGCGCGGCGAAAAGCCGTGGAGCCGTGGTGGCCTAGTGGTTCGACCTACCGCCTCTCATGCAGAGGGTCGGCGGTTCGATTCCGGCTCGCACCTCTAAGTTTACTTATGTGCGAAATTCAATTTGAATTTACCACTGAGCTTTTCGGTGAAGGAAAACATCGTGAGGAAACCTGCAGGCCTCTGCGAAGTAATTCAAAGATGTGTGTGAAGTCCCCAATACGCACTGGGCCCGCGTGGGGACTATAGCCCAAACCCTCTCGTGATGAGAGGAGGCCTGTGCCTTTAATAAGCATTCTCATTTATAATAGCGGCTGTACACTTCGCCGAAACACCACGAGATATGCTGGTGTCTCTTTTCTTCGCCGTATGTAAGAAAGGGACACCAGCTCTCAGGGTGTCTCGGCGAGTGTGTGCAGTCGCCATAACAACTAACCTCCACCCATATCCATCACCACCCACCACCACCACAACAGCCTATTTACGGCTCACTGCTGCTGGGCACAGGCCTCCTCTCATCACAAGAGGATTTGGGCTATAGTCTCCCACGCTGGCCCACTGCGGATTGGGGACTTCACACACAAATCCTTAAATTACTTCACAGATGCGTGTAGATTTCCTCGCGATGTTTTCTTTCACAGAAAAGCTCAGTGGTAAATTCAAATTGGATTCGCACATAAATAATTCCAGAGGTGCGAGCCGCATTCGAACCCCCGACCCTCTGAGAGACGGTAGATCAAACCACTAGGCTACCACAGCTTTACAACTACCTATGTCACATGTATTTAATACGTAGGTACTTTTCGTAGGTAGGTACTATTCGTATCCGCAAGCGAATAGGTATGGCAAAGAATGCTATATCCCAGCTGCAGAGAATATGGAAGGACAGAAATATCTCCAGAAGAACTAAAATACGCCTCGTTCGAACACTCGTGTTCTCCGCTTTTTTTTATGTATGCTCCAGAAACGTGGACTAGAAAAGCAGCCATTGAGATGTGATGTTGGCGCAAAATGCTTAGAATCCCCTGGACAGTTCATCGGACCAATGTGTCAATTAATAGAGAACTAGACATCACTACTAGACTCTCCTCCATCTGCTTTCGTAGAGTACTAGAGTTCTTTTGCCATATAGCTACGAAATCCGGTGATAATTTGGAAAAGCTAATCATCACTGGGAAAGTAGAGAGCAGGAGGGACAGAGGTCGTATCGTAGCCCAACGCGTTGGTCCGATCAAGTAGGGATCCAGCTGTCTTCAAAAGTACAAGACGCTCTCAAAGTTGCCGCCGACCGCAACAGGTGGAAACATGTCATCCGAGAGAAGCTGTCACCGGATGGAGGTCACGACCGTCAGTCATGAGGATAACGACGCACGGAGGAGGGGGACTATTCGTAGGTACCCGGAGCGACACGTAACGTCCACATATCAAAAATAGATTTAAAAGAGTACTCACATTAACACCACACCGCTAACGGCGATACTCGCAAAACCGGTCAGAAGACGAAACTGAATAGCACAAAGATTTCATCTAAGATTAAAAAAATAAAATAAAGAAAGCTGTAACGTGTGAACAACTTGTGAATTTACACAAAGATAAGTCACTGTTCCGATTGTATTTGTTTAAATAGGTAAAATTATAATATATATCTATACTCTATACCAATAATAAGTCTGTGGAAGAAGTCGTGGCTGAAACTTGAAAATTAAAAGAAACTATCAAGTCGAAGGGACTATATAAACGAGACAAAACACAAAAACGATTTTTTTTTAATTACTGTATGTATCTATGTATATCCGGGTTTAACTCAAAAACTATCAGTCGGATTACAACAAAATTTGGTATGGGGGTAGTTTATATAACACTGGTCAACATAGAACGCTATTACCGTATTCCACGCGGACGAAGTCGCGGGCAGGAGCTAGTTTAACCTATTTTCAACACGGTAAAACTGATTAAAAAAGTGCACATGAATTTAGATATCTTTTAAATTCGATGGTTTCGTTTTATCGTCACCCGGCGTGATGTCAGAAATAACCGATAAGATCATTTTCTTATCACGCAGATAGGAAAAAAAATATCTATTCAGTCGGTCCATAAGTTCTGTTACTGGGTTAACGAACTCTGGCCTAAATCCACGTAACTATCACATTTAAACTAAATTTTACGAGTTAAAAATTTTGGCATAGCATTCTTTCATCCATCCTTATAATATACACCGTGTTTTTTTTATGTTAATCAATTCATCAATCAATCAATCATTTATTTATTCAGCAAATTGGATTGTTTCACGTCAGAAATGAATTTACCAGCGCTTTATAGACCCATTGCTTGAGATTCTTCTCGTTTGATTCTTCTTAGTTTGTTGCGGCGCTTCTGCGCCGCAACAAACTCAGCGATAACCGAATTCCACGCGGACGAAGTCACGGGCAGAAGCTAGAGGATTAAAATACCCAACTAACAAAATAACGTTGTATAAGAGTTGCAAGAACGTTTTTCATTCCCTGTTTGGTACACAAAGTTGGTCGTATAAACGTAGTTGTCAACGTTTACTAAACGCGAAAAAGGCCCAAATTATGCGACTTTTTCGTTATATAGAAGTTATATAAAAGTCCGGCAAGAACGTTGCATAAACGTTGCTTAAAAGTTTTCATGCAACTTTTTGGTCACATAATGGTTATATCCGGACTGTTATGGGACTTTAGTGGTTCCATAATAGTTGTATAGACATTACAAGGTAACTGAAATGTTGCATAATGGTTTAATAGCTACTTTTATGGCACACATTTGCCGTTCCTGACTGATATGAGCATTGTGGAATTTTAAAGATAAGTTGTAACTCTCATAAGAATTTTACTCAGAAAAAAATCACAATGACGCGAAAAAATTGTGAGAGAAATGTGTTCAGTGCACCTATTTCTTATGGGACTTTTAGTTTTATGATAATATATAGGTGTGTTTTTGTCCAAATCTTTGCGCCCCCCTCGAATTCCTTGAAATTCAATCATTGTACAAAATTATTTACATTTTGTTTTCATACAAAAAATCCAGCTATCTTGTCTAAGTTACAATGCGACTTCTATACGACTGTTTTCGGACTAAAACGTCGCATAATGGTGTTATGTGAAACCAATGATAAACGTTTTTAGGGTTCTGTAAGATAATCCATACCAATATTATAAATGCGAAAGTAACTCTGTCTGTCTGTCTGTCTGTTACCTCTTCACGCTTCAACCGCTGGACCGATTGCGATAAAATTTGGTATGCAAATAGTTAGGGTCCCGGGAAAGGACATAGGCTACTTTTAATCCCGGAAAAACGCATAGTTCCCGCGGGAGCGCGATAACAAAATTCCATGCGGGCGAAGTCGCGGGAAGAAGCTAGTAATATTATAAATGCGAAAGTAACTATGTGTGTCCGTCTGTTACCTCTTCACGCTTCAATCGCTGGACCAATTGCGATGAAATTTGGTAAGAATGCAGATAGTTAGGATCCCGGGAAAGGACATAGGCTACTTTTTATCCTGCAAAAGCGCATAGTTCCTGCGGGAGCGCGATAACCGAATTCCACGCGGGCGAAGTCGCGGGCAAAAGCTAGTTATATTATAAATGCGAAAGTAACTATGTCTGTCTGTCTGTCTGTCTGTCTGTTACCTCTTCACGCTTCAACCGCTAGACCGATTGAGATGAAATTTGGCATGAAGATAGTTGGAGACCCGGGAAAGGACACATGCTAATTCTTATCCCGGAAAAACGTATAGTTCCCGCGGGAACGCGATAACCGAATTCCACGCGGGCGAAGTCGTGGGCAAAAGCTAGTAAACATAATAAGCAGCAAGATATATGTCACTATGCTTGCATTGTATTTTGCAAAATAAAACCTTTATTAACAATCCTTTTGCTAAAAATAAAATATATACGGAACCATTTTTTGGACAAAGTTGTTTAGTTGACACAATTGTAGCTTATTTTAAATAAGTGCCTGTAGGACCTTTATCTAACTTTTTAGGTCCGATTAAAGTTCCCAAGCCCTTTTATCTAACGTTTGTATAACGTTGTACCAATTCTGGCATCATTATACGACGTTGCATAAAGAGTCGTATAAACGTTTACATATCTTATATTCTGGCACCATTATACGACGTTGCATAAAGAGTCGTATAAACGTTTACATATCTTATATTCTGGCACCATTATACGACGTTGCATAAAGAGTTGTATAAACGTTTATATATCTTATATTCTGGCACCATTATACGACGTCGCATAAAGAGTCGTAAAAATGTGTACTCAACTAATTTAAAGGACCTTTTAGTTACAGGACTAAATCGTGGTATGAATTACGGTTATACAACGTTTTAGTTGTTAAGTTTTTCGACTGTTATATAACCGAAAGTCGCATAAGACAGGTTTATAGGACTAATTTGTTTGTTGGGATATTTATTAAGTCATCTCAAGTTTAAGTAAAAAAGCGACGGTGACTAAGAAAAAGACTAATTAATAAAATAAAGGATATTTATCATTGTAAGATTCACATTGTGAGGTCATTGGAGACAACATTTTTTGTTATTTTTGTAATAAATCGTTGTTTGTTGTACCTATATTATAAAAATAAACTATGTATTTTCATAAAAACCCAGACTACCATTCAAACTTCTTCTTTTGTTCAATATCCGCTTTCTTTCGTTGGTGGAGGGAGATATCGATATGTTATCTGTACCCAACGTTGAAACATTAAATTTATCATTACATAAAAGGAGTTTGTTAATAATTATCTTAATAATGCATACCTACTCATGAAAAAAATGTTTTAAATACCTAAAGATTTATTGAAAACTAGCTTCTGTACGCGACCTCGCCCATGTGGAATTCGGTTATCGCGTTCCCGCTTACTATGCGCTTTTCCGGGATAAAAAGTAGCCTATGTCCTTTTCCGGGACTCCAACTATCTCCATACCAAATTTCATCCAAATCGGTCCAGCGGTTGAAGCGTGAAGAGGTAACAGACAGACAGACAGACAGAGTTACTTTCGCATTTATAATATTAACTAGCTTCTGCCCGCGACTTCGTCCGCGTGGAATTCGGTTATCGCGTTCCCGCAGGAACTATGCGTTTTTCCGGGATTAAAAGTAGCCTACGAGTATGTCCTTTCGCGGGACCCCAACTACCTCCATGCCAAATTCCATCTCAATCGGTTCAGCGGTTGAAGCGTGAAGAGATAACAGACAGACAGAGTTACTTTCGCATTTATAATATTAATATGGATATGGATATTGTCATCCCTGAATTTTAGTTCATCATCATCATCATCATTTCAGCCGAAAGACGTCCACTGCTGGACATAGGCCTCCCCCAAGGCTCGCCACTCAGACCGGTCCTGTGCTACTTGCTTCCACCGATTTCCCGCGACCTTCACGAGGTCGTCGCTCCATCTTGTTGGAGGCCTACCGAAAGCTCGTCTCCCGGTTCGCGGGCGCCACTCGAGAACTTTCCGGCCCCATCGGCCATCAGTCCTGCGAGCAATGTGCCCCGCCCACTGCCACTTAAGGCTCGCAATTCTTCGGGCTATGTCGGTGACCCTAGTTCTACTGCGGATATCCTCATTTCTGATTCTATCACGCAGAGAAACCTCGAGCATGGCCCTCTCCATTGCCCTCTGAGTGACTTTGAGCCTACAAGCTATTCTCTATATCTCTATTCTATTTTAGTTACAAGCCCATAAATCTTGCTGCATATACTTAGGGATAAACTACAGAGAACTGGAGTGCCTAACAAATGCGTCACATTTCGGTATACAACAACCAGTGGCTTTATTCCTGTCAGCAGCTAGATTTAAAAGCCGTGGTGGCATAGTGGTTCGTCCTACCGCCTCTCATGCAGAGGGTCGGGGGTTCAATTCCGACTCGCACCTCTAAGTTTACTTATGTGCGAAATTCAATTTTAATTTAGCATTGAGCTTTTCGGTGAAGGAAAACATCGTGAGGAAACCTGCACGCATCTGCGAAATAATTCAAAGATGTGTGTGAAGTCTTCAATCCGCACTGGGCCCGCGTGGGGACTATAGCGCAAACCCCCTCGTGATGAGAGGAGGCCTGTGCCCAGCAGTGGGACGCAAATAGGCTGTAGTAGTTGTAGTAGTAGAGTTGTATATAGTTACCTATATTAGTTAATAGTGCAAATTTATCAGTGGATGATGAAATAACCAAATTTATCAGTGGATGATTAAATTACCAAATTTATCAGTGGATGATTAATTCCTGTGCAGAGGAGGTTTCGCGCCAATTTTACATTTTTCTGTTTTCCCGAGTCAACTAATATCGTCACTCACGTTGTAGAAGTAGGTAAGTAAATATATTGGAATGTTACGAAACTGTAATAAACAATGAAATCCCCATTTGAAACAACACTCGGGAATTTTTGGTTAATGAAAATCACCACCTTCCTAAACAAGAATTATTACGATTTGAAATCCCGTTGCAGGTAATTAGATACGAATACGAGTATATGTTCGGCCGCGCGCCGCTGCGCTGTTGTTAATCTGTAGACGAACCAGAATTCGGCCCTGACCATGAAGATGATGGCGTCATCTGACCATTAGGAGGAAAACTACTAGATTGATAAGTATACGTTATCATAAATTAGCAGTGCGACTTCCTCAAAAGTTGGCGCATTAAATGCAGATTCGAACATGGTATATCAATACTGTTTACTTTAAGAAATACCTAAAGAAAACATTGAGAATATTATCCAGCTACTCTGAATTTTCCTAACTATCATCGCCCATTTAAATTGCCACGCTGGATGGCAATGCTTATTCGCTGAGCGAAGTAGTAGCGTTAGTACTATTACTTATTCTGTGCCTTTGGTCACAAGAAGCATTCTTAAGAGGGAAGAAATAATTACTCGGCTGGTACGGTACTCGTCCATAAAAAAATTACAAAAAGAGAAAACGTTTTTCCACTTCTAAGTAGTTTCGAATCTCCATGATTTTTTAGTATGTTATTGACACAACGAAATACTAGGTTTATAGGTTTTCCCTTTTTTTATTTGCAAGAACTTTGAATCCTTTGCAAAAAAAGGAAATCCTATAAACCTAGTATTTCATTGTGTCAATAACATACTAAAAAATCATGGATATTGGAAAATATTTAGAAGTGGAAAAACGTTTTCTCTTTTTGTATGGATGCGTAGTAGGTCTTCTTCCCTCTTAATGGACAGAGACAACTTACCACAGGTAAGTCGAATCTTATACTTAGGTATTTAAAGTATCATTTTTCCAATAGGTATTATAAAAAAACAATCATTAAAAAACACGTTGATATAAAAAATACTTATTTTCAATAAAAATCCACGCCGTTGTAGGTACATTTTAATTGTTCTTCTTATGGCTAGTTGACTTTTTTTCACACAGTGCTTTCTTAATAATTTTAAACATATATTTTGTTACAAGCAGGACTGCCAGTACTACAGCGGCTAGGTCGAGGTACATCTTCTGGTACCAGGGCAGCATGAGCGCCGGGGAGCGCAGATGTGGCGCACCGCGAGTCCTCACCACGTGCTCCACCCAGTGCACCAGCTCCTGACCAGGAGGCACCACCCGGTCGTGGTATATCTTCGAAAGCTCTTTAACTTTTTCTGTATATCTGAAACAGGAAAGCTTGCTCAAGATCACATCTTCGGAGTAGCGGATTTTGTCACCAATTTCCCAAGGGAAGAAACCGAATTCTAAACGGGCGAAGTCGCAGGCAGAAGCTAGTAATAAACTAACTAACTTAAAGAAAAGTGCTGACCCCCCCAAATTTGCCGCCTCTAAATCCTCCGGACCTAAGCTTCAAATAATTAGATCTTAATACAGTTAAAATTTTCAGGTAATGCTTACTTGGGATTGTTGAGAACTTCTTCTATGGCGGCTTTCATTTCGCTTGCCATTTCATATGACAGGTCAACTTTAACAGCGAAGCCTTTATTGACGGCCCTCCCGGCGTTGATGTGCTGGTCTCCAGCGGTCGGCATAACGATCGTGGGGACTCCGAAGTACACGGTCTCGGTCGTGGACAGGAGGCCGCCGTGTGTGATGAAGAGACGGCAGTTGGGATGAGCTCAAAAAACGTATAAAAAGGCTTGTTACTTATTTTAAAATATACTTACCACCACCTCACTCCGATGAAAAATCGAAGGTCCAAAATAAGGTTTAGAAATGGACATATATCAACGAACTTGACCATGCAGGCAAATTTCTATTTGCTTGATTGCATTGTTCTCAACTTGGTCAACACCATTAACTATTATGTTGCAGTAGGCGGTACATGTTTTCTTTCTTCATTAGCTCATTCTGAAATACTTACTATCTCTTCGTGTCCTTCATACAATAGTACATTGTGTATTAAGGGCGGTAAACGAGGAATTGTAGTCGAGAGCATTTATAAGCCCAAACCCGAAGGGATTTAAAAGGGCTCGAGACTGCAATGCCTATACCGCCCGTGATACACACAATGTTTTTCATCACACTTGCGAGGAAAATACAGGAAATATTCACTAGGACCTTTGAACTTGTGCCTGTAGGTTAATCGGCATCGCGAACAAACGTTTTTTGTTTATTTTTAAATATTCAATTCGTACTGGCGGCACCATTGTTAATGGCCAGTACGAAAAAATAGAACGACGAAAAGTAAAACTACTTAAATAAGTAGTTTTACTTTTTAATTTGTATTATTTCGAAGAAATCAATTGAAAACAAATACATTACGGCCCGTGGGCTCATAAGAAATCTCGAAAGCCCGTGGTCATAATCTGGGCCTTAGAGACCGCTTTGCCTGCCTGTAATGATACCGTTTTCGAGCAAGTGTGATGTAAATAATATATTCACGACTTCTACAACTTACCAAGAATACTGGGCTGTGGTGCCCATTTCACAATATGCACATTTTTCGGTTTATCGGCCAGATCTTCTTCGAATTTCCATATCACAGTTTGCTTAAGTCTACCAAGCATGTTAATGATGTCTTTCTTTAGTTTTTCTGGGAAATCCTTACTATTTACGATTGAACCCAGGCTGAAGTAAATGACACCATGTTTTGCTTCATCCATAATCTTCTGCAGGTCCTGTAAAAGACAAATTAAATCTCAAATTAAATACCAAATCTCTAGTGATATATAGAACTTAGGCACTAAAGAAATTTAGTCATTACCTGTGGTAATGGTTTCACATTAGTATTAATATGGTATCCTCCAATTTCCTTGTTGTTTGGCGGCAGACTTATAGGCTGCCCCATGACCACATGAGAGTTGCTTAAGACCATCGATGCATTGTACAGAACGTCTTCATATGGAGGGACCTCTCTTCCTTGCTTAGCAATTATGGGTCCAAATAATTCTTCATACATTGCTGTATCTTGAGGTTGAACGTAACTAAAATCGTGAATATGTTTGTAGACACGATGAGCTGTTAAATTTAGTTTTTAATCAGATAGTTTCAGTTTAGACTTACAATCGTTTTATGGCTGAGATGAATACTTGAGTTAAGAGACTTTTCCCTCGCTGAACAAAGTCAAATGGTGGTACAGCAGTAGAGAGAATGTCAGGGTTGAAAGATGGATTGGACGGCTCATGAATCAAGCGGAGGATCATCCAGTGAGACTCGATGGATGACGACCAAATGTAAGGGCAATTGTACACAGTGGCGAATCTGTTGGAAAATGAAATTATTAGTAGCAAAACGACGGTTATTTGCAATTATTGTTTGATAGTTTTACAGTATTTAATTGAGTATCTCAAGAGGATTATACCACATATGCAATCTAATTAATTACTTGACATGAAATAATTCAAGCCCTAGACGTCACTCTGTTTGACTTGTCTGCTTATCCATCTACAATAACAAAAAAGCAATAAGATCTTATTGGTAAAACTTTGTATCTGGAAACTTTCTTAACGATTCAAATCGATTTGTATTTGTTACCTTACCCACTGTATAATTCGGTTAACAACCACTCTACAATAACAAGATCGAATGTTTGTTTGGGGTCATTCAGCATCGCTTGGACATTTTCGTTCTTGATCGTTGAACGGGAAAGTGTCATCATCTTCGGAAGTACGCTTCTCATGTCAATCACTTCTTCTTTGTCGATGATTCCTTTTAGGGATATCTTGCTCGCTGAAATGTAAAAGAAAATAATAAGAACTGTGAAGTACTAAAAAGTATGGTGAAGTTTCACTGTGAATACTGTCCAACTGCAATCAGTTGGACAGTATTCACAGTGAAACTATGATAAAAAAGTACAGCATAAAAAGGATATACACTTCACCATACTTTTTAGTACTTCACAGTTCTTATTATTTTCTTTTACATTTCAGCATTACATTTTTTACATTTCTTAGCATTGGCTGATGATGATGAAATGGGTTCTTATTTCACAAGGAAGATTGAACACTTCAAGTGTAGACAATTTGCAAGCTATTATTGTTACAATCTAACGACCAAGTGTAATTTACTCACTTTCAAATTCTGCAATGTTCTCACCGACATCAATCTGGTGAAGTTTTGGGTTAGAGTTTTTCACGGGATACGGTGTAACGTATGTGACCTGGAGAAATCACTTTTGCTCATAAAAATGATGATCAGTTTAATGGTAGGAGCATTTAAAAAAAGCCGGCCAAGTGCGTATCGGGCCACGTGCAAAGTATAGGGTTCCGAAGTTGAGGATGCCCACAGTACCTTTCTAAGACTTATTAGCATCTAGCTAGCCTGTGGTATGACGTGCCCGCCCGACGCCCCTGCCGCTCGGGAAAATCATTGGTATTTTAATCATTTCATAAGTTGGTCGACTATGACTCGTAAGTTAAGTACAGCCTACTTAGCTGTGATAGTTTTCCTTTCAACTGCGTTATATATGCCACAACCGTGATTTTTTTCAGCCATTCAAATACCACCATTTAGCTGGCAGGGGGGGGGGATACGTGACTCTAACAAAAAATAGCACTTTAAAGCTTATTATTTCACAAACGCATCACTTAATCAAAAAATGGTTTTAACAAACCCACAATATTTTTTTAAGACCTATTCAACGATATGCCGCACTATATGGTACGCAAGAAAAAAAATTACATCCCTATTTACGAGTAGGGGAGGTACACTATAAAAAAATATATTTCAAAATATTATTGTACCACTTTGCCAGCGTAACTAATATGTATATTCATGCCAAATTACAGCTTTCTAGGACTAAGCATCTCCGAGCAATAGTGCGGACAGACGGACGGACGGACGGACGGACGGACATGGCGAAACTATAAGGGTTCCTTGTGGACTTCGGAACCCTAAAAACGAAGTAGAGAAACTTTGCCAACGCAACGTAGAAGAATAGAGGATTGCGATTCTAAATCTCGCATTTTCATTATTACCGCTGCCAATAAAGAGAAATTCTCGTATCACAGTGTTTGTAACCAAACTCCTCCGAAGCGGGTCGACCGATTCTTATGAAATTTGGAGTGTATTTTCAATGTTCAGTAGGTCTGAGAATAGGACGTAAGCTATTTTTCATACTAAAAAAGAATCTAAATCGGGACGAAGTCCGCGGTGTCAGCTACTATAATAATAAGTCTGCAGAAGAAGTCTCGTATGAAACTTGAAAATTAAAAGAAACTATCAAGTCCAGGGGACTATAATATAAACGATACTGAACACAAAATAACGATTTTTAGAAAAATTTACTGTATGTATGTACCTATGTCCGAATTAACTCGAAAACTACAGGACGGATTGCAATAAAATTTGGTACAGGGGTAGTTTAAAGCACTGGTCAACATATAGACTACTTTTTATCCCGGAAAATGCCTATGATGCGCGGGAATGCTATTAACGAACTCCATGATGACGATGACGAGTGGCGAAGTTTCTTACAGAAGCAGATCTTAATAATTTTAAAGGCATTCCTAATGGACAGAGAGAACTTACCACAAGTCGCGGACAGAAGCTAGTTTCAAGAATGCGCGTGTGAAGTTTCTGATACGTCCATTAATTACGTCTTTCTAGTGTTTTACCTTCAAAAATATGAGCAAGCTGCTTGAAATTAAGGACCGACTTGTTTTAAACTTACTTCGTGTCCGGCGTCCAGAAGATGGCGGACGTACCCTTCGCCCAGGATGCCATGGCTCTTGCCGGGAAAAGGGAAGACGACGAGGATCTTGTACGCGCCGCATATCTGCGACAACGCCAAGAGAATCAGAGATGATCTGTACATTGCGCCTGAAATGCAAAATTCGAAATATTGAGAAGAATTGAACTGGAAAAGTTGAGAGAGAAAAGAAAAGATTTTTTATAGGTCGGTCTTGTCGGAAAGTCTGTACCTAAGCACACGGCGGACACGGCCTATAAAAGCACGATTTCGAACACAATTCGTATGAAGTGTGTGTGTGCGGGGACGTCTGTACACTTGTAAATGTGTGTGTACCACTACGCGGGCCAATGATCCACTCACCATCTCCGGGTGAAACAAATGACGGTAAGGCGAGTTGGGTGCGAGTTGCGCGCCGGCTAGATTCAGGCGGGTGATTCCGTGGCCATTCTGTACGTATTACCTACTATTAAATCTTCTGTGACATGGCTAAGTGCATATTTTACCTACATTTGACAGTGCTAAGGATACTTAAGTAAGTTAACTGAACCAGTAAACCTGTTCATTGTGTTTGTTTATACATTATCTGTTCCTGTCCCATTCAAAGCCCATACAAAATGGCGAACAAAAGACTTAAAGCCAATTATAAGCCTTCGCTGAAGCCCGGTAAAATATTGTAGGTACTGGTGTTGTTTCAAAAACTTTCGTTTCATGGGGAATTAAATCTCCAGTCTTCAAATTTAAAGGCCTATTTATCTTATTGGTACAAGTACCTAAAGTACTTACAGGATTTGTAGCTGAACGATTGATCAATAACAAAAATTCCACCGATTTCCACGAGACTAGGATATGCAGCACATTAATTTTAAATTTTAAGTAATACTTTTACTTAAGTAATTTTTGTTCTAATAACACTGACTCTGCGTGCGTGGGTACTTATACGCACTACGCAGTAACGAATGGCGGCATGTATTCAACTAGATAATAGTGGGCATTGTTATCTCAATTGACCATTGCACTTGACTAATACGTCAAAAGGACCTGGGCGACCGAGATTTGCTCGGGCGAAAATACCGAGTTATCTCAGATATGAGAGCTAGCTAAATCGATTTGTCTGTAACTTTAATGCTCGGGTTGGCGCGGAGTTTGAGGTTTGGAATGGTGTACTCGGACGTCACGGCGTGGGAAAGTGCAACTCAAATGGGTTGGACCTATTGCGGAGTTCGGCCTCTGTATAACCAATAATTTTTCGCCTCCCAGAGAAGTGCAAGACTTCGTGGATGCATCCAAGGTCTAAGCATTGGCATCTTTTGGACTATGCCCTTATCACAAGGTCTATGAGAGATGCTTAGGGCTGGACGGATCATCGCCTCGTACGATCCAGAATGCGTATTCACTTTAAAGTGAGAGTGAGATGTTAAGGCGTGTAAAACATACTGTTGCTGTGTTTGGTTACTAATATCGCCGCAAAATTTTTCACCACGTAATCTCCTTTCTTTAAATATAAGTTTAGAGTACGTTTATCACCATCAAAGAGTGGGATAAGTTTTAAGATTTCGTTGGGAATCAATGTAAGTACTGGAACTAAATTTTCAGAATCGATTTTTAAATCACTTAAGTTTAAATTTAGGGAATTATTTATTCCGCTAGAGGATGGTTTTTCATCTTCAGGCATTTCAGGATTTTTAGTTATTTCAGGCATCTTAGGGGACTCAGTGTTTGACTGATGACACATTTTGATTAAGTTAGGTGAAACAACCGTCATTTAAACTTGACACAAAGATTTACAATTTGGATTTAACCAAATAATTAAAATATAACAAAATATTCGCTTTGCACTATCATACGCAAACAATACGAAAATAAATCAGCAAGTTTTTCAACAATGATTTGTAGCGATTCAATTATCGTTCTAAGTACAGCTCGGATATTAATTTCAGGAATATTTATACCAAATATATTATTATTACCCGTATTATTAGAAGAACTGCTATTTGCGCTTTGCCCTGCGCTAGACGTCGTTGAATTAATATTTTGAGTACTCATGTGCACTTAATGGCATAAAATAATTCGCTTTTTATTTAAGCTGAATTTTTAAAACACAATTCGCGATTGCTTTTCTTTTTACAAAAAATTAAGCTTTTTATTTTCACCTAGCTTCAAGGTGTATGGTTTTTAATTAACCAAAATTACACACACAATAGAAACGCTTTGAGTAAGCACTTATACACACACACACACAAGTTGAATAAAAATAATAACACACAAGAAAATACATAAAAATTACGAATATTTAGGAAAATGGAAGAAGGAAAAAGGATTTTTGTTAAGGAAGGAAAACGGTATTTTCCGTATATGGATCCTCCCGATCCTATTCTCTCCTTGTATAAATTGACAACAGTGCTGAATAATATTTCACACTTTTAGGACGCCGACTTTTGAATGCTAGATCCGTTCTTCCCTGAAGTCCTTAATAGGGCCACGACGAATTTAGTGAATAAATTGTGCAACTCACAGATTTCGCCGCAGGAGTGGATCCTACCGACTGCGCCAATTATGGTATGGTGATGGGTTCCCGAGGGAAACCAGCCGCCATACGCCGTCGTCCACGAAGTCAGAAACTATTAATTCTCGAACGTTGACTGGAACTCTGGAGCTCGGAGCACGTCGAGTCAGCGTAGCGTTGTCACAGAAAAAGTGTCTTTACTTTGACGTTGATTCAGAAATGAAAAGTGACTTTAATATGAATTAATTGGTTTTTATTCAACCAATAGCTTACGCTAAGTTACAACTTCTTATACAAGGGCGGAGAATAGAATGATGATGGGCACGGTTACAGAGCCTTATATATCGGAGGCTTATCTCTGGAGTGGGGTATGGAAAATACGAAGAAATCCTGTGCCGACAAACAGCGTCGTAAAATCTCTGAGATAGAAAATTAATGACTGGTGTGACTAAATTGGGCCGTCACGCATGTAGCACGTAGCCACTAATTTATTAGTTTTTCTTTGATTACACCAAATGCATTCTATGGGATTTCTTACAATGTTGCTTAATTTATTGATCGTAAAGTTCTAGTTAATTCGTTATGAGCAGTTGGTTTCTCTATTAAGATATGTTTATTAATCTTGTTTTGCGTCATCAGTCCTATTTAAAACTTAGTTCTCAAGGGATCAGTAAAATATTAATTCATTTCTTAATTTGAAAAGGGCGTAATAAAAATATTAATTTATTCAAATTAGATCAGTGAACGTTAATGAGAAATCACGAAGAACATAGGTGTGCCATCATAACTAGGTACTAATAATAAGTCTGTAGAAGAAGTCGCGTCTGTAACTTAAAAATTAAAAGAAACTATCAAGTCAAGCGGACTATATTATAAACGATACTGAACACAAAAAGGAAACTTTTTTTTTAAATATTGTCTGTACAATGTATGTCCGGATTTAACTCGAAAACTACTGATCGGATTGCAACAAAATTTGGTATGTGGGTAGTTTATAACACTGGTCAACATATAGGCTACTTTTTATCCCAAAAAACGCATAGTTCCCGCGGGAACGCTATTACCGAATTCCACGCGGACGAATTCACGGCGCGGGCAGAGGCCAGTCTTAAAATAGGTATAATGAGCACGAAACTGAAGCAAGTAATCATCGTCATCGTCATCACATGATGTAACGTTAGATGATGATAAACAGCGGTCAAGAGTGGACGTGCCGCTTTTATGAAGTGTTTTAATTGATTGCTTAAATTGAGTGAGTGAGTGGTGTGTTTGAAGTGCTAATAGTTATTGTTCGTGTAAGTAGATTCAATTTGTTTCGTGTTTTATTTATTGCTATCTTTACAATAATTTCAGCATGTTAAACAAAGGAATATTCAAAAGCTACTAGGTAATCTAAAATATCGAAAATATTACATTATGTTGTGATGAATCGGTAAATTAATATAGAATGAGTAGGTAGGTACCCACGCCGTTAGTAACACAACTAAATACGCATTTATATGAATTGCAGGCCATTACAATATCTAAAACAGATCTAAATTGAATAGATATGTAAGTTTTATTATGTCTGTGCTGCCAAAATTTTGTTTCGGCAAATTCAGTACTTACTTCAATTAAGTAATTTATTGGTCTGAACTATTTTCACTCGAACTATATTCCCCCATTAATACATTAATAGTTAAAAAACCGAAACGAGGCTTTGAATATTCGGTGCCATTCATGTTACATACCTTTACATGCAAAGTTTCATCATGATTCGATACCTAATTAGAAGTGGGTTGAATTCAGCATGCAATATTCCTTACATAGTGTAATTGTTAGTTAGTTAGTTACACGATGTCCTAATAACAGCGTTGTAAAAAATAAGAAAATCATTCAATAAAAAATGGTTTAAAAATATCATAATAATCCGTCAAAAAACATTTTATACTTTTTATAATTATAGGTAATATATATGCCTTTGTTCAGAACAAAAATGACAGAGTAAATTATTTCAAGTATTTTTAGGATTTCGTAGTCAAATAGCAAAAAACGAAAACCTTATAATTTCGTCATGTACATCAGTCTGTCCATTCGTCCGTACGTATGTCACAACTATTTTACTCGGAGACTGTGGGTTGCTTGAAATTAAATTAAATTAAGGTAACTATGGAGTGAAAATTTAAAATAATAATTGGGAGTAAAGTTATCAACAAAACGTTCAAACAAAAATTGGTCTGAACAGAATCGGTCCCGTTGTTTTTGAGATATAAAATAATTTTGAAATTATTTCGGTAGCTACGGAATCCTTCGTATAAGTGTGTCCACTCGCTCTTGGCTGTTTTTTTTTTGACAAAATTCATCTATTTAATTAATTATGCCAAAAATACAATCACACGATAGTGGATTGCACGGTGTATTGTCGTGTAAAGAACCTAAATAAATTGACTTTTTTTAAACAGTATTTAAACGAAAACTATTTGATTTTGTAAGTTGAGTAAAATGTATATTAATATTCACTATATACTTAAAAAAACTTGCCATTTTGTAAAGAGGATTTCATAAAATCGGTTACATGAAAAAAATACGTGAAGTTACAATTTGTAATCCTATTTAAACGGTTCTATATTTAAAAAAATAACGCAGATTTCTAAAATTAAATACTCTATTCCGTCATGGTCATGCCAAAATATTTGCTAATTTATTTGCTCTTTCCAATGCAAACATTGTCCGCTGAGACAATTGCCTGCCGCGATTGTTCAAGGTCATTAGCTCTTGTCAGCCTCGGTATCATGTCGTGGAAATACGTACCCATAAATATTTTGCTACGGTTGACGTCAAAGAGATGTTTACACTTTTCCGCTGTTGAATTAAGGTCCAAAGGCGATCTTGTTGTCAAGACGTTAGAAAGCATGTTCAGATACTTATGATCAGGGTCACTCTTGTTTAAATAATAATTTCAATAACTTGGGACTTGGCACGACGTCGTAATTTTTCGATCGTGTAATTTTGTTTTTGTCTGTTAGACGTGAGAGATCAACAAAAAGAATTAATAGTTAGTGTATTAATAAAAATAATTAACAGGTTCTTACTTATACCGTTCACAACCAGCGACATGCTGCGCCGGGACCTTTTTATGGCAACAATTTATTATGTCCTTGTTTTTATGTTTATATGTTTTTGCATGTACTTATTATTGTTGTTAGAAAATAAATGTTTTTTCTATCTTTCTTTCTTATATTTGCATTGATTACCTACTTACAAATGTTATTAATCTCATTTCGGTGTCGTAATATTCCAGAATGAAGCACCTCCTGTTATGTTTGGCATTAGTATCGGCTCAAATATGCGACGCGTACAAGATTTTGGTTGTTTTCCCGATGCCCAGCAAAAGCCATACAATCCTGGGCGACGCGATGGTCAGACACCTGCTAGATGCGGGACATGAGGTAACTATGCGTTTTTTCGGGATAAAGCCTATGCCCTTCCCCGGGACTCCGACTATCTCCATGCAAAATTTCATCCAAATCGGTCCAGCGGTTGAAGCGTGGCGTGAAGAGGTAACAGACAGACAGAGTTACTTTCGCATTTATAATATTAATATGGATTCCAATACGGGTCTAAGTAAGTATATAAAACTCTTCCGTCACTGAGATTTGGAATTAGGTTCCATGGATAGTGTAGGGGAGTACCAAGAAAGGAATTCACGAAATTCGTGAAACGAGTACGAAAAAAAACGGAACTTTACATTTTAACGTTTATGCGCATACGAAGTCGCGGGCAAAAGCTAGTATGGAAATAATTTATTTGAATTCTTAATTTTACAGGTCACATATATAAATCCAATACCGATCAAGAACGCTAATAAGAACCTCACTCAGATAGATGTCAGTGAGAACTTCAATGGCATGCCGAGTAAGTACTTATAATGGGCTGAAATATTATTTTACATCACCCTTGGCCATAAAGTGGGATTTTCTGCATGCCCGCTACTCGGAGAGAAAATCTCACTTCTTGGCCAAGGCAAGACGTAATTGACAAACTACGGGCGGTAATTCGTAAAGCCCCAGATAGCATAGTTATGGCCCTCACCTTCGGTTCGGGCCACAAACACCTGCGATCTGGGACATTAACGAATTCACCACCCTAGGTCTGTAATGTACTATTAAACTAGCTAGCGACTTCGCCCGCGTACAATTCGGTTATCGCGTTCCCACGGAAACTACGTTATTCTGGTATAAAAAAATAACCTATGTCCTTCCCCGGACTCCAACTATCTCCATGCCATTCTAAATTAGTCCAGCGGTAGAGGCAGAATTACGTTCGAATTTATAATTATTAGAATATATAAGTTTATTATATCAAACAGTGTAAAACTAAAAAACAAGTAAAATTAAAACTAGCTACCTACTTAAAAACAATTCATTAATAATAATAATAAATAAACTAATTATAATAAGACTTATGAAATGTAAACAATTTAATAAATACGTAAGAAGAAAACTATAGAAAAAACACCCCTTCCAATAGTTATTTGTTATGCAAGGCTGTAAAGTTGTTGTTTGCTGTGAGTGCGTGATTGAGACCCGAGTGAACGAAGGATTCTAGGGTTGAACCACGAGCGAAGCGAGTGGTTCAAATATAGAATCCTGAGTGTAACGAGGGTTTCAAGGCACGAGACAGCAAACGACTTTGCTGCTGAGCGCAACACAAAATTTTTCACCTCACGCGCGATTTTTCGGGTAGAAGACTTAGTTCGGCGTCACGTACAGTTTGTGCTGACTCTGGAGGAGTTAAATTCGTATCTTCATCGCTAGAATCGCTCATATTTTCTTTATTACTTCGTATAGATATTCTAAATTACACAACCAGCAATCTAAAACTTTTATCTTTATTTTATTTTTTATGTTTTTTTTTTCCGGAGGTTGCGTTCCAAATCACTCCTACTCGTACTTCAAGATTCAATTATTCATTGAATACAGTTAAAATACACAGACACAGAATACACATATTTAAGTATTTTTGTGATAAAACATAGTGAAATAATGAAATACATCTGAAACGGTGTATTATTAATACAATTTTATTAATGATGATATTACGTAAATTGAACCTTTATTTTAATAAAACTCTCGCGACGAATTGCGTTTCAGAACGTATCGTTGTTTTTTTATTGTGACAGTGGCGTCATGCGTCGTTCGAATTTCAAAAACACTTTCCACGCTAGCGGATAAAAACATCTTTTGCGCTCGGATATCAAGCTGCAAAACGACCACTTTCGAGCCGGTGAGGTGAAAAAGTTCATTTTGCGGCATGGTGCCCATAACGCTGGCTTGCGAGAGGTAAGCGCCCTTGGGTCGCCAGTTTTGTCGATCAAGTGGGCCGACAACACCCTCCTGAAAACTTTCATATATGTATATTGTTTGTTGCGTGCGTTAACTTTGGTTGATTGAATTATTCAAATTTCTTTTAGAGGACCTACTCAATATAGACGCCATCATGGACAAAAAGGTGGATTTCAACAACCACGAGCAGATGTTCCATTTCTTCTCGAACATTGCCGTGATGACCATCCAGAACAAGAACGTGCAGAAGTTAATCAACGATCTGGACCAGAAGTTCGATGTCATCATTGCTGAGTGGATGTTCAGCGAACTATACGCTGGGTATGTGTACTGTTGTTTTTACATCCCAGTAGACATATTCCATCTGTCACATCCAGAACAAAAATGTGCAGAAGCTAGTCAACGCCCTGGACCAGAAGTTTGATGCCATTGCTGAGTGGATGTTCAGCGAACTATACGCTGGGTATGTGTACAACAGCGTAATACATCCCACTAGGCAAATAGGAATAAGTATACCATCTGTCACCTTTACCATGTGCAAACAATATGTACGAATATTCGAGTAATGAAGGGATCAAGGTTTATTTCTTTCTTATAAATACCAAAAAAATATTGGTTACACGTGTTTTTTTTATGGATGTGTACTCTGCTGCTGTATTGCATTTGCCACTTTGTTTCCCCTTGCAAACTAATCGCGCTTTTTCCCCATTGTTCGAATATAAATCAATTGCGCTTTTTGAATCCAACCCAATTGCGCTTTTTGTGGCTTCATTGTTTCAAACCTGTTGGTAGTGGGCAAACACAATAAAGCCCCTATGATACTTGAGACCTTCGCATTGTAATATAATTCTCATGCAATTTATTATATTGTACTACTTGGTTCTTTAATAACTGCAGTTAGACGAACATGATGCTTCTAAATGACATGTTACATTCTTCAAGTAATGACAGCCGATTTAATAGTACATACTAGGTAGTTGAAATAATTGTATACTCAAGAACCTAGTAAATTGCTTGACGACAATTCGTAATTACGCGTGACATCCAAATATAAAATGATGCCCAAATTCAAGAAACTTCATCGGGGGCTAGGCCTAAAATCCTATTTATACACCTTGCTGGCACAAGCTTCTGGTATGGTTTAGCCCACTTTTGGCATTCGGCCCCAAGCGAGCCCAGTGCGAATTGGACTTGAAATTGAGTACGTCCCAGATGCGTGCTGGTTTGCTGACGATATTTTCCGTCACCAAAAAGAGCAGTGCTTTATTGTATTTTGATGACCTACCTAATCCCCAAGTCCCCAATCCGCACTGGGCCCGCGTGGGGACTGTAGCCCAAACCCTCATGTGATGAGAGGAAGTCTGTGCCCAGCAGTAGGCCCTAAATAGGATGTAGTAGTAGTAGTAGTAGTAGTAGACCTACCTATATGTAGTCGTTTGCCTTACCGTCTTTCATGCCGAGGGTCTGGGATTTGAATCGGGCTCTCAGTCACCCAAAATCAAATGAGAAACAATAAACCCAACATAGTTTTTCAACATTTCAGGTTTTCGGCTATCTTCAACTGCCCCTACATCTGGTCTTCCTCCATGGACGCCCACTGGATGGTGCTGCGTCTGATCCACGAGAGCCCAAACCCTGCCTACATCCCCGACGTGCAGTCCGCCAACATGCCCCCCTTCAGCTTCCGGGAGAGGGTACAGGAGCTGTGGACACAGATCTCGAAGCTATATACGAGACTCACGTGAGTAGAATAGAGCGAATAATCTTATAGAGAGAAATGGAAATTATTCAATCACTGTTGCTTTGAATGATCTAGTACGATTCTCTGTCACCGCGACTATCATGTAAATATTAAGTGAAGGCATCCAACAACTACAACAAAATGTCAACTGTGTGTGTACATGTGTGTACTCAAGTCGCAGAAATCAGGTAGTCAATCGATTCGTCCGCCCGCTGTGATTTGGTTAAAAATGCATACTGCAATAGCATTTTTGAAAACTACTGAACATTAGTCGTCATCAACCTAACATTATTCCCAGCAATTCAAATTGAATTATCATAAGAAATTTTCAGGGTTTTCAACAAAATCGAAGAGAACAATTACAGTACATATTTCGCGCCAATCATCGCGAAGCGAGGTTATCCAGTGCCGCCTTTCGAAGAAATCGTATTCAACGCTTCGTTAATGACAGCCAACTCTCACGTTTCCCTTGGGCAGGCGCAGTCGCTTCCTGCCAACCTTATCAACATTGGAGGATACCACATAAATGACAAAGTGCCGGCTTTACCTCAGGTACGGTATTCGCCTATTTCTTTCTGTATTCTATAACTTTCTGGCACCATCGGCCATCAGTTCTACAAGAGCGTATCCGAAGCCGAACAGGCCGTCACCACAAAGATGAAACGTTGATGGCACTGTAAACATAGCTGGAATCTGTGAATAGGAGTGGTACAGGTCAGTTCCATTGACGAAGGGAGGCCTTATATCTCCACCACAACCGCCTATTTTCGTCCCACTGACTGCTCAAGCCTCCTCGAATCACGAAAGGGCTTTGGCTATAGTCCACACGCGGGACGAGTGCGGATGGGGGACTTCACGTTCAGCCTCGAAATACTTCGCAGATGCGTACAGGTTTCCTCACAACGTTTTTCGTCACCGAAAAGCCCCGTGGTAAATTCAAGTGTATAATTAATTTCGCACATAAGTGAACACGGAGTCGCAAGCCGGATACAAACCCCCGACCCCTTTGCATGAGAGGCGGTAGATCAAACCACTAAGAAAAAATTCGGAAATAATATCATCTTATCGCTCTATTAGCGATAAGACCGCCTGCTGTATACCTAACAACATGTTTTCCTGATCTTTTTGTTCAGTCCATTTTTCTCTATTGTTTGATGTTCAATAAAGAGTATTTGTATTGTATTGTATAACACAAAGTTAACAGAAAAAATACAGGCGGGGTTATCGCTAAACAGCTATATTTGTGCGTTGTAACGTCTTTCGGCTGATATGCTAATGATATCAAATTAAAAGGTTATTTATTAACAAACCATATTATGTAACAAGCCACTCACGGGATTTAATCTTATAAGTTTTAATATCTTGAAATACTTTTGCTTCAATTTCGTAAATAACAAAAATGACATTTTTGTCGTCATCCGATACCAGTGGCATTCACAACTACTACTACTACTACTAGGTACTACAGCCTATTTGCGTCCCACTGCTGGGCACAGGCCTCCTCTCATCACGAGAGGGTTTGGGCTATAGTCCCCACGCGGGCCCAGTGCGGATTGGGGACTTCACACACATCTTTGAATTACTTCGCAGATGCGTGCAGGTTTCCTCACGATGTTTTCCTTCACCGAAAAGCTCAGTGGTAAATTCAAAGTGAATTTCGCACATAAGTAAACTTAGAGGTGCGAGCCGGAATCGAACCCCCGACCCTCTGCATGGGAGGCGGTAGGTCGAACCAATAGGCCACCACGGCTTCAACACGGCATTCACAATACCGCGATTCAATAGTAGCTCAGTTTTTATTCCGTATTCTCCAATGCTCACCTGTTCCATAATTTTCTCAAAATCCACAGGACCTACAGCAAATCATGGATAAGGCAAAACACGGTGTTATCTACTTCAGCATGGGTTCAAATTTGAAAGCTACCAAAATTCCGGAAGTGCTGAAGAAAGGCCTCTTAAAAATGTTTGGTAGCCTGAAGCAGACGGTTTTGTGGAAATTCGAAGAAGACATGCCGGGAACACCAAACAACGTTCACATATTGCATTGGGCACCACAGCAAAGTATTTTGGGTAAGTAGAAGCTATCCCAGCCGTCTGTCTGTCCGTCCGCACGTCACACTGTCATTCTACTCGGAGACAATGGGTAGGTACTTTGGATAATTTCGGTAGCTACGGAACTCTTCACGAGCGAGTCCGACTTGCTTTTGGTCGGTTTTACCTCCTAACAACGCCACAATAGATAAGCATTAGTAATTTCCTTGTCAACATCTAGTTTAGGTATTATAAAATGACTAATACCACCACTTAACTATTCCAGCTCACCCGAATTGCGTTCTCTTCATCACCCACGGAGGCTACCTGTCCACCACCGAAACTGTCCACTACGGTGTGCCCATCATAGGCATTCCGGTCTTTGCCGACCAGTTCATCAACGTGGACCGAGCTAAGGCCAGGGGCTTCGCGGAAAGAGTAGACCTGTCTTACGACATGGTGGACAAGCTGAAGGTTGCCATTGAGGAAGTAGTAAGCAATCCTAGGTAAGAAATAGATCTTTTTTCACGGAACCAATTGAAACACAGGCCACCTGATGTTTAGGTCACTGTGGGTAAAAGGAATTATAAGATTGTGAATGCATTAATTGTTAACCCTAGGACTGAGATTTGAAGACCGCCATGTTCTAAATGATTTTGTATTGGAATTTAATTTTACTATGTTAGAATCGTATTACTTATGGTGCATAACGTGCAGCGAAAGCACTTTAGATAACGACAGTTCAGTTTGAATAGGTTCGGGAAGGTTACGATCCTAATTTGTTATTTTAACCTTCAGATATAAAGAAAAGGCGAAGGAGCTGTCTCAGATATACCACGACCGCTTGGTGCCTCCGGGCCAGGAGCTGGTGCACTGGGTGGAGCACGTGGTGAAGTCTCGCGGCGCGCCGCATCTGCGCTCCCCGGCGCTCATGCTGCCCTGGTACCAGAAGATGTACCTCGACCTCGCTGCAGTTATTGCTGCGGGTCTAATTGCATTGATACTCATTTTGAAACGATTATATTCAAAATTGTTTTCATCAAACAAGAAAATAGTGAAGCAAAAAAAGAAATAAAATAAATAATTTGGAATTGTGGATTGATTTGTTTTATTTTAAACCTGCTATTTTTGTGTTGTGAAAGCTAATTTCAATGAGGGCTATCGTATTCCTGCTCACTTAATAATAATAAATAAAAAATAAGTCAATGTCCAATTGTCCAACTCCATCAACTCTCCCAGACTTAGTTTTATCTAATAAAATTCGTATGTGATGAACAAAACCCGTTTGAAACAAGTGAACATATTTGTTCCGTCGATAATGAACTAAAATAAGGACCCCGTCATAGGTATCCCCACCACAACAGCCTATTTTCTTCCCACTGCTGTTCACAGGCCTCCTGTGATCACGTGGTTTGGACTATATATAAACTATATCTAGTCTTCAAGCGGGTCCAGTGCTGATTGGGGACTTCACACACCTCTCACAATCCTTAAATTTCTTGGCAGATGCATGCTTTGCGATGTTTTCCCTCACCGAACTGGTCAGTGGAAAATTCAAATTGAGTATCGCACAAGAATCAGCCTATGCAATCTGCATGAGAGGCGGTACTACGGCATTTTTTAATTATAGGTTTACTAGCTTTTACCTGCGACTTTGTCCGCGTGAAATTCGGTTATAGGGTTCCCGCGAGAACTAGGCGTTCTTCCGGGATAAACACTGACACCGAACTTAATGAGTAGCAGAGTGATTAGGTACATTCTTAATTAAATGCAAAAAATATAAATATACAACTAAGAATTAAGTACATTATTTAATTTATTGTTCAATTAAGGTATAAAATTTAGTACAAATTGCTCTTCGAAAAACTTTGTTCAATTTTTCTTAATACTACATGATACTACCTAACGCATTAATTATATTCTATTCATTAATTATAGTCACGAAGAGCATAATTTTAAGTGTCACCTACTTACACCTGTCAACAATAACTCAACCTTGAACTTGAAGCTTGTAATTGCTCAACTGTTTTTCTTGATCTTATCGACGTTCTTCCGCTTAAAGACTCTCTTCAGAACCCTAACAATTATATAAATGCTGATTAATACTAAAGCCAACAAGTCGAGATACAATTTCTGGTACCAGGTCACCAGAAAGCCGTGAGAGCGTAGATGCGGAGCGCCTCCGGTTTCCACCACGTGCTCGATCCAGTGCACCAGTTCTTTGCCTGGGGAAACTGGCCGGTGGTGGTAAATGAAGGAGAGCTCCTTGGCTTTCATTTTGTACCTGCAAAAGAAACGACTTTGAATTCAATCATCAATAACCGTTATGATGTGGAATTGTGGAGTGTAGTACTCCACTTATCAGTTTAGTAAAAGTTGGTGTGGTAGTTAAAAGTTTGGTATTAAAATCTGAAGAAGGTATTGAAAGCATGAAAAAGTCGCAGGAAGATATGAACTTAATGACTGGCAGTTGATTGATAGGTAAATATTAAAATAATCACAACATTCTCGGGGAACTTTAAACACATTATTTAAATATCAAACACAAACCTCCATGACACTATCGTACCCATCAGTCTCATCACCCAACATTTGTTCTTAGCGGGTTACTAACCCACAACCTCTGGCACAGTAATCAGGGTCACAAGACAAGGGCGTACACCAGTCGCACAAAATATAAATGCCTCTTATGCAAATTAAAATAATTACATAATTACTTACGCGGGGTTACTCAACATCTCATTGATTGCGACTTCCAGTTCCTCAACCAAGTCATAAGTCAAATCGACTCTCTTAGCGAACCCCTTCTGCTGAGCCCTGCCGATGTTGGTGAACTGGTCTGCGAACACAGGTATGCCGATGATTGGGACGCCGCAGTGGATTGCTTCCGTGGTGGAGAGAAGGCCGCCGTGCGTTATGAAGAGGAGGAGGTTTGGATGGGCTGCGGAATAAACGATAAAATTATCACAATATTACTAACACTAGGTATGCTTGCTTTTATTCTACAAGGGTGAAGTGAGTCGTCGCCTATTTGCTACACTAGAAAAGTGACCAATGAATGCCACTAGCTCTTTGAAAATTCCTGTATCATCGGAAGGAGATCAATCCTCAGCTGTACGTTTTTGTTTAGCATCATTAAGTGTTCTCTTAGGGGCCCATCGAGGAGACGTGATTCTACCATAGATAGGTACCATCGTATTTTTGGGGAAGCGCGCTTGTATTATCACGTCGATGGCACAACAAACAAAGAGCTCCTCAAAACATTAACCTGATGAATATGTTGAATGATTGTATTTCATATTCAAATATCAAGTTCTTAACTTAACTTAAATTCAGATTGCGATGAAAGTCCATGTGATTTTGGTAATAAGAGGAATATCTTAAAAACAGGGCCGGTACACTTTTAGATACATTTTTGAATACATACTTACATAAAATGCTCTGTTGTGGTGCCCATTTTAGAATGTGAACGTTCTTTGGCAGATCTGGTAACACCTCTTCGAATTTCCACAAGACAGTCTGTTTGAGTGTACCGAACATTTTCAGCAGGCCTTTCTTGAGCTGCTCGGGGAATTCTTTGCTTTTCAAATTGGAGCCCATGCTGAAGTATATGACACCATGTTTTGCGTCATCCATGATTTTCTGAAGATCCTGAAACATACAATAACAATAAAATCGAATATAATATAAAGTTTAGAATTAAAAATTAAATCATACGTGTTCTTCGATCCCTCAGAGAAATTCAGTAGGAGTGTTAATAAATTAGAAGAAGATAGTCTGCTAAACGCAATTTTAGACCTTTGTCGTTACTTTTGGCCATTTCCATTTATAATTTAAAACACATCAGTCAGACGCTATAAAGTGGTATATGAGAATTCGACAACCTCAAATAAGGACTTTTGGATTCTGATTCGAAAAATTGCAAACCTTAAGTGGCAGTGGGCGGGGCACATTGCTCGCAGTAAGTATACCGCTGCCCAATGGGGCCAAAGAGTTCTTGAGTGGCGTCCGCGTACGTGGAAACGATAGCTGTCGGTAGGCTTCCAACAAGATGGAGCGACTACCTCTTGAAAGTCGGTTTGAATTTGATTTTTTATTGTAGTATCATAAGCAAACAACCACACAACCCACCTGATGGTAAGGGGCTACTACCGCCCACAGACACCGAAATCTCATGATTTCTTTTAAGAAACCGGTATAAGCGAGTAGCACAGGATAGCCGTTGAAGGTGCAAGGGCCAGTCCTGCTTGAGAGCATTTTTTCAAATGTCCTGTAGGAGTATACTTACTTTTGGCAAAGGTTTGACTTCGGTATTAATATGGTAGCCTCCAATGCTCTTGTAGCTCTGAGGCAGCGTCGTGGGCTGTCCTAACGAGACATGTGAGTTGCCCAAAACGAGGGAGGCATTGTATCGAATCTCGTCGTACGGCGGAAGCTGTCGACCTCTCTTCGCTACGTAGGGTCCGAATTCTCTTTCGTAGATACTCCTCTCGATCTCTGTGTATTTCCTGAAATTATCGATATGCTTTTTTATAATGATTAACTGAAACTATTCATCTTTAATCTTGTACATATTTGATTTCGAATTAAGATATTATTCATTTTCTATCTTGCGACATCAAGTATTGCGAGGTCTTTGGTATCCACTATCCAAAATCCCTTGAGGCCGTCCCATCCGAAGATTACATTGAAACCTTTATCGTAGATTGCTAAAATTTAGATATTATTCATGAATTTCAAAATATTTAAATTTATTATTTTCAGACTGTAAATCGCTCCTTAATAAAAAAATAATCTTCTTAAATTAGAAAGTATGTGTATACCATCTTAGGCCTCAGGGTCTTATGGTTTCTTAATGGGGGATCATAGGATTTCGGTGTCCATGGGCCGCAGTGACCACTTACCATCAGGTGGGCTGTGCGCTCGTTTACCTATACCAATGACATAAAAAAACTTACTTTTAATACTTACAAAGTTCTAATTAGTTTTAGGGCATTAAGACTGACCAGATTAGTCACACGTTGCACAAAGGTGAACGGAGGAGTCAAAACTGTTCGTATGTCCGAGTTGTACGAAGGGTTGAGATCTTCGCCTATCAGGTCGTAGATTATTGCGTGAGGCTCCAAAGAAGATGACCACACCAGGGGCGCTGAGAAAACCGCTGAAAATCTAAAAAGGAAGTGTATCAGGAAAATATGTCACAATCATCACAACATTCTCGCTGACAAATGATTAGAACTACTGGTAAAAAAAATAGTAGAAGCGAATAGCACAAGACCAGTCTGAGTGGCGAGTCTTAGGGGAGGCCTATTCCAGCAGTGGACGCCTTTTAAATGACGATGATGAATCAACCAACTAGAACGAAAACACTACAAGCCACCTTTTATCACCGTCTCATTAATGTTCTTCTCATTAAAGAAACTTGTTGCAGACTATATAGGTACGTTAAATTAATATTTACATTGATATTGATATAAACCAATTATATATTATGTATTTTTAGCGATAGTAAACTTACCCGGCAAATACTTCAAAGAACAGCCACTCAACGACGACGACATCAAACTTTAGGTTTTGGTCGTCGAGCATCTTTTTAACATTCTTATTTGCCAATACAACCTCAACGATATTCATAAACAAATCGAAGAATTTGGTTATATCATTCAGGTTTACTTCTTTATTTAAAACGGCACTTATGTTAGTCAAGCCACCTGTAAAGTTATACTATTTTTGAGAGTCGCGTGGTGTAGATACGCTAAATACGACATTTGGGCACTTCCAGTATTCCACTCGAATGGAGACCCAGGACTGGTCGCAGAATTGTAGGCAGGCAACCCGCAAGATAGACAGATGATCTTGTCCAAGTAGCTGTAAGGGATTGGATGCAAAAAGCCCAAGATCGCAAGGAATGGAGTGCACTGGAGGACACCTACATTCAGCATTGGGTAGAGAGAGATTGAAAAGAGAGTGAGAGAGTATTCCACTTTGTATTTCTTAGGCCCACTTGAACCAAGCTGATAGCCTCGGGTTAGCTCCTACCTGGGGTAGGTATAGTTGATACAACTTAACTCGGGTTTAAAGACTAACCTAACCCGAGGTTAACTAATGGCGATAGCCCGGCTTGGTACATGTGGGCCTTAGACATCCGATGGTAGAAAGGGGCTGGACGAATCAGGTGGTGTAACTCCAGCTCATGCTCTTAATTAAATCCAATTCAATTAATTTGTCAAGCATAGGTAAATTGATATATGTCAATGTCAAGTACCTAAGTATAATACTTAAAGCATTGTTATATAACAGCTCTTAGAAATGTATTTTAATAGAGGCAAAGAAGTTAGGCCTCGACCAAGGTATCAATATCGATGAGATTTCTAGCTCAAATGGATTAGGATAAAATATTATAAGAAGTGTAGCTCAAGACAGTGTAGGTGACGAAGATAAAGAAACATAAATACTGATACTGAAATAAAGTTAAGTACGAAAAAAAAATACCAAGAGGGAAAGCCTCCACATCACTAATGTCGATCTGATGCAGATTGGGCGGAGCATCCTTCTTCGGGTAAGGAGTAATGTAATGCACCTGAAACACAAAATGTTTATCTCAAATAAAACTCTTCTGTTTCCCAGTTCCTATAATCTTGGTGTATTCAAGTGAAGAGTGATAGGGCATCTTCTGGGTAAGCGTGTTCCACCTTAGACCGTATCATTACTTTCCATCATGTGTGATTAGGGTCAAACGCAAGCCTATTCGTAAAAATAATAATAATAATATTGAAATTGATATTCATTTATTTTCATTTTCTCTTTCTATAGTATTCTCAACCAACGACAATCCGTAAACAGCTGATAAAGCTGCTAAATACCTTTCAAAATAACGTATAGGTTTACCAAATAATATGCTTTGATAGGTAACTTCCTCAACATTTGTTTCAATGCCGTCGCGTCCTTATGCGTTCAGATGTAGCTAGCTACGCATGGGTTAAGTAGGTAAGTTGGTACAGTACCCTTCCACAAAAATCACTCCGGCTGTCAAAGAAATGAGTTATTAAACTTCTGTCTGTAGGATTCGAATTTAATCACGAACAGAGACAACCAGGACCTATATTCGAAGTCTTAAATCTCGCTGCTCCCTATAGGATCGCTCACGCGTCAAGTTGAACTTTAAATCTAGCTGCTTAAATTTCCCGCGAACTTTAAGCAGCCTGCCCTGGCTTTGTTTTATAAAATTTATATTGTAGGCGTATATATACAAAGACGGCAGCCATTTTAGAAGTCTTCATTTCCTTTCTTTCTAACTACTACATTACATTGGTTTTGTCTCGCTCTCATACTTTGCGTTTCCCTTATACTATACCCTTATATGCCCTTTAAATTTTGAAAAATTAGATTTAAGCATAATTTTTCTTAAACATTAGATACTTTGGCCTTACAATATTATTTAATTTTAGAGGTAATAAAGGGCCAGTCCAGCCAATAATAAAGCCGTGGTGGCCTAGTGGTACGACCTACCGCCTCTCGTGCAGAGGGTCGGGGGTTCGATTCCGGCTCGCATCTCTAAGTTTACGTATGTGCGAAATTCAATTTGAATTGACCACTGAGCTTTTCGGTGAAGGAGAACATCGTGAGGAAACCTGCATGCATCTGCGAAGGAATTTATAGATGTGTGTGAAGTCCCACTGGGCCCGCGTGGGGACTATAGCCCAAACCCTCTCTTGATGAGGAGGCCTGTGCCCAGCAGTGTGACGCAAATAGGCTGTAGTAGTAGTAAAGGTCCAGTCTTACCTCATGACCCGCTTCCGTTAGGAGTCTGACATGAGCGTCCCCGAGTATGCCATGACTCTTGCCTGATAGGGGGAACACAACCAAGATCTTGTAACCGCTGCACGCGCCCAGAAACGCCAGCGCGCACGCAGCTAAGAAGAGCTTCACCATATCTGAAATTGTGTAAGCATCTTTCTTTGGATTTATCCGTTTAATTTCATCTCTTTGTAGGTCATCATCATTTCAGCCGAAAGACGTCCACTGCTGGACATAGGCCTCCCCCAAGGCTCGCCACTCAGACCGGTCCTGTGCTACTTGCTTCCACCGGTTTCCCGCAACCTTCACGAGGTCGTCGCTCCATCTTGTTGGAGGCCTACCGACAGCTCGTCTCCCGGTTCGCGGGCGCCACTCGAGAACTTTCCGGCCCCATCGGCCATCAGTCCTGCGAGCAATGTGCCCCGCCCACTGCCACTTAAGGCTCGCAATTCTTCGGGCTATGTCGGTGACCCTAGTTCTACTGCGGATATCCTCATTTCTGATTCTATCACGCAGAGAAACCCCGAGCATAGCCCTCTCCATTGCCCTCTGAGTGACTTTGAGCCTTCTTATGAGGCCCATCGTAAGCGCCCACGTCTCGGAACCATAAGTCATCACTGGCAACACACACTGGTCGAAGACCTTTGTAGGTACTCCTTTTAAACTTAAAATAGGTAAGTATAATTTTATTCAAACCAATTTTTATTCTTATGACCTACAATTCAAAAACTGTATCAAATTCGACGGTGGAGACCAGATAATAATAATCTCGGCCCCATGAATGCTTAATGACCGGGTCCCCATGGACCCGTGACATGAAAATGTACCAAAAAATTATAATGTAGGTACTTACATCACCTTTACACTTGTAATTATTAAGTTAGATTATTATAAGTTGGTACATTTACATGTCACGGGCCCGTGGGGACCCGGTCATTCGCATCCATGGGGCCGAAGCCAACATGAAGAGGCTTTTGGTACCTTTTACTAGCAGTGGCGCGCACTCCATACAGACAAAAAGACACTGTCTACCCTACCCCAACGTTATCTAATTTGCTTTATTGTGAGACCTAATAGCTTCATCTACATATAAAATATCAGTACATTACGCATTAACTTGAATTCATAAATTACAAAACAGCCCCATCTATCAGGTCATCATCGTATCCTTTGTACTGTTCTGAACTCGATAGTTACATCCGAAGACAGTCGCAATTCAATACACTAGCGCCGCTACGCACCTTCAACGAGAAAGACGGACACTATTCTGTCTTCCGTCCGAAAACGTTCTTGCGTGCGTCATCATATGGCCAGTGTGCACGACGACAGCGCCAACTAACGGGAGGCGTATGAACCAAACGCACGCAAGCATCCGGCGGAGTTTAGACATGTCTTTTCGAAGTGCTTGCAGCATTTTGTATACGTATTGTTGTTGTAATATTATTTGACGTTTTTCTATTTATCTTTTTTGTTATTAAATTATATTTCGGCTGAAATGATGTTGTTTGGTTTGTTCTTGTCCTTTGAAAATATTGATACTAATAAACAGGAAAGTTTTTTTACAATGAATATTTTGTAAACTGCTATTATTTTTTAGTGGGTGTGTGCTATCTATGAACCATTGAAAATGGTGCATTTTCAAAACTTTCTTTTAGCAAGTTTTAATCGAATAAGGCTGGTGTAGGTACAAAGATAACCCGAGTTTGAATACGAAATACTAATACTATTCTTGGCCCCCGGGGTGCACTGATTATTTCGTTTCCATTGTTTAGGTACATGGATATTTGTATTGACTTAAGTATACGCCATTATTAATCGAAAAGATGAGAAAGTATGCTGAAATAGGTACCTATTTGGGAAGTCTAATATTACTTTATATTTTGTTGTCTACCCTGTCTAAAATCTCTGTGCACGCCACTGTTTACTAGAAATGTGAGATGGCCGCAACTGTGGAGATCTGTCCTCCCAATACAACATGAGGCTGTACTGGCGGACAGCCCTCCCCAGTTGCCAAACTATTGCCGAGGAAGGAAGCGACTTGGACTGGGCTATGTGGATGGGAAGTGTGGACTGGAAAATCAGGCTATAGAGTGAGATAACGGACATTATTATTATTATTATTATCTTAAGGCGCTGACAAGACCTAAATTGAATGAATTGAATATCAGTAACAAATGAAAAAAATCTATGTATAAAGTATTTAGGTAGGTACTTACCTGCGCAGCACCGACAGACCTCATACAGACAATCACACTTTGCTATTCACTATTTATGTCCTCGACTCGTGCGCACTACCGAAGAGTCCTTTAGCCACTGAGGGCAACATTTACGTAACTAGGTACCTAATCACTATATAATCGACGAAAAAAAGGTTAATGATAGGTAGTCACATGTGCTGGCGGTGTGCGACCTTAAGGATCACAATCGCTTGCGCGAGTCTCTCGCTGGACGGCGGATGGGCGTAGGCATCGCGCTTCACAGTCCAAGCGAAAAAATTATAAACTGATATAGGTAAGCCTAATCCGATATGTTATCTATCGGACAGCTCCACGATCTCTAAATTCGAATATCCTATTACCACAGAAGAAGTAATAGTACTAACGTCTATTACTCGAAACTTGAACAATCTATATCTGTGTGGATGGATGGATAAAGAAATCGCTCATTCACTTTTTAACTAAGTAAGTATGTTTAAAAAACTGCATAATAAATTGGTTAATTTATTATGATTGATTACCTTTTTATTAGTATTTAGTTATTAGTTGAGTAATAGATTACCTACTTGACTCGTTTTGTGGAGCAATGTACTATGTTTATAAATGTATCTCATGTATTAATAATAAATAAATAATAAGTACCGGATGGATATTGATAAAAGTAATTAATACGAATGAAAAAGGCAAAAGAAAAGTCTATTGCAATGGAGGGGAGCGCAAAAATAGAAAAGAATCGTTTATTTAGGTTTCGTTTCGTTTATTTAATTTACTAACAAGAGTTAGATTAAAACGACAATAATTCCACGTAGTACAAAGAAAGCTACACACGACTCAAAGCAATTTCTTAGCAGCTGAATTCAGCTTAATCTTACTCGATATAACAAACCTATACACCATTAAACTTAAGTACAGCATCAATAAAATACATATACAAATGACCGCTAGTAGGTCGAGATACATCTTCTGGTACCAGGGCAACATGAGCGCCGGGGAGCGCAGATGCGGCGCGCCGCGAGTCCTCACCACGTGCTCCACCCAGTGCACCAGCTCCTGGCCCGGAGACACCACGCGGTCGTGGTATATCTGAGACAGCTCTTTCGCTTTTTCACGATAGCTGAAATTAAAACACATTTAGAAAAATAAGTACTTAGTGTTCTGTGTTTGTCCTATCTCTCATAAAGATCGCAAAAAGGTCAGTCGGCTCGTACCGCTGTATAAACTGTGCACATACCTACTTTTGTCAAGAAGTTGCTTTGTTTTCACAGATCTTTCCATTGATGAAAACATTGTGATGAAACTAAAAAAAAAACGAAGATAGACTACAAAATAAATCTGAACTTGTCTATACGTCAGATACATAGGTACATTTTGACCACTATAATGTTGCTGCGTAATTGAGTTTCATAGGTTTTTTTTCCACCAGACTACGATAGTAGTAACTGAAGTACCACCATTTCACACAGGGTTAACTACTCATAGGTCAAACCTCTCAGGATGAGGACAGTACCCTACCTTCTAATTTATCGTCTGATATGCCTTTGCTGTATAATAGGTAAAGTATATTTATCATCATCATTGCTCTCTTGTTTTTTTTATGTTTTCAACCTCTTCGATTCTTTTACTACCATGTAGTGAAATTGTTTGCGTTATACTCGTTGAATTTATTTGTATCTTTCCATACACCTACTACTACTACAGCCTATTTGCGTCCCACTGCTGGGCACAGGCCGCCTCTCATCACGAGAGGGTTTGGGCTATAGTCCCCACGCGGGCCCAGTGCGGATTGGGGACTTTACACACATCTTTGAATTACTTCGCAGATGCGTGCAGGTTTTTCACGATGTTTTCCTTCAGCGAAAAGCTCAGTGGTTAATTCAAATTGAATTTCGCTCATAAGTAAACTTAGAGGTACGAGCCGGAATCGAACCCCCGATCCTCTGCATGAGAGGCGGTAGGTCGAACCACTAGGCCACCATGGCTTACAACGACTCCATACACCTACTTACCTGGAATTCCTAAGAATTTCTTCAATGGCTATTTGCAATTTTTCTGGAATGTCATATCTGAGGTCGACTCTCTTGCCATACCCTTTCTGGACAGACCTGCCTACATTGATATACTGGTCGGCGAAGATCGGTATGCCAATGATGGGAACGCCAAAGTGTATGGCTTCTGTGATCGACAGGAGTCCACAGTGAGTAATGAAGAGTACGCAATTTGGATGAGCTGAAAGAGAGAAATTTGCATGCAATAGTGTACCTGTAATTTAAACATTTCAATGAGTCTTAAAACAATCGGTTTCCCCTAAAGCCGGTTGATTCTTTAACATTTGAAGGGAATAGGGAAAGAAGATACGTATTATACAACTTCAAGAGACTTTTTACCTGAAAATGTAACTGACTAGGTACCCATCATTTACACTTACCTAAAATAGACTGTTGAGGTGCGAAGTTAAGAACAAAGACATTCTTCGGTAGCCCTATCGGCGCTTCTTCAAGCTTCCAGATCACCGTCTGTTTTAAACCCTGGAAAACATCCAGAAGTCTCCTCTTCAACTCCATGGGTAGGCTCTTTGCTCTTACGGTTGAGCCCATACTGAAATATATCACGCCGTCCGTAGAACTGTCCATGAGGTTTTGTAGATCCTGCAAGAGTTTGAGTTTGTATGATTTAATTTAACACATAGTTTATGCCTCAGCTATATGGGGTAGAAGTAGCATCATCATGTCATCATGTCAGTTGAAAGACGTCTACTGTTGGACATAGGCCTCCCCCAAAGCACATCACTCAGACATATGCAACCCACGTGCACCGTATTCCTGCGATATCGTATTGCTCGTCTCCCGGTCCGCGGACTAAATGTCAGCTTAGTGCATGCCAATACTAGTTATAATATCACCAATCAATCATTTATTCAGCAAATTAGCCACATGGTGGCACTTTTACACGTCAGAAATGAATTTCCCAGCGCTTTTTTAGACCCATTGCTTGAGCAGAAGCACCGCAACAAACTCAGCAGAAGGCCTTTTTTAAAATAATAATAATCACACACAAATTCACACCTGTATGACGACTGTATAAGACTTATGTATGCATCGCTACTTAAAATCTAAGATCTTATCATTCCAATGCGACTTACAGCAGGTAAGGGTTTCACAGATTCCTGGATGTGATATCCAGCAATGGGTTTATAGCTTTGTGGCAGACTGACAGCCTCTCCTAAAGAGACGTGGGAGTTCCCCAGCATTAGAGAACCGCTGTACTTGGTTTCTGACAACGGAGGCAGCCGACGGTCCCTTTTAGCCGTGGCTACTGCGTATGCTCGCTCATACAATAGGACTTCATTGAATGAGAGCAACCTAAAAGAGGCTTTATAAATTAATTGTCATCTATCGTCGCGTCGGAGTTCTGCCGACATCGCGGCTGCCGGTACGGGCCCATCGGACATCCCTTCTGCGAGCAATGTGACCCACCCACTGCCTCTCAATTTAGTGACTCTTCGGGCATATTGGTTACCGACCGGTTGGTGACCGACCAGATTCTACTACCAGATATCAGGAGTCATTATGTTATGTAGATGATAAACTACGCCTATCAAATTAGTCTAGCTGGATCGTGCAGGTATTGTCAGTACTTAGCGAGAAAAAGTAAAAATAGTATATTTTGATGCAAGTGCAAAAAGTTTGTCATTTTATCACGAGTCCCTAGTTATGTTGGCGCGAGCGAAAGCGAGCGTTAACACTAGGGAGAAGTGAAAATGATAATTTCGCTCGTGTATCAAAAGACATTTTTTAATACATTTGCGAAAAAAAAGAATAATGAAATAAATGCGCAGGATGAAGCTCAAAAAACTTTACGCACTAGTTCGTAAAAAACAACTTTAGGCACGCTCACTAGCTATCAAAAAACGAAAAGCGCTCGTTCGGAAATGAGCAACTTTTGGCACGTTAATCAGGTACTTATCGAAATGTTTACTTTTTGAGCAACTGTATTAATAAATGTCATTTTCTATGCCTTACCATTTATGATAATAGACGATTATGTACGCCCAAAGCTCTGATGCCCGTTGGCGGAAGGTCAAAGGAGGGACGAACGTGGAGGCCCAGTGCGGCACATATGCCGGGTTGGGAAGCTCTTCCATGAGGGTCAGCACCAGCAGATGCGGCTCCAGGGATGAGGACCAGATCAGAGGGCAGTTGAAGACTGGAGCCAGCCTGGAAGAAATGGAGTGGCGTTTGTATATCACAAGTGGTGAATATTGAAGTGGATAATATTTGGTAGGTCCTAGTACTAGGTCCGTCCGGGGTGGTACCACCGTCATTCCCCGCTAACCTGCCGCCAAATAGCAGTGCTCGCACTGTTGTGTTCCGGTAGGGGGTTAAGGCCGGTTTACTTGGGAATGGAATTCTCAAGGTCTATAACGACTAATTTTTGCTTTCCAGATAATAAAAAAACTTGTTTTTGATTTAATGGAAACCTTTTTTTAATTACATTGTCTCAAACTTTCGCGATACACTCATATTAAACACACTATCAACGGGACTTAATCGCGTAAAAACTATTTATATTTTACCTCGACGTTTCGACGTCTCGTGACCACGGCCATTGCATCGCAGCCATCGCAGGTAAAATATAAATAGTTTTTACTTTTTTAAATTAGTTTCATACTTTCATTGTAAACAACAATTAATGTTTACGCCGGTAGTTTGCACGTTGTCTCTACTATCACTGTCGCATCTTTTACGCATGAATGTAGATAGCGCTATCCCTTTTTTGCCGGCTAAATTGGACCTAAAAAGTAACCCACTACTCTCTCATAATCCTTTATTATTGCTTACCCTGAATAAAGTTCACTGAACATCCACTCCGCAATAACAACATCGAATTGTTCCTTCGGGTCGTTGATCAACTTCAGCACGTCTTCATGTAACAGGGTCCCGTTCGCGATGCCGAACATAGCGTAAAGCACGGCCGGGAGGGGCCTCGGCGATTTCTCATTCTCCCTTATCATCACCGATAAATCCAGAAAGTCTGAGAGGTTTAATATTAATTAGTGACACTTGCTAATCATCATCATTTCAGCCGAAAGACGTCCACTGCTGGACATGGGCCTCCCCCATGGCTCGCCACTCAGACCGGTCCTGTGCTACTTGCTTCCGGTTTCCAGCGACCATCACGAGGTCGTCACTCCATCTCGTTGGAGGCCTACCGACAGCTCGTCTCCCGGTTCGCGGGCGCCACTCGAGAACTTTCCGGCCCCATCGGCCATAGTCCTGCGAGCAATGTGCTAATCGCAGTTTAATAAAGATTCAAATACGATTTTTGGCCCCCCTTCGGTGTTCTGATAAAATTGTCTAATTAAATGAAGAACAGTGATGAATCTCTTAGCTCAGCTCATACAAAGCAACTCAAAGCTTATTCGTCTAAAAAAAAGCCCCCCAGATCTAAAAGAGAGAGGGAGCTAGAACTATATCACACAATATTTAATAGTACGACTTACAGAATGGCCACGGAATCACCCGCCTGAATCTAGCCGGCGCGCAACTCGCGCCCAACTCGCCCTTACCGTCATTTGTTTCATCCGGAGATGGAGAGTGAATCATCGGCCCGCGTAGTGGTACACACACATTTACAAGTGTACAGACGTCCTCGCACGCACACAGACGTCCTCGTACGCAAACATTGACACTTCATTCGAATTGTGTTCTAAATCGTGCTTTTATAGGCCCTGTCCGCCGTGTGACTATATTAAAGGGTTCCACTTTGAGATTTTCGCATAATATTCGATGGTCTTAACGTTATCTTCCATATTTGGACCATTCTTTAAGTAAATGATGGACAGTTCGAGTGGGTGTATTATGGGACATATGTCCTTTGCTGCGCCCCCCCCCCCCCCCCCCGACCACTCTTTTGACCATTTGCTGAATTTCTACGGGACAGCATTGCAAACATTCACAAAAACCTATTCATCATTATTATCGTCTTTTTATCCCCAAAGTACTAAATTAAGTCTCACTAGGAATTCTAATTCTAGCTTACCTAAAGAATAAAGAGGGAAGTTCGAAGATACATCAATTTGACGTAGAGCTTTCGGAGGATTCTTTATTGGCATTGGAGTTATGTAGGTGATCTGAAATAAACGGAACATTGTAGGCTATTCTTCTATTAGAGTATTAGACAGACATTTTATTTTTACGTCATTAGTAGGCAAACGAGCGCACAGGCCACCTAATGGTAATGAAGCTGTTAATGAGGCCCATAGACATATGTCGAATGCGTTGCCATACCACGATGGCTGAATTGGCTGAGATACGTGTCTCGCTCATGAACGGGTGCTGAAGGGGTGCTGTCTGTGAGGTCCGGTCTGTTAATGCGTGGTTCATGCTTGCAAGGACGTTTAATAATAATAGCTTTAAATATTAAGTCAAACATTTTAAGTGAGAGACCTCATCATGTTCTTATTGACATGTATTAATGAACTCTTTTATACACTTTTTATGCATGATGTATTTCATTATTTATTGACATTTTGAGACTGTCGACATCTATGAAATATATATTTATTTCGTCAAATAAATATCATTTTTTTTTCTGGACCCTTGGAGACTTTACATATCTAAGATCTTAGATTTAAGTTACGGACTATACATCCCTTAAATGTAATTTTATTATTATTTATAGAAGGGGACGACTCGGGGATCGGTCCTCCATCCGGAACCATGTCACCCATTTCCCCGGTCTCCCCTGGGAATACGGGTTATCCGCTCCCAGCGCCGTTGCCCCGTTGAACCTTCCTGTAGCCTTGCAGAATCCTATTATCATCCCTATCGTTAGGTCTTGTAGGCCATCTTCATCTAGCGTGTCCCTTCCGGTTCTTTCCCATCTCGCCATTGCGTACGATGGGCATTTCGCTAGTAGATGTATTCCCGTTTCTTCTTCGCCACATTCTGGGCATCTTGGGTCATCTCTTATCTTTAGAATAGTTAGGTGTCTGTTCAGTGTACAGTGTCCTGAATGCTAAATGTAATGTTAGTACGTATATGTATTTTATAGATATATCTAATGCAAATTTAATGTGAATTTGTACGTAATATTTTTTTTTTTGAAAAAAGAATTCTTCTCAAGCAATGGGTCTAGGAAGCGATGGTAATTTTTTTCAAATTCAATCATTTATTCATTTCTGACGTGTAAAAGTGCCCCTATATATATGTGGCCAATTTGCTGAATAAATGATTGTTTGATTGAAAAGGCTTGAATGTCAGTAATTTCATCGACTGTCTTACTTCCTTACCTTACTTCTGATTGACGGCAGGTTAGCGAGTAAGACTGTAATTAAAACTATCCGGACCTTGCACCAGATCCTACCCACCAGCAATAAAATAAAATGAAAAATATTGAAGTTTTCTAAGTAATTTTCACCTCGTGTCCAGCTTTCAGCAGATGCCTGATATAACCTTCGCCTAAGTTGGTGTGGCTGCTGGTGGGTACAGGAAACACGATCAGGATCTTATACGCATCACAAACGAGGAGGGGGCAGAGTAAAATTACCACCGTGTTCATGGTCACTGGAAAATTAAAATCTGTTAAGGTGCGTAGTAAGGTGAAAAACCCAATTTGGGCACGTTTAAAGATATAAAATTAAAAATTAGGCCGAAATATAGGTCTCGAAAAAATACATTTGAGAATTGATATGTGCTCTTCAAAAGTTGCGGTGGGTACGTATACAAGCATTGTCCGCGCACGTACCCACCGCAACTTTTATGACGGAAATGGTAGTTATTTACGGTTTTTGACCAAAGTAATGATTATTTTACAATATCCGCAGCTCAGATTATGAAAAACTGGATAAAGTTTCATTTTCTGGACAGCCCGTGTATAATCATAGTCTAGATATTGAGCAGTAGCGATTTAAAGGGTTGAAAATGCCTTACTTGATGTTTTTTTTTGCAAGGACGACCTAGACGTATCGCAATTTCCGCAGCTCAGATTAAAGAGGGCATATCAATTCTTCATATATATTTTTTCGATACCTATAACTTGGGCCAATTTTTATTTTTAGGCCTTTAAACGCGACTAAAATGTGCTATTTCACCTTACCACGCGCCTTAAATAAGTAATAATAATCGTCGCTCCATCTTGTTGGAGGTCTAAAAAGAATAATGATATAGAAGAGACTCATCAGGCAATGTTTCAGGTCATATTGCATGCAGGTAACATTCATCTCTTAATATAATAATTTATCTTGAAATCTTTACTAATAATAAGTCTGTAGAAGAACACAAAAAATATCTGTATTTATGTATGTTTGTATGTCCAAGTTTAACTCGAAAACTACAGGACGGATTGCAAAAAAAATGGTATGGGGGTAGTTTATAGCACTGGTCAATATTATAGGCTAAATTTTATCCCGGAAAACGCATAGTTCCCGCGGGAACGCTACTTCTGAATTCCATGCGGACGATGTCACGGGCAGATGCTCGTATAAAATGTGTTGTGTAATGTATTTAAGTCTTATCAAATTTAACGGTTATGCATAATTTGTTCAACCTTATTGTTCATTATACTACTGTTTAAGCGAAGAAAGGATAGGTATACCACAAAATACCTACTCACCAGTTGTCCTGGAGTGCATTATTTTAAAAGGCAAAAAATAAGGGCTTGATGGTCAAATGAGCCCACAGACACTCAGCCCGCGGGCTCGACCCACACTTATCGCGGATAACTCGGCCCGCGGGTCCAGTTGACTACTATTTTACCGGTAAGGGTCTACTCAGTCCATTAGGTCAAAGGTGTGAAGTAGGTTAGGTTCGTTAGTTATCAATATACGCCCGAAGGGCAAACTACCTATAAATAGGGGCGGTAAACTAGTAGTTGACTGACCCCGTGGGCTGAGTTGATCCTAAGCGGTAATTTAAGGGTTGAACGGGCCCGCGGGCTCAGTTAACACAGATGGGTCAAGTCACCTATAGACAAATTTGTACGGTCAACTCAGCCCGCGGGCTGAGTGGTCTGTGGGCTCATTTGACCACCAAGCGAAAATAAGACTGATAAATCTAAAAACTCTTATTAAAGAATAATGAAAAGAAAAATGAATGATTGATACAAACCAGCATCCAGTAGTAGTGATATTTCATTACTAAATATTAATTTAGAATTATTTTACAACCTAATATGTACTCCGTTACCTAATAGGTAATAACTTCTCGTAATCTTAGTTTACAAGGTGATTGTTACAATGTATCTTCCTATGTAGGTATGATAATGATTTTACATCACCCTTGGCCGTAAAGTGGGATTTTCTGCCCGCTACGCGGAGAGAAAATCTCACTTATTGGCCGAGGCAAGACGTAAAACTTTTGACAAACCACGGGCGGTAATTCGTAAAGCCCCAGATCGCATATTAATGGCCCTCACCTTCGGTTCGGGCCACAGAAACCTGCGATTTGGAACATTTACGAATTCACCACCCTAGGTCTGTCATGTACTATTACGTCACCCTTGGCCGTAAAGTGGGGCTTCCTGCCCGCAATGCGGGGAGAAAATCGCACTTCCTGACAAAGACAAGACGTAAACCTTTAGACAAAATACGTAATGTACTATTACTGTGTAGACGCACGCTAACAGATTTGATATGAGGTAGGTATATTCTAAATTTCAAAACGCATTGTACTTACTTATGTCAGTTTTAACTTTTTGAACCTAACGGCATGACAATTAAAGATGCACCTGGCTGCCCCTTTTTTGATGGTATTGGAGAGACAGCCAAGGAAAGTGAAAAACATTTAAACATTTAACTTTAAACGTAACTATTTGCCTTTATTTATTTATTTAGGTATACGAGTGATCTCAGAAAGGGCTCTAACGATTTGGGCGAAATTTGTAATATAGTACTTATAGGGATTTATGGGGGCGACAAATCGATCTAGCTTCTCATACCGGGAATACCTTATTTTGACTATGTTTCAACCGAGCAAAGCTTGGTCGCCCAGGGAATATGTTACTAATATAACCTTTCCTTACTAATATTATAAATGCGAAAGTATGTTTGTTTGTCCTTCCTTCACGTCGTAACGACTGGACCAATGGGATGAAATTTGGTATGGAGATAGTTTGAGATCCTGGGAATAACTGGGGAGTCCACGGGAACGGGTTTTCTAAGGATAAAACCGGGTTTTTCAATACTTCTATAACTATAACTAACTATAAGTATAATGTATAGTATTATCAAGTCTACGCGGGACGAAGTCGCAGGAAAACGGCTAGTTTAATTACTTATAAGGGTACATTAAGTAAATATGCCTCACCTTAATGAATTGAATCCCAAAAACAATCAAATATTACAGAAACAAATGAGTACCTAAGTGTTTAAATCATAATTATTGGCAAACACAAACACAACTGCCGCTCGCTGCAACCCGCAACCTCTCTGCGTCACTCTTATGCGACTTAGATTTTTAAGACATAGGTTCATAAAATTTTATTGATTACTAGCTTTTGCACGCGACTTCGTCCGCATTATCCGAACGGTTACAGCGTTTCTATTCGATGTTCTTCCTTGTACCTACGGTAATTCTTATTGTAATATTTTTTTGAAATACAAATTTTCAACCCCCTTAGCGGTGGAATTTCCCAAAATTTTATGTCTCAATTCAATTCAATTCAATCATTTATTCAGCAAATAGGCCACATAGGGACACTTTTACACGTCAGAAAAAGAATTTACCAGCGCTTCCTAGACCCATTGCTTGAGAAGAAGCGCCGCAACTATGTGGCCAATTTGCTGAATAAATGATTGAATTCTGAATTTTGAACAAACTCAAGCAGAAGGCCTTCTTTCAAAATTTCCACATAGTTACAAAATATACGTCATAAATCATAGCAACTAGAGAGAGTTACCCACATTCACCTAAGTACTCTATGAAGGGTCCTTGATAAAAACTTATTATGTACTTATATTAAAATTATCAATACCTAATTAGCGTAATCGCATGCTCTTTAATGACATTAAGGCATAGACATAAATAATACTTCGTATGGACCCGGCCTAACGTAGATACATGTCATGTTTCCCCACTTCATTGGTGTCCAATCCAAAGTTAAACTTACTTATATCGTGACACTAAAGCTGGGTCACATTTTTTCAACAACGAGACGAGTTTTTAGATACTGAGAAACAGTTTCGAAAAAAGTTTTTTTAAAAACGCTTATTGTCACGCACGCTCGGTGACAGAACTTTGGATTGGACACCGTGGAAGTGGGGACATATTACGTGTACGTTAGACCGGGTCTATATTATTTACGTCTATGCATTAAGGACTGATTTTTCAATAGTCAGATAAATTTTATTCTTCGCATAGGTCATACAAAATTTTACCTAGCCCTACTAAGCACAGCTTGTACTATGGGTTCTAGCTGTAACGATATAAATACTTATATAAAAAAATACATCCATATCCATATCATTCCATAGCCATATTAATATTATAAATGCGAAAGTAACTGTGTCTGCCCGCTGGACCGATTTGGATGAAATTCGGTACGGAGATAGTTGGAGTCCCGGGAAATCCCGGAAAAGCGCATAGTTCCCGCGGGAACGCGATAACCGAATTCCTCACGGGCGAAGTCGCGGGCAGAAGCTAGTAAGTATATCTATAAACACTATACACATCCATGAGCATGACTCGAGTACAAACATTCGTGCTCATCATACAAAGTTTGCCCCGACAGGGATTCGAATCCGCGACCGTCGGAACAGTGGGCAGGGTCACCAAGTGAACTTAACCTGTCGTCGAAATATATACCCTTATTTAGGGAAAGGCAAAGCCACTATCGCTATATACCGTTTCGAATAGAGCCCCGGTTCCCCTTTCTGGTGGAACTAGACGATGGTGACCACTTCCCGTCAGGTTCCCCTGCATGTTTGTCAGACTCTATACTACTACTACTACTACAGCCTATTTGCGTCCCACTGCTGGGCATAGGCCTCCTCTCATCACGAGAGGGTTTGGGCTATAGTCGCCAGTGCGGATTGGGGACTTCACACACATCTTTAAATTGCTACGCCGATGCGTGCAGGTTTCCTAACGATGTTTTCCTTCACCGAAAAGCTCATTGGTAAATTCAAATTGAATCGCACGTAAGTAAACTTAGAGGTGCGAGCCGGAATCGAACCCCCGACCCTCTGCATGAGAGGCAGTAGGTCGAACCACTAGGCCACCACGGCTTAACCTCTACTCAGATTCTATAGCGATAAGGCCATCATCCAGCACCGTATCGTATTATTTATTAATTCTCTCACTTTCGGCTATTTATTAATCAATTGAATCATTGAATCCACGTCAGATTATCTGACATTATTTTACGCATCCAAAACTAAATTAACTTTATTACGTATTACGTCATTGATCTATTATAAGTAAGGATTCACAATCAGCCGGAGAAAAATGCCCTCGTCAAAACGGGTGCCCGAACAGCTCGGGCACCGGTTTGGCCTTCGTTATAGAGAGGCGTTATTAGCATATTGGAATGTATTTTCTAATGTCAGTTTGCTCCATATGTTTTGACATATTCTGTTAGGCACTGTTCGTCCATATGTTATTACTTATTATAGGTCAATGGTATACGTACACATAACCTCAACTGCTTTTGATAAGCGTTAATTAAAATAGGCCTCTTTGCCTCTATAAAAACCATGGGCTCTTGCCAAAATTTACCATTGATTAGCCATTCATTCGACGGCGAGAAATTCTGAAACCAATTCAAAATGAAAACCATTTTGGTGTTCATAAGCTTCATTTGCTTCGCGTATGGAAGAAATCTGCTGGGACATCCACTGGCTCTGAAAAATCACCATAGATGTAAGTTTTTCAGTGGTTATTTGGTATATTATGTCGAGATCGCTTGCATAGCGATAAGTCAGCCTGTTGTTTACCTATTAACTGCGTATCCTTTCTGTATTTCCTGTCTTTTGTATTGTTGTTGTTGTTGTTGTTGTTGTTGTTGTTGTTGGTGATGTTATGTCTCTATTAGTTAGAGCTGGGGGATTAGGAGAGTTAGATTTGCAATGATGTAGTTAGGTAGGCAAACTGTTTTTTTTAATAATAATACTTAATTACTAGCCACACTAATTATCCTACTGCCCTAAGATACTTAGCCCACGGAGAAATACTATGTAAGAAAAGTTAAAAAAATATTAAAGTTCAACTTATCGCGTGAGCGTGAGCGATCCTATAGGGAACAGGGTGATCCCTATTTAAGACATCGAATATAGGCCCTGACTCGCTCTGGAACCTTTTCACGGTAATTGATTAATTACACTTACAGTGAAAACGTTATACCGGCGGTTGGTCACGAATCACGCACGATTCAGTTACTTCGGTGGTACTTAAATTTATCTAAATGGTTCTTGGTCTTTGGACCTTTTTTATGTCATTGGTACCTATAGGCAAACGAGCGCACAGCCCATCTGATGGTAAGTGGTCATTCCGGCCCATGGACACCGAAATCCTATAATCCCCCATTAAGAAACTATAAGATCTCGAATGCGTTACCTACGCTGAGGTCTAAGACGGAATACCTCTGTGCCAAAAATTTCACCGGCTGCGGCGGCTCGGCTTGATTCCATCCAACATAGAATTGGATGGAATGGAGTGCGTTGTGTATTTTTCATTAAAAGTAGGTTCGTAAAGAGAAAACCACGAGTTTAATCTAGTTTTCTACTTTTCTCTGCAGATGGCAACGGGCTAAAGCGCTGCGTGAATATGTGGGACGATGGCTGCATCAACGGTCAACTTGGAGGGTCTGGTGGGTCAATCTTTCCCACTACCATAAAGCGCTAGAGATCCCGGCACGGATCTTGAGCGGTGAGCGAAAGTAGAGGGGATTTCTGCGCATGTTTAATTGTTTTCACTTCTGATGCTCTTAAAATGTTACTTTAGTCTCTGCACATCGGGACTAAAGCTCTTTTTTAGTCTCTAGGGACTAAAGTAAAAAAATTTTCATTGACATTGGAAACCCGCCTAAACAGCCAACCACAGAGTTTGTGAAAGGAGGATTATTCCCATTTCCAGTGAACCTAGAGAATTTCTAGGGCGTGAAAAAACGATTTAATTTCGTGAAACACGATTTAATGATTACGAATACCTATGAATCTTGTTTTATTTAAAGTGAATACATTTAATAATGCATGACCCAATTAGTTTTAAAATATTTTGAATCTGTTGGCTAAATATCATTCAAAACGTCACGTGATAAAAAAACAGGTCAAGTGCGAGTTGGACTCGCGCACCGAGGGCTCCGTACCTACAAACTTGATGATGCAAATTTAACAATACAAACTTATTATTTGCGGTTGCTGAAGTAGACACGGCTACTGCGCCAACCGCAAATGATAAGTTTGTATTAGTAAATTGGCTGTTTTTGCACCAAAATATATAATATTTATGGTTATCAGATTTTTTCCTGTACGTGTCCTGTAAGACCTTGCTTCTGGCCAAATTTCATGATTCTAGGTCATCGGGAAGTAGCCGGTTATCTACTTTGTTATAATAAATATCGTAATTTTGTATGGAACTTCGTTTTTTTTCCTCGCATTCGAAGTGAAAAGCAGAGTGTTTAACGCGTGACTAAACAACCATAATGACACTCGAACTATAGCCACCCTCGCTCCGCTCGGGTGGCTAAACATCTCGTGTCATAATGGCTTGTTTTAGTCCCTTGATAAACAATCTACTATTACGACTGAAGGGCCAATAAGCTCGTGCGCGCACGACAAAGCGCCCGCCGCCTCTGCCGATGAGACCTTATTTTCGACTTCTGCGCATCGAAGGCAACCGCTCAAGTTTCGTGCCGATTCCTACGAAGTAATTCAAGGATGTGTGTGAAGTCTCCAATACGCCCTGGACCCGCGTGGGGACTATAGCCTAAACCCTCTCGCGAGAGAGAGTAGGCCTGAGTGTGCCTAGCAGTAGGACGTAAATAGGCTGCTGTGGTTGTGGTGGTTGTGACCCTGTTCTAAAAGAGGTTATAGGTATTCGTACCTTTCCAAAAATAGGTTGTGTTCTAGGTAGCGACGACTACTACCTAGGAGGCGGCTTCAACCCCGGCAAGCGCTGCGTCAACATGTGGGACGAAGGCTGCATCAATGGACAGCTCGGCGGATCAGGTAATTTACAATTCTACAAGATTGATCATAAAAAAGCAAGGTAAACCTAGAAAGACAACCTTCAAACAAATCAGCATACGCCCAATAAGTGTTAAATGCGATAATAGATGTCGCTGCCTAGGTAGCCTGTATGAAAATTTGAACTCCAAGAAATGAACTAAATTTTAGGTAGGTATAGCACGACACAACTAGAAGGCGCGCGGATTAAGCAATAACAGACTCTGCGTCAACGGCTTACGTGCTTCGCTGCGCGCCTTCTAAGTTGTGTTCTGCTAGACACCTACGACGTCGAAAGCACCCGTTCCGTTTCTTCCAGGAGGCGATGACAACTACCTGAACGGCGGCTTTAACCCCGGGAAACGATGCCTCAACATGTGGGACGACGGCTGTAGCAACGGCCAACTGGGCGGATCAGGTAATCTCACCATATCAGCCCATTAAGTACGTCCCACTGATGGGCACAGGCCGCGGCTTCGGCACCGGGAAACGCTGCCTCAACATGTGGGACGACGACGGGTGCATAAACGGCCAACAGGGTGGATCAGGGCCTATATTCGAAGTCTTAGGTAAATAGGGATCACGATGTTCGCTGTTCCCTATAGGATCGCTCACGCGTCAAGTTTAAATCTAGCTGCTTAAGGCCGTTTCTATACCCAGCTCAGCCGTCACTGTCACTCGTGCAACGAGTGAAAGAGAAAGCGCTACGCACAGAACGCCCGATTTACTTAGTATTTGACGCGTTTTAATTTCTATAAAAATACCGTCTAAAAACATGGCATATAATATGGATATTTTTTCTGTTTTATTTAGTTTTACACTGTTTGATATAATAAACTGATGGAGTAAAGTTCGAGTTAAGAGGTTATACCTACTTTGGAATTAAATTGAAACGAGCGAAGTTTCGTGAAACGTGTAACGAAAGCTGTCAATGTAAGGATGATATAATCAAATATAACACCTACCTACCTAAATAAGCTGTTCTAGTGATGGTGGAATGCTGGTCATAGGCCTTCCCAGTTCCCTAGTCAGTTAAACCGGTCCTGCGCCTGTCGCATCCATTAGTTCCCAGTTTTCGTTTCATCTTGTTGGAGGTGTATCGATAGCGTAGCGAAGTTTCAAGTAGGTACCTAAATAAAATAAGAACGGCTCATATGCGAAGGTAACTCTGTATAATCTGTCTGTTAACTCTTCACGCTTAAACCGCTGGACCGATTTAGACGAAATTTGGTATGGAGATAGTTGGAATGTGGGAAAAGACTCAGGATAGTTTTGATCTCGGAAGAAAGCATAGTTCCCGCGGGAACGCGTTAAACGAATCCCAAGCGAAGACACCGGGAGAAGCAGCTAGTAAGTAAAGCTATCAGGGCTTGTAACCGGTTTTTGCCCCCATACAAATAAACCGGCTTTCATCGTTCTTTTGTTTACTATTTCATGTTTAATAAGGCGATAAAATAATACGAAGTAATAACCTAAATAAACACTATGGAGTTCCACATAAAGAGTATAAAATAATTCTAAATATTTGGCTATTTCGGGGGTTTTTTAATTAACCGGTTAAAAGCCCAGAAAGCTATAATTTCGAAAAACACTAATCATACTTCATTTCCAGGTGGCGACGACTACTATCTCAATGGAGGATTTAATCCAGGCCGTATTTAGGCGAAACTTTTAATATTCTGAACACTCGATAGCTTCCTTTGTTTCATTATAATTTAATCAACAGATTTTTTTCTTTGGAATGCCTTTTTTTATAAATACCGCATAGCGCTTACAAATGGCAGTGAGCCGTAGATGCTGTGAGGCTTGTTGATTTTTGTGTCTTTGGTGTTGGTTGTACTTAATTATCGGATAAAAATTGAGAACTCATTTTTATGATTTTTTTTTACAAAATGACCAACCTACCAGCACTACGCCCTCCTATTACATCCCAGTGCTGGGCACACACAGGTCTCTCATTACGAATGGGTCTGGGGTCCCTCTCCAACCATCCAAATAATAGGTGCCTAACGTTTTTTTTTTACTTGATCACAAATGATAACCAAATAAATGTATGTAATCAAAATTTATTACTTACCTACAAATGAGTGCCTTGAGCACAATTTCCTTACATAAACAACATATAAAAATATTTAAATTTCTTCATATTTTGCAGCACATTTTGCAATTATATTGCTACAATATCCAATTCCATATATGTATAATTCTATGTATATCTAAAAATACCTTACAATGTAATGCTTGAATTCAATTGGTTATACGCTGAAGTGTTAATCGCTTGGCAAGTATCAAGAAGGGCAATTCACAGTGTACTTGAACAAAGAAATAGATGATACTTGAGATTTTCAGGATTAAGAACTAGATAAGAATTAAAGTATCAAGGCAAAGAGTACACTGGAATCAAACAAAACACAAACTGGTTATGATTATGATATGGTTACAATGAACTTGTTAATTTATCACATTAAAAGGCAAATGTTTTTTTTACACTGACAATATATGCGTAAGCGGTGGGCTCCAGCATTGCACTTTATATTAAGACACTGACTTACATAATTGTGAAGAAATAAATTAAATACATCATAATGATTTCATTATATAATCAAGTTTATTGTCATTGATCAACAATTTCAGTATTGCTATCACAGTACTCAGTATGAATATCGATTGACTGATAAAAATGCAAATCCTTTGTACATAATGTATTCAGTCTGTTCCTTACATAATAAGAACAATAATAAAAGTTCATTTACGGTGCTCCTAACACATTGCAAAATAGATACCACAATAAATCCAATAGACATTCAATTTAAATAAGTTATTCATAGTATCAATATGTTGGCTTACTTATTTAAATTTTAGATTATTCATTAATATTCTAAATCAAGGTAGCATTCTCAATCCGCTAATATTAAATTGGATGGACCTTTTCCTGCTGAAAATAGGCAATATTCCGAGATCTGGATTACGAGCCCAGTTGGCACTATAGCTATTTATCATAAGTACACACTAACAAACTAAAATTAACTCCCACTGAGTGAACACATTTCTATTAAATTAGACATAAAATTATTTAAAAACAAATATTCCAGGTTAGATTTTAAAGTACGACAAGATTTTGATTTGCCAATTAATTAAAATGATAAATAAATAATAAGAAAGCTGATTTCTTTACTCTTAATGGCTCTGCCCTTGCCACTGCTCCTGCGCATATTGCGGTAACTCCATTGGCAGTTTATTGTATCCTGTATGCATAGGAGCAGGTTGGGCTTTTGGAGGCCCGGCTTGCCTAAACTTAGTAGAGTACTTGTAAAAGTCTGACATCTCAAATGGCTTAGTCTCTTCTCTGTAAGGTATACATTTACCCTGTTCAATAACAGTCATATTTTTTGGAGAGTCCAAATTTGATGATATTGGAGACAGTACTGATGGACTTTGTGACTGGTTCGGACTTTGCATGGCCGAATGGCGGCCTGTAGATATCATAATTTCATAAGTCTGTGCATTGCCTATACTTGAAGTTCTTTTTAAACTGGAACTCTTTTTTAATAATGGAGGCTCTGCTCTGGTTGGTGAGTCTAACGAAGTTTCATACCACTGCTTTTCTCGAACTTTGGAATCTTGTGACACAGGTGAAAATTTGTTCATGCTGACCGAATCAAAATTTCCTTGGGAATACCCTGATATCTGACTAGTAGGACTCAAGGCATCTGGGTACCCTCTTCTTTCGTGGACATAATCATCTGTAGCTACTTGCAAAGGCATATGCATTGGCCTTGCTGTGTTCCTTTCACGTAATGGCAGGGTATTAGGTACAGTCGCAACTCTCTCCATCGGCACATGCATTCTATCTACTGGCTGCTCTTGAATATCAGGCTGAGATCTGTGTTGATACATCGGTAAGGGTGGCCTATAAGCATCAGTGATATTCTCTAAATGCTGGTTGTAATCACTGTGTGAAGTCAGATGATAAGTTTGTGTCCGTTGTAAGGTATTTCTTCGAGTGCCTTCAGGTCTCCTCTTTGATTGAACTTGCATTTGATGGTGATGTGACAATCCACCTAAATGCTGACTTTGAGCTTTCAAATGTGAGGCATATTGGTATAGAAGGGCACTGTTTCTCATTCCATTATGCTGCTGCATTTGCTGAGGTGCAACTGCACTATGAGTATAATGGGTAGTAATATCAGGATGGCTTGAGCTGAAGTGGGTCTCTCGCAAACGAGTCACATTGTGAGCCTCTGGAGCATTATTATAGTAAATTTTATTCATATACTCAGTAGTCATGGTATGGTGCCTGTAAACTGGAGCCTGATTAACATCAGTATGTAGGTTCTCATTGACAGGTTCATGCCGACCAGCGAGTGCGGGATAGGTGTGAGACGTGTGTATAGAAAACGTATCTGTATTCCTCTCTTGCGGCGGGGATGGGAAGAAATTGGAACAACTGGTTTCCGGACGTCGCATGTGCCTGGGGTGTCCACTTTTCGTTGACATACCGGAAATTGAGGGCGTCGACAATCTGTGAGTCAGATTCTTTCTCAGATTCTGTTCAGAGTCGTGCAAACGCTCACCTGGAGTCGTTCTGAGACGCCTCGAAGAGTTATCCGAGCCGTCTTGGACATCATTGCCGTCTGTTGATCTGTTGGCACTTTGTATGCTGTTCAACCTTTCCCTAGGCACCTCCGGGCTTAAAGGTGCCTCGGGCGGCATGATGCCGGTTAGTTGGACTTCTTGAACACATAATTTATATAATTCCTCGTTTTTTGTGGCTAAAAGCTGCTCCAATTCTTTCTTTCTTGCTTGCAATTTCAACAACTTGTCCTGTTTATCCGAATGCAGGTCGCTACCCATCGTGCTCGTACCCATATTCAAAACGTAAATTCAAACACACAAAACATTAGTGGAGTTATATTTCTACATATAAATAAACAAGAAATCACTAATGAAATTAAAATAAACAAAGAAAATTCCTTATTTTAGTGCAATGACACAACACGCGCAGCCATGTTTTTTTACAGATTAAAAACCTTAAAACCAAAGTTAAAATTAAAAACTTTAATGTCATTTTTGTGTTTCGTTTTGATAATTTATTTATAACTTCATATTGACGTTTTTGTAATTAAATTGTTTGCTTATTTATAAATAAAATGTAAAATTCATAAGTTTTTAAAATAAATAAATATAAAAGCACTCTTTATATGAGAGCGATCAGCGAACAAAACGCAATAAAGTGACAGAGAGCACGTAGAAACGTCATGCTTATCAATTTCAAGGTTGCTCCACGGCCGATTGGAGTGATCATGTAAATTTCTTCCCAGTGCAAAATATAGCGTAATTTCCCGGCCCCGCTCCCTCCACATACTCCCAAACCTGCAATAAATTCAAAATTATAGTATAATAAACTAGGACTATGTCTAAGGTATACAAAACCCTTATCACTGCCTGCGATAGATTCGTTCCTACATCTTTACGTCCGCTGTGGAACCATGACGCTGGTAAGTGGTTTTAAAATTTTTATAAATTAAAAATTTGTTTTATACATGCTTAGGAAACGAAATCTTATAATCATTTTGTTATTTTAGGACCGAAAACAGTATTCTTCTGGGCCCCAGCATTCAAGTGGGTAAGTTACTGCGGAAATAGTGAAGGTTGATCTATTATTATTTCGTAACCTTGTATAGGGGCAGATGGCATTTATCTATCATATCTCTGTCTTTTTGGGTCGCAGTCTCTTGTTAGTTCCCTTTAAATATTTAGAACATGATATTTATGGTTTGATGCATTTATAATTACATTATAACAGTCATCTACCTGAGTTAGGGACTTTCTGAATTTATATTAGTACAGTCAGGTTCCTTGATATGTGAACACTTTTGGACCTTGTTAGAATGGAGTAAGATGCAAAAGTGTGTATTTATTGGAGAACTCGACTGTCCATGTAGTCATTATATAGGTATTTACTTATTATGTAACAAACATAATATAAAACAAATTTCATACCTTCATACCTATTTAACTCTTTTTTCATTTCTAGGAACATTTTGTAACATACTGTATCGGTATTTAGTTAATTTTATTTCTAGTATATAACATACAAAGCATCTTGAATATTTGGGTTACTTTGCATTTGCATGTAAAAACCATGACTTTTAAAAATATCATTTGAGATTTCACAAATAGGTAAATACCTCAAGGAAAACCTCAGAAATATAGTAATTTCTGTCTCATAATATCATCATTAAACCGTGGACTTTTTCATTACTCACTATGAGAAAGAACTGTTACATTGAATGTCTATTTTTATTCAGCAATCCAACCAACATTCTTGATTGCATGTCATCTTAGTAAGGTGACTGAAAATAGTTTGCAATTTTACCACATATTTTTTTAAATCAATATTATGCCTGAGAAAAAAAATTCTCAGGCATAATAATGATCACTTTTTTGACGTGATAACGTCTTATAAATTGATGAACGCTGGCTGCGCTCACGTAAAAGCATGATGCAATGTATGTCCCACGTAATGAGACATATTCATTAATATTTTCTTATGACGTTATCATGTAAAATTATCGTCCATAAACTTTATAGATAACCGATTTTTTTTTTGTATGATATTCAAATACATACAATATGGGATGTTTTAAAAAGGGTGTCATTAAATATATACGGGACTGGCAACGCATTGGTGACGCCTCTGGTGTTACTAATGTCTATAGGCGGCGGTAACCGCTTTCCATCAGGTGGGCCGTCTGCCTGTTTGTCCGTCTATAATAATAAAAAAAAAACATTAACTTTCTAATTTGTTGTCTTATCTCATCCAACTATATTCCATGAACATGTCACAACTAACATAGCACTTTCCAGGTGTCATTGTATTGTCTCATTTCCGATCATCCTTTCAGGGTTTGGTGCTAGCTGGGTTGGGTGACATCAATCGGCCGGTGGAGAACTTGTCCATACCCCAATCTCTGTCCCTCGCAGCCACCGGGCTCATTTGGTCTCGTTACTCCCTTGTGATCATCCCTAAAAACTATAGCCTGTTTGCTGTCAATGTCTTTGTGGCCTGTATAAACGTGTACCAAATCGGTAGGCTTGTACGACACAATCAGTCTCAAAAAGCGATTATCGAAAAGTGTGATTAGTAAATTATACGGGTATTTACAATGGGATAGATATGGTATAGCGTCTAGTAATATATTCCTCACATTAGCCGTAGACATTACTCGAAAAAAAAATAGCTACAGCTTAAGACATTTTCTTAAGTCTGGCATTGTTTGTGCGTAGCTAAAGAATAATTGCTTGAATTCACACTTTGCAAACAAATTTGTATTTCAAAGTCACTGGTTTTGGTCAGGAATTACTAGCGCATCTTATTGAATATAAAAATCTCAGTGGGCTATAGTTAAGTTATTTATTCTCTTTACTTAATTATAAACGGCATGTAAACAAGTATAATAAACCCATGTAGTTTTCTTGGGATCGCATTATTATGTACTAAAATGATCTAAAGTGTTAGTGAAACTCTGTGACCTTATTTACATATGTTGAGGCGCTTTTGCCCAAATTGTTGCTAAAAATTATAATGTGTCACAAAAAGTGGGGGTTTGCATTAAAAAAATATATCTATGAAAATTAAAAAAAACCTTGTCTTGTTATCGCAAATCGTAAGAGACATGCTCTTATTTAACCAGTCTCAAGATTATTGTTATAAACAATGTCTTTAATCTACTATCTGAAATGGGTAACTGGGTAAACCTCTAGAATACAGAAAGTTAAAACTATAAATAAATAATAATAATAATAAATAAATATCTTGGGACATTTCACACATATTGACCTAGCCCCAAACTAAGCAAAGCTTGTACTATGGGTGCTAGACAACGATATAAATACTTATATAGAGAAATACATACATATATAAATACTAAACATCCATCAAGCATCAAAGATTAACAAATGGAATTAAACTAATTAAATTAAAATAAAACTTGTTAATGACAATTAGCTATTATACACATAATATACTGTATAGATTAACAATCATAAGGAGAATAAAATTCAACATGTTATTCCCTACCTGTGATAAAAAGATAGGTATGTGTGTCACGTTATACATACTTACATTATACAATGTTGAGACACATATCATTACAATTGTAATTAATGTAAATCATTAAATCGATGTTATTGTAATGTGTCGTATTTTTGTAACGCCTTTACTTGAATATAATGTTTTGTTATAACCATTATTTTCTTATTTCTTTGCGTTCATCTACTAATGTTGTGCTGTGTTCCACGATCTCGATTTCATGCATTTTGTAATTAAGTTCCAAATATACTTAGCTAGCTTTTTCCCGCAACTTCGTATGCAGAGAGAGATATTAACATGTAAAATCCCGTTTTTTTCCGATCCCGTGGAAATTTCGGGAAATCCTATCTTAGTGCTCCCCTACGTTCCCTAAGGAATCTGCATGCCAAATTTCAGCTCTCTACGACCAGTAGATTCGGCTCTGCGTTGATCAATCAGTCAGTCAGTTTCTTGTTTTATATACAGGGTGGAAAGATCGAATGCCACATGGATGGCAACTACCTTAAATATTGTAAATAGCACATTTTGTGTAAGGGATACTTTCCTTTGTTTTTAAAAACAATAAATACTGCATTTAAGGATTTATGAAAAATCGCTTGCCTCAGTCGGGACTCGAACCGCTCAAATGTGACAAAATAATGTGCTGTATTTTATGATGCAGATTGAAAGGGTTACTGATAAGGTTCATTTTTCTCTAAATAACAAATACAATCAGCATAACGGAAGGCCATGAAAATTGTAATCGAAAAATTAAAACACACGGGGCTCATTTTGAACAACTACTTTAGTTAGCAAGGTTTTAGTAAGATTATTAATAGTACATTACACACCTAGGGCGGTCAAGTAAAGAAAGTCTCAGATCGCGGGTAATTGAGGCCCGAGCCGGAGGCGAGGGCTATAATCTAGCGGTCTGAAGATTTCTTTATGACCGCCCGTGGTTAGTATACGATTTTACGTCACCACCTGGCCGTGAAGAGGGATTTTTCGTAGCGCCCAAGGGCGATAAATCCCGCTTTTCGGCTTGGTGTGACGTAAATGAATATTGTTTTATTTTGTGTGTTTTAATTTAGATAGATTAGGTAGCTGCCTAAATTGGCAAAGTAATTCATCCATATAAATTGCTTGTTGCTTAGTTAAATTAATGCCCAATATAAGTCACTAGCTGTTTCCCGCGACTTAAATGTAAAAATCCCATTTTTTCCCGTGCCCGTAGGAATTGCGGGAAATCCTCTCTTAATGTTCCTCTCCACTCCCCAAGGAACCTACATGCCAAATTTTAGCTCTTTACGACCCGTGGTTTGGCATGCAGTCTGCATATGGACGTCATCGACTGTAAAAGTACAGTCAGCAGCAAAAGTAGACACTCGAGCCCCCAAGATGTTCTGCCTACACACGCTCTTATTGCTTAGAGAATAAGAGCTTGTAAAAGGATGTTTTCGAGTGCTCTATTTAAACACTCCCTCCCTAAAGCAGTGTATCGTTATTTAGATATATGGGAAATTCCGTAATTCCCATACCTATATCCCTATTACTAATATAGCATCGAGAAAGGAATTCAGGAAAATCCAAGAATGGGTGAGTCGACCACAGTTATAAGCATCATGTTACCTACAATCATGCATGTTTTTAACAAAGGTGCATGCAGTAAAAATAATAATGGGTGCTCATTTTATATATACCTATTTATTTAGTAACCAAAAAACCATTTTATGACTTGGTGGAAACAATTTAAGCCTAAAAATAATTGGGTACCTACGTATTGTATTTGGGCCATGCTTTGTAGTGTAGGCACCTAGACCCAAAAGCCGAAATACTAGCTAGCTAAGTACAGTAGATTAATAGTAACACCTAGTATAATATTGGTAGAGATCTTCTACTATCCCCAAGTCCCGCGCCTTGACATTTCAAAACGTTTCAGTGTATTTAAAAAGCACCACCAACACTCTCAACACATGTGTGCGTGCTGAGACAGCCATCAACTATGCGTTGAGAGTGTTGGTGGTGCTTTTTAAATAAAATAAAATAAATTGAAGCGTTTTGAAATGTGAAGACGCGGGACTTTAGATAGTAGAAGATCTCTAGTGCCTAATAAACGTGAAGCTGTGAAGCCGTGGTGGCCTAGTGGTTCGACCTACCGCCTCTCATGCAGAGGGTCGGGGGTTCGATTCCGGCTCGCACCTCTAAGTTTACTTATAGGTATGCGAAATTCAATTTGAATTAACCATTGTGCTTTTCGGTGAAGGAAAACATCGTGAGGAAACCTGCACGCATCTGCGAATTAATTCAAAGATTTGTGTGAAGTCCCCAATCCGCACTGGGCCCGCGTGGGGGCTATAGCCCAAACCCTCTCGTGATGAGAGGAGGCCTGTGCCCAGCAGTGGGACGCAAACAGGCTGTAGTAGTAGTAGTAATAAACGTGAGTAGTTATAACTAGTTATTGTGTTTAACTACTTAATTACCTTGCTTAGCATTACCGGGGGCTGTATTGGAACCGATACACACTGCTGGGCAAAGGCCTCTTCTCGTCTCGAGAGGGTTTGTGCTATAGTCCCCACGCGGGCCCAGTGCGGATTGGGGACTTCACACACATCCTTGAATTACTTCTTCGCATGTGCGTGCAGGTTTCCTCGCGATGTTTTCCTTCACCGACTAGCTCAGCTTTGCTACTGCTTGCCTTTGCATCCTGTTTAGAAGAAAAATGCTCTGGGATCTCAACAATACGTAAGTTTAATCCTGGATTGCATAAAAAAGTTAAAGTCCATTAAATATGACGAAGTATAAATCAATGACGAAGCTTGCAGCGGATAACGGTATGTTTTTAATGATAACTACATCAAATTGTACATAATGACGATGCAAAAGTGATTGTAAAATCCTAGTTGAATAAACGTTTTTTTATCTTTTATCTTTATCTTTTTATGGCGCCAACTGTCATACTGTCATACCATATAGAAAAGTTTTTTTTTGTGACAATCCATCGTCCATAGCTAAATATTTAACGGACTTTTTTTTTATGCAACCCAAGCTTAGCTGATGCCAAGATGATGGTATCGCCCACTAAGTTTCTAATAAATTCTATCCTAAAAATGCGAAAGGGAGTTCATTTTGTTCGACGCAATAACTTAACTGGGGCTATATTCGAATTCGAAGTCTTAAATTGCTTATCTGAAGTGCTGTCAGCTATGTCTACATACTTAAATGCTGACTGTCCTGTCCCACTTATGTTTGCAGAAGTGCCTAATGATAATTTAAGAACACAAAAGTCCCAGAACAGCACGACGCAATAAATAAGGCGCTGGGCGAAGCACACTTACTAGCTCATCATCTTCATAATTATTGATACCATCCTTAAAATATTCAACAAGTCAATCCGCTCCGCCCCCACGTGGCTTATTGCCCGTACGCCTTGTGGGGGGTCTTTTAGATCTTTTTAAGGTTCCGAACCTCAAACGGTAAAAACGGATCCCTTTATAGGATCACTCGTGTGTTTGGGTACTTGAATCTCAACAAAACCGAAGCACCTCAAAACATGAAACAAGCCATAATGATCTTCAACCTTTTTCCAGGCTTTAGTTCTGACTTCCATCGACCAGTTCCGTCGGCCCATCGAGACGGTTTCAACCACGCAGTCGGGCTCACTCGCACTGACCGGGATCATCTGGACCAGATACTGCCTCGTAATAAAGCCTATCAACTATTCCTTGTCTATATGCAACTTCAGTCTAGGCCTGGCCAACGGGGTGCAGTGTATCAGAGCGTTTAACTACCAATTGAACAACCCTAATGCTGTGGAAGTTGTTGATGCTAATGAAAAAGCAGACGTGGTTGAGGTTGAAACTTCAATTCAAGTGCCTAATGGGGGTGAAGTTGACGATTAATAAATACTTAATTTAAATAATACGGATGATTTAGTTTTGTACGTATTGTAGGATAATTTTTATATAGCCAACATCAAGCAGAATATAAGCAGAATGTCAGAATTTGGATGCATTTTTTTTTACATGATAAGATGTACTTATAGGGTTAAGCAAAACTTTATGGCGATATTTTAACCACAGTAACAGTTATCGATTCGATTCTAAGCATGTTTTTTAGGTTTTTATTTTTTTTAATTAGAAAGAAAATTGTATGGCCCAGAATGGGATTGATCGTGTAGCGATACCTTTATCTCATACCAAAATATTTGTTTACCTACTCAAAAAGAAACCTAAAAAACATGCTTCGATTGCTTAGATTCTGTGGGTAAAACATCGTCACAAAGTTTTGCTTGACCCCGTATAATGATCCAGTTATAGAATAGGTACTCGTAACAAAATAAGTACGATAAGAAGGTTAAGACAAACTCAAGATAAGTGATAACCAGTGCCATAAACACAGAGTATTTAATTAGGGTTCCATAAAATGATGAAAACCACCGTACGGTCCAAAGATGTGTGTCAATACAAGTTTTATATCATATAAGTAATAAGGCTATCAAATTTCAATGATAAAGTCATGGTTTTATTGTACCTACTGACTTGAATATTCGAATATTAATGTATACAATGTGAGATTGCTGCATACTCATACTGTGAAATAAAATTTATTTTAAATATTTTTTACACTTTTACTCCACTGTCAGAATCGAATTTATTTTATTAGATATTAGTTTTTTTTTAGACAATATTGGTTCACCATATTTTCATCTTTAACATTGTTGTTTTTTGAACTTATTAAAAACATCCTTTAATTCAGAACTTGCCACTAATCTACTTGACTTAAGGAAATTCCATAAAAATGTTTACATAGCAAACATACGTACCTCACCTACATCTTCCAATAAAAATATTGAAGCTTTACCTAACTACAAAATACAAATTAAGTTCTGTCACAAAAAATATACTTTACTAATTATTATGTTCTACATAAGTAAGAACTTAATTTTAAACGAATTTATAGATTTAGTTGTGTTTAGTTTTAATATCATGTTTACATGGCCATTTTTTGTTGTTGTTTATCAAGTTATTTTCTACATTAAATATTTTAGTTGCAAAGTATTTTTGTTGTTTCGTTACATACATACATACATTCCAAATTAGAAAAGGATTCAGTGTTGGCATAGAGAAGAATACAAGAAGAGTGGCAGAGTCTATATATGTAGTGCGTGCTCTGAAACACGGGTTAACACTAGATCGACATTTAGCGTCCAGTGGCTGAACCCCGATTACCCGAGCGTTTAGCAGTTGCTCCGCTACTTGAAGCTAGATGGCGAGCCGAACGGGGGTTCGGGGTTCGATTCCGGCTCGCACCTCTAAGTTTAGAGATCTTCTTCTATCTAAAGTCCCGCGCCTTCGCATTTCAAAACGCTTCAATGTATTTAAAAAGCACCACCAACACTCTCAACACATGTGTGCGAGCTGAGACAGCCATTCAATTAGTATTGAGAGAGTTGGTGGTGCTTTTTAAATAATAATAAAAAAAATTGAAGCGTTTTGAAATGTGGAGGCGCGGGACTTTAGATAGTAGAACTCTACTTATATGCGAAATTCAATTTTAATTTACCACTGAGCTTTTCGGTGAAGGAAAACATCGTGAGGAAACCTGCACAAGATGTATGTGAAGTCCCCAATCCGCACAAGGCCCGCGTGGGGACTATAGCCCAAACCCTCTCGTGATGAGAGGAGACCTGTGCCCAGCAGTGGGACGCAAATAGGCTGCAGTAGTATTTCCAAGTACATACTAGACATACTAAAACTATACTTTCTAAAAAAGTCCCTATTATACCTCTATTTACGTGTTGTTGCTTATTTGACGTTGATGTCAACTCTATCAGTGGGTAGCGGTATTGTCAAGAAATTTACTGTAAACATTTATAAAAGTAAATGAAATTTAATGGTTTTGCCATTACTTATTGTAAGAGAATATTTTGTTTTTCTTTTCTTTTCAGATTACTCTAACAGTGATTCAGATTGCAGTTTCCGGTCCCGTATCCTTGTCTCTTTCTTAATTTAAATACCTTGCTACCTTCAAATCTTGACTCTATGTGCAGAATCTTATCATAGTCAAACAATACACGACTAGAGATCTTCTACTATCTAAAGTCCCGCGCCTTCACATTTCAAAACGCTTCAATGTATTTAAAAAGCACCACCAACACTCTCAACACATGTGTGCGTGCTGATACAGCCATCAACTATGCGTTGAGTGTTGGTGGTGCTTTTTAAATAATAATAAAACAATTGAAGCGTTTTGAAATGTGAAGGCGCGGGACTTTAGATAGTAGAAGATCTCTACCGCCCATCTGCCTTAAACTGGCATTGGCATAGGCATCTCTGCTGCCATTAACCGCGATTGATTGATGGTTTTGCCATGAATTGAAGTTACTTAACTTCCATAATTCTGAGTGAGTAATTAAGAATATAATCTCTGAATTCCTGGTCAGTTATAAGTTTTATGACTACTTAGATCATGTTTCGCGAGTCCTAAACATACAACCAAAAGTTTGAATACTTCATTGGTAAATTATGAAAAAATATGGTGAATTTATTTCACCATAGAGAATAATGTCTAAAGTCTACAAAAGTTTAATCACAACCTGTGATAGGTTTGTTCCCTCCTTCCTACGCCCCCTTTGGGAACATGATGCTGGTAAGTAAACTATATCATTACCTATAGGTATAAATATTCGGCTTATTATCCTATCGTCGCTTGACAAAAATTAATTTCATCATCATCATCATCATTTCAGCCGATATACGTCCACTGCTGGACCTAGGCCTCCCCCAAGGTCCTGTGCCACTCGCATCCAACGCGTTCCCGCGATTTTTACAAGATCGTCACTCCATCTTGTTGGAGGCCTACCGACAGCTCGTCTACCGGTTCGCGGACGTCACTCCAGAACTTTCTGGACCCATCGTCCATCAGTCCTGCGAGCAATGTGCCCCCGCCCACTGCCCCTTAAGGTTCGCGATGCTTCGGGCTATGTCGGTGACCCTACTGCGGATATCCTCATTTCTGATTCTATCACGCAGAGAAACCCCGAGCATAGCCCTCTCCATTGCCCTCTGGGTGACTTTGAGCCTTCTTATGAGGCCCATTGTAAGCGCCCACGTCTCGGAACCATAAGTCATAACTAGCAACACACACTGGTCGAAAGTTCATTTTTTTATTTTATTTTAGGACCAAAAACCATCTTCTTTTGGGCACCAGCCTTCAAATGGGTGAGTACAGAGTAGGTACTCCAATATGTACACACTTTTACACCTTAGGTACTCCATTGTAAGAAGTTCCAAAAGTGTACCGCCTACATACTGCCTATTTTATAGCGGTATATTGCCACCCATTTGTGATGCGAAAGATAACCAGGCTCTATTTGAAGTTTTAAATAGGGAAAGAGACATTCACAATCCCTGTGCTCACGCGTCACGGCGCACTAAATTGAACTTTAAGTCATCTATTTAGCGCTTAAAGTGCGCCGCGATGCGTGAGCGCAGGATTGTGAATGGCTCTTTCCCTATTTAAAACTTCAAATAGAGCCCCAGTAGTTTTTCAATACGAGTAGCGCTGTGGCGCACATAAAAACTATACCTATTGGTCGTCTTCCGCGTCGCAAAAGGATGGCTCAACGCAATACCGCTGGATCTAGAATTTTGAAGGGGAACAATTCAGAAATGGGTGCTTTTAGCTGAAAGATCCTCCTTTCTTGAATTCGATTAAAATATCCCAATTACAATAATAGGATACGTAACGATGAAGACTATACACTTTTGAACCTTATTACAAAAGTAAAGTTGAGGTTAGCACGACACTGTTGTGTTCCAGTAGGGGGTTAAGGCAGCCGGTGAAATTTCTAGCACAGAGGCATTCCATCTTAGGCCTCAGGGTAGGCAACGCATTCGAGATCTTATGGTTTCTTAATGGGGGATCAAAGGGTTTCGGTGTTCATGGGCCGCAGTGACCACTTACCACTTTTTGCCTATACCATCGACATAAAAAAAAGCAACATTGTAAGCGCGCGGCGAGGCTCTTAAGCCGTCGACGCAGACTCTATTATTGCTTAATCTGCGCGCCTTCTTACTTGTGTCGTGCTATAGATATAACATCTTATAGATAGGTGAACGCCGGCTTCACGCACGAAAAAGGATGACTCATTGTCACGTTCCGCCTGAGCCGAGCGCGGAACAAGCGATAGAGACGCACGATCGGCCTAAGCGTGACGTTATCACAAAATTATAACCCGTAAAACGACTTTACAGACAACCAATTTCCTTTTACATCACCCTTGGCCGTAAAGTGAGATTTACTGCCCGCTACGCGGAGAGAAAATCTCACTTCTTGGCCAAGGCAAGACGTAAAACTTTTGACAAACCACAGGAGGTAATTCGTAAAGCCCCAGATCTGTAATGTACTATTTCATTCCCAGCGATCATTTCAGAGCCTGGTGCTAGCTGGCCTGGGCGACATCAACCGGCCCGCCCAAACCCTCTCGCTGTCACAATGCGGGTCGCTCGCTGCCACCGGAATAATCTGGTCCCGTTACTCCCTAGTGATAAAACCTAAGAACTATACGCTGTTCGCTGTGAACGTTCTAGTGGCGGCTATAAACGTGTACCAGATTAGCAGGATCATGAAGCAGAGGAAAACTTAGACGAATAAAGTGTAAAATGACGACACGATTTTTGAAAAAAAAAAAAAACTGCGTACAAACATTTGATATACCCAGTGTGACTCACAAACAGCTCATAAGCTAAAATACATCAAGCCGTTTCATCTACAGAGCGTGTCAAAGAAATATACATGCATAAGACTGTCAATACAGTTCGGTACAGTTCGGTACACCTTACAGTACGGCGTACATCGGAAATAGCCAGGTAGCTTCAAATTTTCATATTTCGCCTGTACAGCGCCATCTAGATGTTGCTCATGGAGTTATTTGTATGCAGGCTACCTAGGGGCCGTTCAAGTATTACCTAAGCAGATTTTTTACCATTTTTTACCCCCCCGCCCCCCTTGTCATCAAAAGTAAGCAAAGGTCTTACCCCCTCCCCCTATGCTTACGTAAACATTTTTAGTTATAAATGTTTTTTTATATTGTCATTTTAAAAATAGGAAAATCCATGGAAAGATTAGGTTTAACTGATACACATCATACAGTAAGGGACAAAAATATTATAATCAGAAATAATATAATATAATATAATAGATGCATTAATTAGACAAGTGAATAGCGCGCGGTAATTTAGGGAAATTACCGCGCGGTAATTCCCCTAATCGGTTCTCAAAGCGAGTGCCTAAACATGCATTATTTGCGGAAATCCCCGAAAATGCGTTTCGTTTTCACGCATAGACAATGTGAGGGTTGCCATTCGTGTAAAAAAGTAAATAACTAACGATGACGTAATCATCATCTAGACCCCCCCTCCCCCCATGTCATCCAAAATAAGCAAAACAGGGACGACAAAATCGGAAAAGAAGGCAGTCACTACCAACTGGACCAATCCAGCCGCCATTATAGAGGAGATTTATAATTAAGGGCAGGACAATGCTCATGGCAATATTTGAGGAAAGTGTATGAGTAACCCATAACACATACTTAATATTATAAATGTGGAAGTCTGTGTGGCCTTCCTTCACGCCGAAACTTCTGAACCGATTTGAATGAAATTTGGTATGGAGATAGTTCGAGACCCTGAGTATAACAGGACGCGTTGTCCACGGGTCAAATCAGGGTTTCAATACTTCAATTATTGAACCATTGAAATAAGATTTGAATAGTTATTATAACTATAACTAAACTAAACGTATAGTGTCATCGTGTACGCCAATTTTAAGTCTTCGCAGAACGAAGTTTCAGACAAGTGACAACGGCTAGTTAAAATATAATGGGATTTTTTTTACCCGACTGCGCACCGCAAAGGAGGGTTATGTGTTTACCTGTCTATGTATGTATGTATGTATGTATGTTTGTATGTATGTATGTTTGTTCCTTTGTGGCACACTAGAGATCAAACGCGTGGGTCGATTTTAATGAATCATACGTCAATCGATTCGTCTGAATTGCGCGAGTGTCACTGAAGATATGAAATTTATCAAAATTCAAAATGGCGGCTACCAGACGCCATATTGCACAAAATAAAAAAATAAAAGTCAACCAAATATGGCATGTGAGGTATCGTTGAATAGGTATTTAAAAATCATTATTAGGTTTCTTTGACCATTTTTCAGACAAAAGAACCGTTTATGATTTATAACGATTCAAAGTTCCTTTACTAACCACGTAAAGTAGGTACCTACCTATCCACCCAGTAGTACATCCGTTCGAATTAGCAACACAGGAAATAATCTAGACCAACGAGTCTTCAAGCAGGTCACGACGACTATAAAATACTTAATAATAATGTTTTTCATAAATCTCAAACTTCAATCAAGTACGTACGCATGTGCAATGTAGTGTACCAGTAGCGTCATCTATCCGTTGACTTGAAGACTTTTAGTTTCGTTATTACATTTAAAGTGTCAATAGTGTGTGTGATACAGTGAAATATAACCTAATTGATTATAGGTACCAATTAGGTACACTAGTCAGTACTCAGCGCTCGTAAATAAATAAAATAGCTACCTAATACTCTTATGTAGTACCAGTAGCGCCATCTATCGGTTGACTTGAAGAATTTTAATAGGTTCAGGCTTATGTAGCGTTTTGAGCCGGGTTAGGTCTCTAGAGGGATTAATAATCAGTAATTTAGATCATCGCAAGCTACTTAATAATCCCCACGATAGCAACTCTCTCCATGAAATGACAAGATTGCGGAATTTACGGTCTTTTAATCCCTAACTAAAAATAATAAAATAAAAAAGTTAATTAAAAAAACCAAAAAACCCGACTGCGTAAAAACTAAAAAGAAAAAAACAAGACTACTTAGTTCAGTAGTAGCTAGGATTATGTTAAGTAATTGATTGCTATTGAGGAATCTAAAGATGCCTACAGTCGGGACCCATTTAAAATCTAGGTTAAAATGTTACAAATAATGGGTCCCGATAGTAGGCATCTTTAGATTCCTCAATAGCAATCAATTACTTAACATAATCCTAGCTACTACTGAACTAAGTAGTCTTGTTTTTTTCTTTTTAGTTTTTACGCAGTCGGGTTTTTTGGTTTTTTTAATTAACTTTTTTTTATTGGAAATTTTCGACTGACGTCGTTTGATATGTTATTGTTTATCTGGACAGCAAAGTTGTTTTACTCATTGTTTACACGTTCTTGAGCGTATCGGTCTAGAGCTAAGATAATTGTAAAAATAAACCTACATGGTATGGTAGTAAAAAAAAGAACATAATTTTCCTTACACAATACTTTTATTTGCCGTCTTCGTCCAGTCACATAAACATCATACTTTTCGTCGCGAAAAAATAAACTAAGCACCTATTCACTGTTTTCTCCATTTCTGAAACTTCTCAAAAAGGATTCAATTTCCCTTTTTTCTGCATATCTTTTTCCATTCACTCTGCCTTTTTCTTATACATATTCCTATGGTTACATCCACAAATAAATACCAAAATAGTTACAAAAACTATTCCTCAGCCAAGCCAAGTAACCTATCTAAACCTACAGGCTCAAACGTGCGTCCACTATCTCTCGAATACATAATAACATTCCTAATGACATAACACTGCATGTCATTTCCAATTCTATACAACGGCCTGCCCTCCCTAGTTTTCCCCACTATAGGAACGTAAGTAATCCCTCGTTCAACGCAACGGGACTCTAGAAGTTCGGAGAACGACTTCTGTTGCGATATAGAGGAGAGGACGTCGGCAATTTTGGTGGACTCCTTCTTCTCTGGCATAGTGAAGCGTGGCGGCGGAGGTGGCTCTACGGAATCGATGTCGGCGCTTCGGTTCATCATGTCGAGGGCTTTTCGGAAGGCGTCGCGTACGCTGGGCTCCTTCAACACTTCTTCGGGGAATATTTTCTGTGGAATGATAATAGATTGTGTTTGTTAACCTTTTTGACGCTTTCACATTTGAATGAAGAGATCAGTCAAACGCCAAGCATGTGAATGAATGAATAAAATTTAACTAAAACCATTGATTTTCTGCACTGAGATGTCAATAAGGACTCCCACCCTTAAATGTAGGTCATCTTCATCATCGTCATCGTTAACTTAGGCACTGGTCCCACCGCGAGCGAGTAAGCTATGAACTATCGGCTATTTTCTAGCTCAAGAAACGAACAAAAGATAATCGCTTTCGTGTAAATAAAAGAGAGAGATATATATTTATAGTTCATAGCTGGCTTGTTCACACCGCCGGCGAAGACACTCTCCCACCGCCCGGCGAGTAAGCGATAATTCCATACAATGTTTACTAGCCGCCCGCTGATTGTCAACTGTTTCTAGTACATAATTTTACTAGTTGATAGCCGAGCTCGCTGATAGTTGGCGGTGGGACCACTGTTTACTAGTTGACCGCCGCGATAAAAGCTATCGACTATAAAACTAATAATAACGAGTAAGCGCCCGTCGCACGCAAACACTCGCTTATAGCTCAGCGTCTAAACTAGTAAAACTATACTCGCTCCTCGCCGCTCGCCCACTAGTTTGTAGTTTATAGTTTCACTCGCTTATAGTTTGTAGCCGGCGGTGGGACCAGTGCCTTAGGGGGGTATCATACTGGTGTCACACTGACTTAAAGGGGTAGAGATCTTCTACTATCTAAAGTCCCGCCCCTCCAAAATTCAAAACGCTTCAATGTATTTAAAAGCACCACCAACACTCTCAACACATGTGTGCGTGATGAGACAGGCATCAACTATGCGTTGAGTGTTGGTGGTGCTTTTTAAATAATAATGAAAAAATTTAAGCGTTTTGAAATGTGAAGGCGCGGGACTTTAGATAGTAGAAGATCTCTATCATAGTGGTGTCATACTGAGTTACAGGGGGTGTAATAGTGACCTTAAACTGCGCGTTGAGCCAGGCCGCCAGCGTCGGCGCCCAGTACCTCCGCCAGTGCTGGCGCCAGGGACTGACCTTGAACTGCGTGTAGGAGGCGAGCACGGCGCGGTGCGGCGGCTGCGCGTTGAGCCAGGCCGCCAGCGTCGGCGCCCAGTACCTCCGCCAGTGCTGGCGCCAGGGACTGACCTTGAACTGCGTGTAGGAGGCGAGCACGGCGCGGTGCGGCGGCTGCGCGTTGAGCCAGGCCGCCAGCGTCGGCGCCCAGTACCTCCGCCAGTGCTGGCGCCAGGGACTGACCTTGAACTGCGTGTAGGAGGCGAGCACGGCGCGGTGCGGCGGCTGCGCGTTGAGCCAGGCCGCCAGCGTCGGCGCCCAGTACCTCCGCCAGTGCTGGCGCCAGGGACTGACCTTGAACTGCGTGTAGGAGGCGAGCACGGCGCGGTGCGGCGGCTGCGCGTTGAGCCAGGCCGCCAGCGTCGGCGCCCAGTACCTCCGCCAGTGCTGGCGCCAGGGACTGACCTTGAACTGCGTGTAGGAGGCGAGCACGGCGCGGTGCGGCGGCTGCGCGTTGAGCCAGGCCGCCAGCGTCGGCGCCCAGTACCTCCGCCAGTGCTGGCGCCAGGGACTGACCTTGAACTGCGTGTAGGAGGCGAGCACGGCGCGGTGCGGCGGCTGCGCGTTGAGCCAGGCCGCCAGCGTCGGCGCCCAGTACCTCCGCCAGTGCTGGCGCCAGGGACTGACCTTGAACTGCGTGTAGGAGGCGAGCACGGCGCGGTGCGGCGGCTGCGCGTTGAGCCAGGCCGCCAGCGTCGGCGCCCAGTACCTCCGCCAGTGCTGGCGCCAGGGACTGACCTTGAACTGCGTGTAGGAGGCGAGCACGGCGCGGTGCGGCGGCTGCGCGTTGAGCCAGGCCGCCAGCGTCGGCGCCCAGTACCTCCGCCAGTGCTGGCGCCAGGGACTGACCTTGAACTGCGTGTAGGAGGCGAGCACGGCGCGGTGCGGCGGCTGCGCGTTGAGCCAGGCCGCCAGCGTCGGCGCCCAGTACCTCCGCCAGTGCTGGCGCCAGGGACTGACCTTGAACTGCGTGTAGGAGGCGAGCACGGCGCGGTGCGGCGGCTGCGCGTTGAGCCAGGCCGCCAGCGTCGGCGCCCAGTACCTCCGCCAGTGCTGGCGCCAGGGACTGACCTTGAACTGCGTGTAGGAGGCGAGCACGGCGCGGTGCGGCGGCTGCGCGTTGAGCCAGGCCGCCAGCGTCGGCGCCCAGTACCTCCGCCAGTGCTGGCGCCAGGGACTGACCTTGAACTGCGTGTAGGAGGCGAGCACGGCGCGGTGCGGCGGCTGCGCGTTGAGCCAGGCCGCCAGCGTCGGCGCCCAGTACCTCCGCCAGTGCTGGC